>OX421273.1:16607836-17207836 GCA_949125355.1 Agriopis leucophaearia
GTAGCTTCTTGGGGGAGATAATGAGGAGCGATCAGACTTCTTTCCCCGAGGAGGTGTCAGTGATTTTTTTCTTCCGAGGTGGTGTAGACTCATCCCTTCTATTGTCTTTACTTTTTTTCTCTGAGCTGGAATGACGTTTCAAATTTCTACTTCTGCTTATCGATCTCTTTGTGGAGTCAGGAGTTCCCGGAGATTCAGATCTTTTACGAGAGCGAGAACTTTTAACTTTAGGTGGTGGAGTCAGGGAGCGATCGGTCCTCCTACCACTACTACCTTTTTTCTTATATGACTTGTCAGATGCCGAAGACCCTGAGGACGATGATCTTCTTTTCTTTTTCTCATTCATAGAACGTGAATAAGATCTAGATCTCGACCTCGACCCATCGCTCGAAGAATACTTTTTACGATGTGAGCCGCTGCGTGACCTGCGGCGGCGACCTTCCTCGTAGCTGTCAGCTCGCTTGCGCGAGTAGGACCTCTCCCTCTTGCCGTACGGCGATGGACTCCTGGACTTGGAGTTATAGGATCTACGACGCTCCCGATCGAGCGGGGGGCGCTGGGGGTAGTCGAAGCTGGGCGGCGGCGGGGGGAAGGCGGGCGCGGGCGGGGCGGGGTAGTAGCCGCCGCCGTCGGGCCGCTGGTAGTAGGCCTGCTCGTAGCCATAGTAAGCGGCGCCGTATGCCGAGTAGTCGTAGGCTGCGGGGTACTGGCTGTAGCTGACGCCAGTCCAGGGGTCGGTGGCGGGCGCGGGCGGCGCGGGGCCCGCGGTCGGCCGGCCCGGCACGTACTCGCCCTCCGCGCCCGGCGGCCCGCCGTCCCACGCGCCGCGATACGAGGACATACTTATTTAGGTCCCTCGCATAACCTGCGGCAGTTTGTAGGTGCGCACACACCTACAAACAGAATAACTTTTCGGTGTAGACAACAGCTCCACTTTTCCGATTCGGGTCGAGCGACGCCCTCAGACCTCGAATGCGATAATCAGTAACGTCGTAAATAGTTTTCGTGACGAGGAACAACAAAATTACGTAATCCGAACGGGAATACGCGAATATATTCTCGTAAAAGCATGCGTTACAAATGAAGCATATAAACATGTCAAAGAATAAATAAATAATACCTCGTTTAACATGCTCACCTTTTGTTAATTTACTCTTTTTTCCGTAAAAATTATTCAACAGAAAATGGCAGCGCACGTTCGCTTCCACAGATTCATAGACAATACAAATTACAAACATAAAATTATAGATTATAGAGAAAAAATCTTTGGATTGGACATGACATTAATCGAACAATAGACAAATTGTAAGAAAAAAGAAATCACAAAAAACCGGTTATCATTCCAATAAAATTAAATGACTAAAACAACACAACCTTTTAATGACCCATATTATGTTTTTTATTGGTTTATATTGTATTAACTTTTTTTTTATACAATGAATGGCAAAAGAGCTACGCGCCGCCTTATGGTAAGTGGTCGCTGCCTACACATCATCAGCGGTTATAGCTGTAACAGACATGTCAACTTGGCTAACAAACCGCAGTCAGAACAACGGGAGAAAAAGAGAAAAATTTCTCTTTCTCTCCCGTTGGTTTCCCGTCAGGCAAATCAACACTTCTAGCTACACGGACCACGGACGTCTGTTACGGCTTTTAGCCAGTTATATTCTGTGCGGGCTTGTTTAAAAAAAACTCTACTCTATGGTTCACGGAACACTATTACTCGCTATGGTATGATCTGTTGCAGCGGGCTGTTCGCGGTTTTTGTTATAATTTAATTATCTTTCTTATTATTTCTTTAAAGAGATTGTTATTCATTCAAAATTCTTCGGTTGTATCAAACGATTGTCCATGAGTAAATCCAAAGTTTCCGCAGAATGGAAAAAGCGTGTGAAGTCAGAATACATGAGATTGCGACAAGTGAAGGTACGATTATGGATGAAGATATTGTTTTGTTTTGTTGCAAAACTTTAATGGTTTGGCTGTTTGCAGCGGTTCAAGCGCGCGGACGAAGTGAAGGTGGCATGGGCGCGCAATCTGCGTATCATGTCCGAGGCCGTAGAAACGATGGAGTCGGGCTGCTCTGAGCGCGGTCGGAAGCCCTTCTGGCCGCCGCCTGCGCTCTCCTGCAGCCATGAAAGCCTCATGAAGCGAGCTGAAGTTTCGTATACTGATGGTATGGATTTTGATTTATTTATGAATGGTAAACTATGCAAGTGTGATTGTTGGTTGCCACTCGGTTCCTTACGCTCCAGCTTGGAACAGAATTAAATATCTGCTTCATGTAGTTCCACATAAAATGAAGTTAATAACATTTACATGACTGTTTGCAGCATCAGGCATAGTAACCACCCAACAAGCCCCAATCCGCATTATAAATTCTGTAAACCCCATCCCCACGATGTACACATGGGCTCCGACTCAGAAGAACTTCATGGTTGAAGATGAGACGGTGCTGCACAACATCCCGTACATGGGAGACGAGGTGCTGGACCAGGATGGTACATTCATCGAGGAGCTCATTAAGAACTATGACGGGAAAGTGCATGGTAAATCTGCTTGCCATTATACTTTTACAGTTTCTTGACAATGTCATGGAACTCTTACTGTATGTTACTGAATCAAGCAAGAATGCACATTTGCATTCTCACTTGTATTGTAATGTAATTTTGATTATGACCAAATAATATTACATGGAAAGTATTCATAAAAGTAACATCTTAATAATAACTTGATTTATAACTAAGCATCTCTGACATAAAGTGTAAACTCTATAAAGCAAAACTGAAGGTAATAAAACAATAAATGTTTATTGGTTTCCAAATTATCAGTATTGTTTGCTATTGAGAGTGCATGTTAGGCTATGTAGATTGTAAGGATATATGATAGGTAAACCAACCGAACTCACCCAACAACCAGTGGCGTAGCTTAGTAACCAAAGGCCCTGGTGCAAAATGGGGCCCTATCTAAACTGGGTTAGGATTTATCAAGTAAAAATATAAATAATTTGAAGGTACAAAGCTACTTTATCATTAGATCTTTATTGTGCTCAAAGCTACTTATTACATGTAGGTATGTGTATGAAGGGCAAAAATATTGCAAATAGTTCAGTTTGAGGTTTGCTGTTCAGGTCCTAAGGGCCCCCTGAGCTTGGGGGCCCCGGTGCACGGCACCGCCTAGCCCTCCGATAACTACGCCACTGTCTACAACACTACTATTCTACGAGAATTTCTATGTTTAATGTTTTTTTAAACTTAACATGTTCAGTGGTAAGGCGTTTTCTACCATCAATCGGAAAATATATCCTTGCAACTAAAAAAATTATTACCTAAATGAGCTAACAAACCTTTAAAAAAAATTACTATAATTATAATTAACTGAATTGAGAACCCCCTCCTTTTTTGAAGTCGGTTAAAACATTGAAAGGTTTTACTGAACAAGCCTACTACAAATCTTTTAAGCTAACATTTCCATTGTCAGGTGACAAGGAGGGCGGGTTCATAGATGACCAGCTGTTCGTAGATCTGGTGCATGCACTCATGGCCTACCAGACCATGGAGGAGGTGGCTGAAGAGAGGAAGGACAGAGAAGCACGACTCTCTAAGGACGATAAAGAGGCAAGTTAAACATCTGTTGTCAAGCTTGGACACAGGCGTATTTTTCTGGGATAAAAATAGCTTGTGCCTTAATTCAGGTTCTCTGGTGTTTTCGTGACCATCTACAACCGCGCTGCCTGCGCGGAGGGCCGCACTTTGTTATGTAAAGGTAGAACTGCTTGTGCAGTGCTAGAACTGGTATTTTGCTAGTCTATATTAGGTGTTTGGTTAACTTTCTATTTTGACTGTTTATACACTACAAAATTTTAATCAAGACATTTAATATTTACCAAATTCTTATTTTTCAGAAGGACACACCAAAGGAGCTGAAAGAGAAGGAGAAAGACAAGGATAAAGAGTCTAACAAAGAAGTCGAAAAGAAGGTCATTAATGAGAAGCAGTTCCCCATCTACATAATTTTCCAGGCCATCAGCACGCAGTTCCCTGATAAAGGAACCGCTCAGGAGTTGAGGGAAAAGTAAGTTAGTTCACAGTTTAGAATAAAATAAAAATAAATAAAACCTCACACTCGTAGCTTCCAGATCCAAAGCTAGGACTTCCTGTGTCGGCAACACCACGCAATGCACACAAAGAGAAGGACAACTAACACCCACACCCAGAGCAGATATTTTATATCACCACTAGCCGTCCGTCCCGGCTTTGCACTAAACATCTGCACGGCCGGGAATTGATCCTAAGACTTGCTTATGAGGTAGACATGATACCACTGAGCCAAACTGGTCTACAACTAAGTAACTCAGTCTTGATAATCACATCGTGTACCCTTTTTTACGATTGCAAAAATTTGTGATATATATGAATTATTGCCAACTCCCGGAATGTAGATCTGACCACATACAGGCCTAAACTGTATGTGTAATGGAAGAAGCTGGCCCTGTCACATTCTCAGCTTTCTACTGCCCGCCAAAATCTACACTAATATTATAAAGAGGAAAGATTTGTACCTATTTTTGTATGTTTGTAATGAATAGGCTCCGAAACTACTGAACCGATTTGAAAAATTCTTTCACTGTTGGGAAGCTACACTAACCCCGGGTGACATAGGCTATATTATATTTTGTAGCGAGGCCGAAGGCCGAGCTTTCACTCGTGCGAAGCCGGGGCGGACGGCTAGTATAATATAAAAGAGGGTATTTCTTTTTCTAAATTCCCCAAATATTTTAAGACTCTTGGCAACTGCTCAATTGCAGGAGGAGACTAGTATGCAACGACAAGTGTGGTGCTCCATATTCATTCATTCATCCATATTGTTGCAGATACATCGAGCTGACGTCCCTCCGCGACCCGCTAGCCCTGCCACCGGAGTGCACGCCCAACATCGACGGCCCGCTCGCGGAGTCCGTGTCCCGCGACCAGACCATGCACTCGTTCCACACGCTGTTCTGTCGCCGCTGCTTCAAGTACGACTGCTTCCTGCACCGTGAGTAAACAGATTGTTAGCCCGGTGTGGCCTGGCCTTTGGTGACATGCATTGGAAGAATAGACACATTTTTTACCACTCATCGTTAGTGATAGCATGTCGTATGATATTTCGTATGAAAATATCATCATACGAGCAATTCCAAAATCGGGGGTCAGTTCATACACACACACAGTTGTTACTGTGTGTGTGTATGTGACTATTTTTAAGATTCACAAAGGGAAAGAATCACACTAAAATGTGCATCTCTACTAAGAATGGAGTAGTGAGTCAACATGCACAGATTTAATTAAATTTGTCTATTCTAGTGATGCATCGCGCCACGATCTTTCGAATGCTATACTTGCCTGGCTTAAGAGTGGAGTGATAGTAAAAAACACAAATATATTTTATAGATCACATCATAATAAAATGTTTATTTTATTTGTATGATATTTAGTGAATACAAAGACTACATAAGTTAGTTTTCATATCAACTTCTGTTTAGTCTGTACAATACAAACCTATATAATTATCGTATGTCAAGTACAAACATGCATATTTTTCCAATATTCTTAAGATTCAGTCACATTCATCATGTATATTTCTTCTTGCTCTTTCACATTCGTATATAGACATTGAAACATTACAAATAGTAAAACCATGAAATATTGAATATGGCTGAGGCTTATGAAATCTTTGAAAGTTTTATAAAATAAGTATTATATGTAGTGTTCGGATGTGAATTAAGTATATGAATCCCACTTCTGATAGTGGGAACGAGCAGTACTGCGGTTTTACCTGCGACTTCTAACATTTTTCTAAAACAAAGAGCTTATCACATAAATAATGAGCCAGTTAACACCAACTGCTGAACAAAGGCCTCCCTTCTGGAGTGTTGCCATAATCCCCACGCTTGACAGGCAGCTTGGGTATTGCAGTACGTTTACCGTGTATTAAAAGGATGCTGCCCATCCTCTGTTGCCCCGGTGGTGGGTCCGCAGTTTTAGGACATACCCGGGTCCCTATCAGTCATCCTAAGTCTAAAGCAAACTCATGCTTAACATATAAGGCAGAATGTAACCTCGTTAAATCGGTTGATCTATTTAGTTGGGAATATGTAAAAAACCAGAGAGAGAGTTAGATTAATGATAAGTGTATTATATATTGTGGTATAGTGGTGAATAGACATATAACAGTATTGTTGTTCTGTTTGGCTGAGAGGAAGTCAGGCGGCAGGTAAGGTACACTGCCCGAACTCTCATCTCGTTCTTTATTTGCTCTGTTCAATGCATTAATGTTCATTGCCTAACTCTAAAAAAAAAAACATACATGCTCGTGATGTCTGAATTCAACTGTTTTTTTTTTTAATTATTTTAAAATGTATATCTGAGTTAGACTGAAATTATTAGCTTTTCCCTGCTGTTATTTTTTTTTTGACACAATATTGGTCTACTCTATTTTACTGAACCTAAGACCCGTAACAGACACGTCAACATGGCTGACGTCAACCACGCAACCAACGAGAGAAAAGGAGAGGAATTATATTCTCACTCTTACTCTCCCGTTGGTCAGACGGCGGTTCATCAGCCAAGTTTGACACGTCCGTTACGGGTATCAAAGGGCAAGTAAATAAATGCATGTCAATTATCATGTTGTTCCTATACTTTTTTTATTTAATTTCGCATAATGTTTACATTGCTGTTTACTGTGTTTACGTGTACATTTTATTTACTTTATATATTGATTTTGAAATAATAGTTTGACTGCTTCAACAAGCTCAAGCTAGTGAATTTAAAAGTATATCTGTTTGCTGTCCCCTCCTATATATTAATATTAGTAAATATTTCCATGTGTAAGCTAACATCTTCCTAGATTACTATATAAAAAAAAATGCGATATGTGGTAAACAAGCAGATGGGCTGCCTGATGGTAGTAAGCAGTCACCGTCGCTTTTGGTACTTGTATCACCAGAGGGATCACAACTATTTTACAGACCCTTTATGAATCTATTAACTCACCTTATGACCCCATGTTGTAGCTTTTCGGAAACACCGCGCAATTCATAAATAACGGTTCAAACTCAAAGTTCAATATCTGTTTTTAAAAAACATAATAGTAAAGTCTCTAACTATAGACAAAAATGTTATGAATATTTAATATTATATATGTTTATTCGATTATATAGTTTTAGTATCTAACCACTTATATGTTGAATCTTGTATACGACTGTAAAAGGTGTTCATTTCAGATGTACGTATAATTTTTTTATAAAGAATGAGTAATATGTATGTACACTGTTGGCGTATCTCAATCAATAAAATAAATAAAGTTTGTTCCCTCCCCACTACGATTCCATAACAGGGATGCCATGGGTTTCCATGCCATCCCTCAAACACTGGACGGTTCAAATCCAGATATTCAAATTCATCCATCAAACATCTGCCAGGCTGGGAATCGAACCTGGAACCATCGGTTCGTAAGGCAGACGCCTGTTTTTCCATTACTGTTATGGAACGCTAGTTCAAATGGTGTTGATTGTGTGAGTAATTGTCATTAATAGTTGTTTGTGTAAGTAGGGCTGCAGGCGTGCCACCCGCGCCCCAACCTCACCAAGCGCAAGGGGCCCGACCTCAAGTGCAGCTCCGAACCTTGCTCCAACAACTGCTTCATGCTTTTGGTAAGGAACTAAACTATTAACACTCAGGGGTTGTTTAACAACAGAAGACATAAGTAGGTACAATTACAGAATATTCACTCCGCAAAATAATTTAATCAAGTACAACTCTTGCTACTACACAATAAAGTGCAATTCAGGACGTGCGAGCGCTAACTACCTACTGCTATATTAACCTACAAGTTGCCTCTGTCTATCGCGTAATAGCGCAAAGAATCTCCGAGCTTAGCTCTCTCCATTGCTTGTTGTGTGACTGAGTTTTTCTAAAAGGCCAACAGTTAAGGACCACGTCTCAGTACCATATGTCATTACTTAAAAAATTGGAATATACATTGCTTATGTCCTGGATTAACACATAGGCTATTTTACATCATCATCACCGATTTTCATCACCACGCGGGTGACACCGCGGGGAGCAGCTAGTTTATATTATTAGTGGGATTTGTGTGATTATGATTGTTTAGCTCGCAGTGACCTATGATGGTACCTATCATAAGATGGAGGTCCGACCTAGTTAACTAGAGAAGTTTGTTGGTTACTCTCTTATCTATCGATGGTTAGAAAGCTATGTAAGCTAGTGTAGTAATAACCAGTATCGTCATATGTAACTCTCAATCTCAACCTACACGCCCTGTACATAAAGTATACTATCGTACAGGAAGGCGTGCGTGAGAAGCTCGCTCGAGAGCGCGCGGCGGCGGGCGCGGCCGAGGGCGAGGAGGGCAAGGTGCAGGCGCTGGACTCGCCCAACGACGCCTCCTCGGAGGACAGCAACGACAGCAATAAATTCCAGAAAGGTACCTTCTAATTCTTATTTAAAGTGGGTTGATAAGACCTGCACTGAAACCCCGCTTGGTATGTATTGTGCATTTGCCCGCCAGCCTACACAAAACAGGCGAGCTCCTTCAGATAACGGAGCACGGCTCTGGGTCGCTGCCTAAACTGTTCTACCACTATTTCGCCAGGTGTTGTGGTATTGGAGACTTGTTGTTGAGTTTCTACAAGGCGTCTCGACCTTAATCGTATGTCTTCTGTGGCCTTGCAATGCAGTAGTACATGCTCCACGGTCTCGTTTTCCTGTAGACAGGCTCGGCACAGAGGGCTGTCTGTGGCTCCAATTTTGTATTTTGATTGTTTAGCTCACAGTGACCTGTGATGGTACCTATTACTAGACGAAGGTCCGAAGGTAGTGGTAATATCTATATTACCACTGAGCTGATATGAGCTCTAGCTCATTGTAGATTCAGGAGTTAACTGTCACCCGCGCGGTGCTACATCTAAACTGTTTTTATAAAATGCTCTGTTGCTGAATTACGGTCCTGTTTTTATAAAATGCTCTATTGCTGATCAGCTTCAAATTTTCGCGCAGAGTGTGTCTGTTTCAATGTATTAATGTTTCTCAAAAGTTCGTGCTAGACCTGTGAATGAAAATAAATAAAGTGTCGAAAATAAAATTCAAATTACATAAATTCACGTCTAATCAAATAACCAGTCAAGCAATGTCCCTGGAGCAAAAAACACAATTTAATATCTTAAAAATAAATTATAGTACCTGCTGGTTGCATTACTAGACAAGGCCTGTACCTATGTATCAAGGCAACCCATATACCTGATTACAATATTTATAAAAAAAAAAAAAAACAGTAATAGGCTTGCGTTTGACCGCCAACTCTCCTGACGTTAATCGCGATGCGGTCTACGGTGGAGCACGCTTGCCCAGAAGAAACCGATTCACTCGAGATTTGAAGACACCCAGATTGTAACGATCGGGGAACACCCATTCCGGCAGCGCATTCCACAGACTAGCAGTTCGCACAATAAAAGTGGAATCAAAGCGCTTCGTACGTGTTTTCGGAATATCAACCAATAAATATAAATAGTTTGGTAACAAGACAGTTTTACAACTTTACACTAAATTAACTAATCTGCTATAAGGAAACTATAACTACTTAAAGGTTTTATAATAATAAAAAGTTGTAAACTGCAACATTTGGGATATTTATTATTATTATCTTTTTCTCAGGCAGTAACAGCAACTCTAGTAACAGCAACTGGAGTTCTATCGGCAACCATTTGAAGATCAGCCTCGAAACACCTTCAGAGCCCGCCTACAACGCATTAGGTAAAACACCAGACTCACTTGTTCATACAAACATTCTAAGAAAATATGTGTCCCGTATACAACACTAGCTGCGCCCCGCGGTATCACCCGCGTGGTGATGAAAATCGGTGATGATGGTAGTTAAAAGTAGCCTATGTGTTAATCTAGGACATAAGCAATGTATATTCCAAATTTCATCCAAATCCATCCAGCCGTTTCTGCGTGATTGAGTAACAAACATCCATCCATCCAAACTTTCACATATATGATATTAGTGTGATTAGTGTGATTGTTCTCACAAGGCACATTTGTGTCATATTGTTGGTTGAGCAGGTTTCAAAGTGTGTATGTATATATTGTAAGTAGTAGTTAATCCCTGTGTGGTGTGGCAGGTCTGACGGTGGGCGACAGTGACGCGGAGTGGACGGGCTCGGACCAGTCGCTGTTCCGCGCGCTGCACAAGGTGTACCCCGCCAACTACTGCTCCATCGCTCAAGTCATGCTCTCCAAGACTTGCCAACAGGTATGCAACAACATACACTCTGGCCTTTCCAGTTCTCCAGCTTCCGAGCGTCGCGATATCTGACACCTTGACACTCTGGAGTTACTATATATGGACGTGAGTAGCTCGCAGTGGTTGGAAGAGAAAATCCTAAGATCAGGCCTAATTGGGGAGGCCTATGTCCAGAAGAGGACTTTTATATGCTTATTGTGATGACGATGAGGTTACTTCTCTAAAAACTTTCTAGACAAGAAATATGCCAGGCTTTGCGGTCTTGCATGTAGCAAGAATTGAGACTGAACTGAGACGTGGTCCTTAACTGTTGACTTTTGAAAAAACTTTGAGTATGCAAAGGAGAGAGCTATGCTAGGAGTTTCTTTGCGCGATAGAATCCGGAACTTGGATATCCTCAAAAGAACCAGAGTCACGGACATAGCTATTAAAATTTGCAAGTTGAAGTGGCAATGGGCAGGCAACATCGCTCGAAGAACCGATAACCGATAGGGAAGAAAGGTTCTTGAGTGGAGACCACGAATCGGAAGACGCAGCGTAGGTAGGCCTCCCAGTAGATGGACCGACGATATCGTGAGAGTCGCGGGCATCCAGTGGATGCAGATGGCAGGCTGTCGTCAGTCTGGAGGTGTAATGGGGAGGTTTTTTTTTAAATTTATTAATAGGCTTTCGTTTGACCGACAACTCGCCTGATGTTAAGCGATGATGCGGTCTACGATGGAGCACGCTTGCCTAGAAGAAACCGATTCACTCGAGATTTGAAGACACCCAGATTGTTCTTTTACCTATGTTCAGCAGTGGACGTCTTCTGGCTGATGATGATGACTCCCTTACAATTTAAAGTTTTGATCGATCACTGTACTCTTACCCATTATTCACTCTTAATACTGCGTCAGGTATACACATACTGGATCAAGACTGGCCAGGAAGAATGCCGAGTAGAAGCGGAACTAACCCCGCCACGGAAGAAGAAGAAGAAGCACCGGCTCTGGTCCGTGCACTGCCGCAAAATACAACTCAAGAAGGACTCTGCTTCGCATCATGTGTGAGTAGCTATAGAGTCAGCTGCGCTGCGCGTTTTCACCCTCGCTCACATTCCCTCAGGTTTTTTTTTTACAGGATAAAAAGTACCCTCTGTCAGTCTCAGGCCCTTCAACTATTTCTACGCCAAAAACCACAACAATCCGTTGCTATAATATGCGTATGATTTGTAACTCGTAAGTAGGGATGATAATAAAATAGGCTGTGTGTATAATCAGCCAGCCTGACGCCACTCCACTTAAATATACAGCAAGAAGCGATGGCGTCAGCATTAATAATAAAATCGACAAACCAGTGCGATGGACCTTCTGAATGGACTGCTTATGTCAGGGAAACAAAAAGGCAGATTCGCTCGCCAAGGATGATGCATAGAAGGGAATGAAGGCAGATCAAGCAGAATTGTGATTCTAATTTAAAGTGGGGGTGATAAGACCTGCACTGACGTCCCGCTTGGGATGTATTGTGCATCTCTTGGGGTGTATTGTGCATCTTGATCTTGATGATAGGTGTAAACACATAGACCTAAATCATCATCATGGTCATTTCAACCATAGGACGTCCACTGCTGGACATAGGCCTCCACCATTGTTTTCCAAAAGGGCCGGTTGGAAGCGGCCTGCATCCAGGGTTTTCCTGCAGTCTCTTTTAGTTCATCTGTCCATCTTGTGGGTAGACGTCCTATGCTGAGCTTACCGGTTCATGGTCTCCATTTGAGAACCATTTGCTCCCATCGGCCATCTGTTCTGCGTGCTATGTGCCCTGCCCACTGCCACTTTCTAATCCAAACTATCACCTTCACAAAATCTTGCTCTCTTGTTCCTTACTGTGTGGTCTCGATCCATGTCAGGATTTAGTAGTCGAGTCAAAGTGGCTTATCAGTTCTTGCAAGGATTATGAAATGGTGTACAGCCTGGGAGACAGTTCATTGTGATCGTTATTCTGTGTCCAGATACAACTACACGCCATGCGACCACCCGGGGCAGCCGTGCGACAGCCTGTGTCCGTGTCTGCAGTCACAGAACTTCTGTGAGAAGTTCTGTCAGTGTAGTAGCGACTGTGAGTATACCGACATTATATCCGCCGTAACGTTACATATTCTGGACTGTTACTACTGAACATAGGCCTCCCTCTTTAATCACCACACTGCGACTCTCACAATGTCGGTTCATTGGTGGGAGGCCTACCTACGTTGCGTTGCTGCTGTTACTACTGGATGGCTATTACACACAAACAGACGGATAGACAGAGACAGCGTAGAGTTAGTAACAGGTTCCCGTTTATACCCTTTGGCTACGGAACGCTAAAAAACTTGTACAATGTTGTAATTAATGTGTGTCAGGTCAGAACCGATTCCCCGGGTGCCGCTGCAAGGCACAGTGCAACACAAAGCAGTGCCCATGCTACCTGGGCGTGCGCGAGTGTGACCCCGACCTGTGCACCGCGTGCGGGGCGGACGCGCCTCATCCCCCCCACCCGCCCCACCACATCGCCTGCTGCAGGAACATCTCGGTACAACGGTATGTACACTATTCTATAGTTTTTGTTAAATTTTGCAACATCTATTGGCGCGCCCTGGCAGTAAAAAATCGTATGCCGTTACTGTAAACGGCATAAAGCTCTCATATGCCGTCATGTTTCACATCTGCCGGGCATCCCGTGACGACCAGCTTTTTTTTATGTACGAGACGAACAAATTGCTCGGATAATGGTGAGCGCTTCATGCTTGCCTGTAACAGGTCAGTGCCACCTAAAAGTTGCGCTGCACTGCGCTCGGCACCTTGAGATATAAGATGTTTAATCAGTATGCCCAGTATTTTCACTGGAAACAATTATCCTTCTATCTGGAACACAGTAATGTTTGCACACTCCTGCTTAAATAAATATCTGGGACATTATTGCACACATGATCATCTGACCCCAAACTAAGCAAAGCTTGTAATGTGGCAGCCAGAGACTGATATACGTGCATATATATTTTTAAATACTTACTTAAATAGATATTATTAACACCCAGACATAGAACAAACACAAATGTTCATCACACAAATGTTTGTCCTAGATGGGAATCGAACCCACGCCCCCAAGCGCAGAAGGCAGGTTCACTACCAACTAAGCTAACGGGCTGCTCATTGACAATCTACATATTTTAGTCTGATATTTTTTCTCTGTCTAACAAGACATTAAAATGTTTTTATTTTTCATTTTGAACAACATACAATTTTGTTTGGAACTTTGTTGATATATTAAACTAGCGGACCCGGCAGTCCAGCCGGCTACCGAGTCCAATTGTGTTTCCAAACCATTTAGGAACCCATTGAAATATACACACAAAATTTCATCCAAATCGGTCCAGCCGTTTAAGAGTTAGGCGACAAACACACATACAGAAGAATTATTATATGGTCAGCTTTTATATAAGACACAAAAATAAATAAATCAGTCCAGTAGCCTTTTCTTATTTGAATGAATTTAACTGGAAATCGATAACTGTAATAACCAATGGGGATGAAAGGTTCTTGAGTGGAGACCACGAACCGGAAGGCCTCCCACTAGGTGGACCGACGACATTGTGAGAGTCGTGGGTATCCAGAGGAGGCCTATGTTCAGCAGTGGACGTCTTCTGACGATAATAGATAGAAACTCTTTATTGTGTACACCAGAAATAAAAATTACATACAGATAGAAAATATGTACTTACGAGCTAGTGCCACAACTGGCGGCCTTATCGCTAAAAGTGATCTCTTCCAGGCAACCATTGGAAAGAATTTACGTAACAGCATCGACGGGGGATGCTAAAACACTTTTAGTGATACCATTAAATAAATACTACCAAATTATATATATAATAATGATGATGAACTGTAAAATTGTTTATTCCAGTGGTCTACACAAGCACTTACTCCTGGCTCCGTCCGACGTGGCCGGCTGGGGCATATTCCTGAAGGAAGCAGCTCACAAGAACGAGTTCATATCTGAGTACTGCGGCGAGATCATCTCCCAGGACGAGGCGGACAGACGGGGGAAGGTGTACGATAAATACATGTGCTCCTTTCTGTTCAACCTTAATAATGGTGTGTGACATTGTTCTCAAGTGAGGTAGTCGGGTACTGTCAACCTTACCAGGGCCCCGATTCTACTAAATCAATTGTTTTCTTATTCTTATTCGAGATGGGAGCGATAAGTATAAGAATAAGAAAACAATTGAGTTTAGTAGAATCGGGGCCCTGTGAGATTGTGCTCAGATATTATAACTGAAATGATATGGAATTTTGGAGTTAGTAACTAATGACTAGACATTGGATTATATGCATTAACAAAATGGCAAAATATGTATGCAAAATGCTCTACAATAAAAAATAATTTTCAGTTTAAATAACTGGCCAAGAGCGTGTCGAGACACGCATATTAACACAGGCTACTTTTTATCATCATCATCATCATCACTGTTTTTCATCACCACGTGGGTGAAATCGCTGGGCGCAGCTAGAGGAACAATAATAAAAAGAAAGTGCCTCACATATTTTTCTAATAATATTTAAACTTATTCTCGGTCTGGTCTAGCCCGGACATTTGGCGGGCATTGGTGGAGAAAGCCCTTTTGATTATAAAAAAATACAATTATGGAATGGGTATAAAAATGGAATATGAAACTATTGTACAGTATAGGAATTAAAAAGTCTGGGCTGTTGAGGTGAACAAGTTGTGGATAGGAGAACAGATCTATTGGATGAGAAATGGCACCTGCCTTACCCATTGCCCTTTTGGTTGATTCCAGACTTCGTGGTGGATGCGACGCGCAAAGGCAACAAGATCCGATTCGCTAACCACAGCATCAATCCCAACTGCTATGCCAAGGTGATGATGGTGAACGGAGACCACCGCATCGGCATCTTCGCCAAACGCGCCATCCAGCCGGGCGAGGAACTCTTCTTCGACTACAGGTGAGTAACACTAGGGCCGGCCACCGCGGGCTTGTTCGCTTGTTGTATCACAATACGTTATCGGGCAGGTATTTTACTTACTAAAAATTACAGGCTTAGTAGAAAAAAATTATTAAATGTATCATTTATAACTCTTCTTCGCTATATGAGTCCACTCGTCTCTGCTACTTGAGTCCACTCGTCTCTGCTACTTGAGTCTGCTCGTCTCTGCTACTTGAGTCCACTCGTCTCTGCTACTTGAGTCTGCTCGTCTCTGCTACTTGAGTCCGCTCGTCTCTGCTACTTGAGTCTGCTCGTCTCTGCTACTTGAGTCTGCTCGTCTCTGCTACTTGAGTCCACTCGTCTCTGCTACTTGAGTCTGCTCGTCTTTGCTACCCTATAGGGTAGATGACTGATGTTTATATCGTTGAAACCAATAAGCTTTGATGAAGAATTTATGTAAATATAATATGTTTATTGAAAAAAATAGTTCAAATCGGTTATTAATGTTATAATATATAAGCGTTTAAAGTTTTTGGTAGAGAAAACTCTGTCCCAAAACAAAATGACTTCACGCCTCTGTGCGCTATACTTGTCAGAATAGAGCTTATATGGCGTACAGAAAAGTGACGTCATAATTTACTGTTTCGCGCTCTCTGTCTAACATGATATTAAAATGCTTATAAGTGCTTGTTTTTGATCAGATTTTAATTTTGTTTTCATTGTACAGCTAAATTTATGGGCTAAATTTTAATAGGACAATTAAAAAAAACGGTCATCTAGCCTATTCCGCTTGTCTCTGGTACGAGTCTGATCATCTTCACCTTCGTTTTTAAGAGGGGTCTAGAGCGCGTACTTGTCCATACAAAAAGAAAAAGCTGTTTTCTACCTCCTAATATTATCCGATTTCGGTGTTTTTTTTTTCATGTATTCAGCTCATTATTTACTAGGCTTATTCGTCTTATTTTTTCCAGTTTGTTTTATCACTGTAATGTTATAAGCATTTAAAACAGCCATATTTTTGCTCTGAAACTATGTCTATTAAAAGTCATCATATTTTAGAAACCAAAAACTTTTTTTAAAATAATAAAACGTATAAGCCTAGATTACATTCTATTCAAGCGATTGACACCAATAACAAAACATTTTGTTACAATTTAGGGGGTAAAAAGAGGTATGCCGCAGAACCTAAATTCTAACAAAAAATATACCTAAAAATCTCACGAGCAGCAATTCTCTCTATCGGGCACATAGGGGGTCGGGGGGAAGGTAAGACTTTACTTCTTTACTTACTTTACTTCACACAGACAAGCAATAGGGATGCTAACGGTTATATCGACACTAGAGATGGGAAAGTAATCAAAATTACTTTTTCTTATTTACTTACGTTATTGAAGTAAAATGGGCATTTCGAATTATTATTAATGTTCAATCAAATACATTCAACATACCTACGTAAGTATTGTGTACTACGTACATATAATTATTATACCTAGTACTATATAATAAAGGCATTTAATGGGCAGGGAGGTGGTAGGTAATGTAAAGAATATACCTATTAGTGGTACCTAACTTACTAGATGCTATTTGTGGTATTACGTTGATCTCCTATTTTTATTTAGGACGCGTAATTTTTGCAATAAAGCCTGTGTTTTGATCTGATCTGGATGTGTTTTGGTTGTTTGGTAGCTGACTTTTTTATCTAAGCTTAGTGGTAAACTTTTTAGGGAATTATAGTTACAGTCATCTAGAACATTAGCCAAATATAATGTAGGTACTAGGGTTTCTGGAACTGGTTCTGAATTTAAGAACCGGGATTTTCGGTACTTGACGTCATCAGACCCGGGATTTCTCGGTACTTTCGATACTACCTTAATTTTGTTAACTAATGGTGCAATTATAAGTGAAACAAGAAGTAGTAATGAATATATGAACGATTTAAATAAGTCAAAGAGTTTTACTGATGGTTCTTGATAGTTCAGTGTACTGTACTTCTTTCTGCCACGGAATAATATTCACCCACTAAGAGCTTTGGTGATCGAATGTCAATATCGGTAGTATGGTTTATAGTGCGTTTAAGCAGTGTGTCTATTTTGGTGACGAAAAAATTCAGATGAATAATTGCCAAATTATTATTCTGAATTTTACTTCAAAGTTCTTTCTGCTGCTGTCAAATGATACATGCATAACAATTCATTCCGATGTTGCTGATGAGCTTGTTGTCACTATTCTCAATGGACTCCAGAGTTCTAAGCTGATACTTACTTGGCTAATTCATCCCAAAGGTCCGAGCAGTAGGTACTCCATGCACGTCTGAACTTGTGCTTGGTACAGAAATACCAAATGTTTGGACGTGAGGTACTGTCGCATCTTTGGAAGAATACCCAGCTTTTTGGCAGCCAAGGAGCCTTATTCTCAATATAGAAGCCAAAGTTGTGGGTTGTTGTCAGGGAATCTTCCAAAAGCACGAGCCGGTTAGTTATTGGAATATCTACATCCCGGAAAAAAAGAAGTCAGGTGGAATGATGTCCTATTTGTGGAGAACATACACGCGTGGGTCTTAGCTGCATTTAACTTGACCTGATTGGTATCGCCCCAATCGGAAACTGCCTGACGGGACAAGTTCATGCGTTCAACCATGGCTTCTCAGAGAGACTGAATTTGTGGTCAACCAGTTCATGCATTGGATATGTAGCTCTGTGCTGTCGTCTGCATACCCAAGTGTCGAGTTTGAGGGGACAGTTGATATGCAGTTACAAATATGCAGTATGCAGTGTGTAGGAATAGCTTTTCTACAGCATCGGACGGATCTGAGACATTACTTAAGCTAGGTAATATATCTTATGCGTGCGCGCTTTAACATGGCTACATTGAGGCCTTAACTATCAGCGAGCTTTACTTCAGTAGTACATTGGATAAAAAAATGTAGTACTCCATGGACTGACACTAAGCATTCGTCCCATCTGTGCAGGTCGAAGGATCTTCAGAAGAAAGGCATACTGACTGCCAATGATAAGACACTAAGGAAGATTGCATTTCATCCGAACCCACTGATTTGTATTGTCACACCTGCCTAGTACCTTTAGAGTTGATATCGAGTGGGATGTAGATAGATACAGATTTCACCAGAATGGTCAGAATTACGAAAGGTGTAGAAACCGCTACTGAGTAGCGGGCTGGATCAGAGAGTAATAATCTGCATCGTTATTTTCATCGTCATAGTCTCATCAAATGTTTTCCTTCGTAAGGGTGGAAGCTTGAAAATTTACAACCAGTGCCAAAGCTTGCAAATGTACAAAATGATCTCAGTGACCGGCAATACGGATTTCACCGAAACCGGTCGACTGGAGATCTTGTAGCGTAAGCCACACACATCTGGAATTAGACCATCGATAAAAACGGAGAAGCGTTCGCCGTTTTCCTCGACATCTCTAAGGTTTTCGACAGGGTTTATCATGACGACCTTATAAGCAATTTTCCTCATTTGTGTTGTCCACCGGTTTCGTTGCGTGGATATCAGACTTATTTACGGATAAATCAATTCGAGTTATCATTGATGGCTGCTCGTCCAATCGATTAGCAATGAATGCCGGTGTTCTCAAAGGGCCGGTGGTTTGGTCTCTGCAACGCTCTTCCTACTGCACGTCAAGTAAGTACTGAATTTCCTTTTTGGATAGTCATCTAAGCTTGATGTGTTTGAGTCTATTGAGAAACGTGCCAAAATGCTCATTAGCAACGAATCCCTAGTTTAAACGAAGCTTCTTAGTTTTGAACATCGGCGCAAAGTTGCTAGTCTATTTCCCTCCTGCCCATGTTTCTATCAGACTGCCAGAGTGGGCACAAAAGTCGAAAGCGTTGATATTCCTAATTATTTTGATTCCACTTTTATTGTGCAAACTGCTAGTCTGTGGAATACGCTTCCTGAATGGGTGTTCCCCAATAGTCACAATACAATCTGAGTGTCTCCAAACCACGAGTGCATCTGTTTCTTCTTGGCAAGCGTGCTCCATCGTAGACCGCATCATCGCCTAACATCAGGCGAGTTGGCGATCAAATGCAAGCCTATAATTAAATCAAATATAAATCTAGCTAAAGGTATACAGTCTAAATCGTCTTCATCGCTAATCGCAAAAACTGCAGATTTTCAGCTTCTTCCACAGGGGTTTTATTTTTCTTGTAGAAAATGTCGATAATTCTAAATTACAGTGCATGTTCGATACAAAGATAGAAACAGACAGTCCGACAGTAAAATATTTGTTATAAAAACGAGATTTTATGTCGTCGATACCGAATCCCGAGAGTACCGAAAAAGCCGGGAATCAGTTTTAATGCCTGGTCTTAAATTTAAAAATACCGGAAAATCCTGGTATTTTGGGTTCCGTGATTTACTGATTCTGAACCCTAATAGGTACCTACAGAAAAGTCTGATAGCTTTTTAAAGAATAATTATCAATATAAAAACCGACTTCATAAAAATTACAGAACTGGACCAAATTGAAATGGGACCACACGGGAAGCACCAGCATTCAAATAAAAAAAGAATGATCAAAATCGGTTTACCCAGTAAAAAGTTCTGAGGTAAGAAACATAAAAATAAAAATAAATTTAATAAAAACAGTCGAATTGATAAACTCCTCCTTTTTGGAAGTCGGTTAAAAAAATACAGTTGAACTGATGACCTCCTCATTTTTGGAAGTTGGTTAAAAAAATACAGTCGAATTGATAACCTCCTCATTTTTGGAAGTCGGTTGAAAATTAATCACATGACTATCAAAACTTGTACTATTTTAAAATGAAAAAAACACATCAATTTCAGGGACCATTTATTTTCCTAGATCGCGATTTGCCGTGGCTAGGCCGTTAGCCAGGCCAGAGGCCCGTATAGGTGGCTTTACTACGGGTAGTGAGTTTAGATGTGTGCGCGCAAGCACGCACACACCGAAGCTTACGGTGACACACTGCTATAGAATCTGTGACGCGGCTGCGGGGGAACGTTGAGATAGCAATACGTTTGCGAAATACCTACAACGCGAAAACAGTGTTTGCTACAGACTCCTCTTAAGGCGGCTTATTACTAAAAGTTATCTCTATCAGCTTACCTTTAAATGGACAGTTCATTGAAAAAGGTTTTTTTTTAGTGGAAGTTAAAAATGTAATCTGTGCTAACCACAGAAACAGAAGGGTATGGAACGGAAAAGAGAAAGAACATTTTGTTACCAGGCATGCGAGTGAACATTCTTATTTACGTCAACGCGTCGAAATCCGCATCGCAGTTGCTAACTTATTTCGAATGTGTATACTGCACAGAAAAGAATTTTTTTTTTGTTTAAAATAGTAGAATAGGTAGAATAAAGTTCGACGCGTTGACATAAATAAGAATAGTTGATTGAATCAGGCGTTACTTTGCGGAAGTCCATTTTCAAAATTGTTTTACTGATGAATTTCTAGTGTAATTCCGCTTCTACGTCGCTTCAAGTACAATAAGGAATTTGTGATAAATTTACCTGGTAAATTTATCACAAATTCCTTAAGTGTGTTAATTGAGTTAATTCCTCCAAAGTGCACTAAGGAAACGGGTATAATTTATTACTTTTTTAAATTCAATTATAATACATGTCATTTCAATTAATATATATTTCATGTATCAGAATTAACTAATTTTTGTGTCAGATTACTTTAATAATTTTATAATTAAAAATAATTCAAAATTAATTAATTTTTGTTTCAGGTTACGTTAATTTTAAATTTATGTAATTAATATTTTATATCAGGTTAGACAAAATTAAACTCAATAAAATTAACATTATCAACAAATATTTACCAGGTAAATTTATCACAAATTCCTTATTGTACTTGAAGCGACGTAGAAGCGGAATTACACTAGAAATTCATCAGTAAAACAGTTTTTATAAATAAGAATGTTCAATCACATATCTGTCACAATACGTGGCGACAGAGTTTCCTTCTCATTTCCGTTATATAAGGTCGGGGAAAAAGTTTCTTCGTATTTTTTAAACAAATTCAAGACATATTTTTTTCAAGTTTAATTACATTTAATTATAATATATATGTGCCATTTTGTTCGATAACTTGTTGCCATCTTGTAGGTAGTGACATGATCCCGTTGCTGTAGAATTTTTGGGACTTCTGATCAAAAAAATCCAACAAGTAGTTTTGACAGTCCTCTCTGGATGTTAATCTAACACTACCCAAAGAATTCTGAAGAGATCGAAACAGGTGGAAATCTGAGGGTGCAAGGTCTGGGCTATATGGTGGATGCATTAACACTTCCCAACCAAGCTCTCTAAATTTTTGCTGAGTGGCCAAAGATGTGTGCGGTCTGGCGTTATCATGATGAAAGACCACACTCTTTCTGTTGATCAATTCCGGCCGTTTTTTCTCAATTTCTTGTTTGAGTCTCATCTGCTGTTGGCAGTAGAGATCCGAATCGATGGTTTTGCCCGGCGGTAAAAGCTCATAATGAACGATGCCCTGTCAATCCCATCATACACACAGCATCACCTTATTACGTGTTAATCCGGGTTTCGCTACAGTCTGTGGTGCTTCACTGCCCTTTGACCATGATCTTTTGCGCACATTCTTGTCGTAGGTGATCCATTTTTCATCACCAGTGATCAATCTTTTCAAAAACGGTTCGGTTTCGTTACGTTTCAATAGAGAATCGCAAATGAGTACACGATTCATTTGGTTTCTTTCAGTGAGCTCGTGTGGCACCCAAATATCGAGTTTTTTTGTATACCCAGTTTTTTTCAAATGGGTCAAAACTGTTTTGTGGTCAATCCCCAGTTCTTCAGCTACGTCGTAACTACTAATATGCCGATCTTGGTCCACTTTTTCAGAAATGGCATCGACTTTATCCGTAACAGGGCGACCAGAGCGAGCTGCATCTTTGACATCAAAATTCCCGGACTGAAAACGCTTGAACCAACATTGTGCTACTCTTGATGACACTGCATTAGGTCCATAAACGTCACAAATTTTATTCGCGGCGTGTGTCGCATTTTTCCCTTTTTTGTTATAAAATTTCACAATATATCGAATTTGTTCGTTAGATTCACTCATTTTATCGAACAAAAAAACAATTGAAAAATGGCGGGAAATTGCTTATTACTTTTTGTATTCCTTTTTTAAAATGTCATATTTTGAATGGTATCAAAACCAGCCAGATACAAACAGTACAACGGATAAGATTTTTACTACAACTTTATACATACAAAATACGAAAAGACTTTTTCCCCGACCTATTATTTACTTCTCTTTTCTGTGGTATACTGCATTCCTTCCTATGTAGTTACATTATGACGTATCGTTGGTATGGGTTTAACTGGCTACAACGGACTTCTTACAAAAAATGCCTTGACAGCCCTTCTAATCTAAACGAAAAAAATCTCACTTTAGTGGTGCTAACCATATTGCTGATGAAATTGTTATTTTAATTGAGCAATGACATGTTTGTTTTCTCTTCAGGTATGGACCAACAGAGCAGCTGAAATTCGTCGGCATCGAGAGGGAAATGGAGTTCTTATGAGAACAATCTAAATAGTGCACTGAAGAGAGCTAACAGACAGACTCCGAGTGCTTTAGTTGTAGTGCTTTTAATACAGTGTCGCAAACCAATGTTTATTTGTTATTATACCTGAGCTGTGCTAACATTATAAAAAGTTTAATGATAATTATATTTGAGGCGTTTGGGGTCGAGACATTGGGCTCTTGGGGACTAGGACCTCACCTCATTTAAAAAAAAAAATAGAGTCGTGGTGACCAAAATGCTAGCGTGTATCTGGCTTAACGCATTGCCATTCAGCGTGGTAATGCCGCCAGCATGCTGGGTACGCTGCCAACTGATAGTGGACTTGAGCATTTGGATTGTCT
The DNA here is from genome assembly GCA_949125355.1 of Agriopis leucophaearia. Lineage (NCBI taxonomy): Eukaryota > Metazoa > Arthropoda > Insecta > Lepidoptera > Geometridae > Agriopis > Agriopis leucophaearia. Next base: position 16,630,999 of record OX421273.1, read on the forward strand.
TAGACTTTCAACGGTCTATGGACAGTCTAACTGTTTATGTAATGTTAGTGTTAGCTTGTATTTTATTTAGTTAACAAAGCCACTTGACAAAAAAAATGTATAACTATAAATTGCTAGTTATTACTTATACAAAAAAGTGTAGGTTTAATAAAATATAAAAAGAAAATGTATTTCACTCACATTTTTTTATCACTGCTGTCATAATGCTTCGTAGCTTAGCTCTGGTATATGTTTTTATTTACGCAAATAGATTGCTGTTTTTTTAATAATAACTGAAAATGTTGAAATTTAATTTTATTGTACTATAAGGTATGCGTCATTTTAAAATAAATTTTGTAATGGATTTTAAGTATTTTATTTGAATAATACTAGCTAAACTCATTCTTATATTAATTACTAGCTGCGCCCCGCGGTTTCACCCGCGTGATGATGTGTTAATCCAGGACATAAGCAATGTATATTCCAAATTTCATCCAAATCCATCCAGCCGTTTCTGCGTTATTGAGTAACAAACATTCATCCATCCATCCAAATTTTCACCTAAATATGATAATAGTGTGATAAAGGAAGTAAACAGAGTCATGCAAGTATTCTTGCGAACATAGATTTACCAAGAAAACATATAAATTGTTCTGAAGTTCTCTCTTATTCGTAGTTAATTGCATTTTAACCGACTTCCAAAAAGGAGGAGGTTATCAATTCGACTGTATTTTTATTTATTTTTGAGTTTCATAAAGGCGAATATTTCTAGCAGATATGCAATTTATCAGCTGGTATTGAAGTCGAAGAAGAAAGATTATAAAAGGAAACTAAATGAATTAGATAATTAAACTCAATAGAGCACCATATAATTAAGTAACAAACTTCAATATACATTTTTACACAATATACAAACAACTACAAAATGCATATTAGCACTAATCTAGTTCTTTAAAATGATAAAATCACATATTGCTTTAATACTACAACACTACAAGTTCTAAAATAAAATGTACATCTCACTGAAATCCATAGTAACACAACTACTTGAAACAAAAACATTGCTTACAGGAATAAACATTCTAAACTTATTTCACAGTCAAAATGTTGTCTAAAAACTAGCAAATTTAACTCGTATCATCGTACTGCTCTTTTGTTTTTATCATTAGGAAGTTACAATGACAAAGTTTTTGGTATAGAAAGTTACAAACACAAAATTATGTAATCCATCACCATGCTGTAATCATGTGTATTTCCAAAGCACTAAGCTAAGTATCGTTCGCGCAAAACTTTATGAGCCCTCTGAAGTTAGGCCCAGTGGCTGCGCAGTACGCATATTATAGGTATCCGAGGGACTTTACAGGGCGTCGGGGAGGCCTCGCGCCTAACTTCAGAGGGCTCATAAAGTTTTGCGCGAACGATACTATGCTGCTTTTCTATCATTGAATAAATGTTTTGTTCATTGGAATGAACAAAAAAAAGCTGTTGTAAAATGTCAGAATATGAACAATATACATGTCAGTTATTATCTTAACATTTTGACTGTGAAAACATTAATCACAAGAGCCATCTTTCCAGCCGTCTCTCCACCTCTCGTTTACTTTGCTACAGTCAAACACTGGCTTGCCCAGTTTCTGGTTCACTGTGTTATGTCGTTCACACAACCAATTGGCGAGCTCTTCTCTTGATTTTGTCTTTGGTGGGTTTTCTTTTATGCTGAAAAATAAATTGTTTATTACAAATACAAAATATTTATTTGTTCTTAATAATGGTTACACAAGTTAAATGAATCTCTGACTCCTATTAGGTGACATGAGCGTTATATTTAAAATTATGGATACCAAGTTTAAAAACTGAGTTCAAAAATGTTCAAACCAAAGGTAGACTAGTTTGTTGCAAGCTAAAATAGACATTGTCATATCCACAGGACTTTAACATGGAACGGACAGAAAATGTAACTACATTTATCTAGGTAAACTCAGGACAGTGTTTTCGTTAATTTTGTGCTAGATCCAACATCAAATCAATGTATTTGATAAACTGTTTAGGATAACAGGAAATAATAATAATAATATATATCATCACTATGTTCCAAATAGGGATGAGAATAATATGCCCCCAGGCTGGTTCATTAACTTTTGTTTGACAACAAGCAATCAGAGTCAAGCTTATTACCAGTTGGTAGCGTATCCAGCATGCTGGTGGCATTACCATGCTGAAAGGCAATACTTATACATAGTGCCAAGAAAAACCCAGTAGTTACATGAACCAGGTGCTTTAAAAGATATTTCAAAATGTGATCAGCTTCCAGTCTCAAAAGACCCAAACAGTTCAAATATATAACCACTGAAAACTTACTCTTTTTGAAAGTCTAGTGCACAAGGTTCACATGGATAGAACTGAGCAAAGATGTTGAAAAATCTTGTCATATTGCTTGATTCTTCCCTGGTGGGTTTATCCGGAAAGTATGCCGCCATCGAGTGTAGAAAACCCCACGTTGACGTACCTAGTTCGTTTTTATCTAGCGGACAGTCATTTCTAGGCTCCGGCTTGGGAGGTGACTGAAATTAAAAATATTTACAAATTAAACAACAAAGTACTTACTAAACAAAAAGCTTAAAAATGTAATCTTTAACGTTTATAACGTAAAAAAATACTACTCTAAGCTGTTAATTTTGTTCGACAGAATGGTAAAAGAAATCTCTTGAAAGCACTACAGATAACCTTACCTTGCTTGATTTCTCTGATGATGATTTATCTGGACTTGCTTTACTCCGAGTTTTGGCCCAGGATTTGAAGTCGGAACACGCCCGGCAAGGTTTGTCCTCGTCATCCATGCCGTGTTTCGGCATTATCACTGATTCTTATCACAGTTATACCCTTGAAATATCTTCCTACTCTTGTGCAATCAGGTGTACCTATTTGTGTACCTTCGAATTATTCCAAAACATTGGACTCAGTGGAAACACTTGGAGTGTTTTTATCTTTTATCAACAATAGCCTATAAAAAATGACGAAATATGGTGAAATGATTATTATTTATTGATTTATTTTAATTTGCCGGATCAAAAATACGATTTTTCGTGATCTCTCGGCGCTCATCTCAGCTGTCAATGTCATTTGCATTTCTGTCAATCAATCGTTTTGTTTTGACAATTGACTTTTAAAATGTCACATTTCCCGTAAACTGAATTTGACATTCAAGCTTTGGTATTACCAGAGGGGAAAATAGTCGCAGAAAAATAAATAAATAGAAGCGTTATACCCTCAGAAAAAATAAATAACTATAAATTATCAAAGGTTATACCTTCAGTTTCCCCTTTAGCACTTAAACCTTCGATCATCAATTTGTTTACATTTTGAGCACATCGTTTGCAGTTGTGTGCCGCTCAATATTGAAGTGTGCTTTTTGTAGAATTTTGTAAGATAGAATATGTGAGCAATACGCGTTTACCCCCTTAGGTATATATTATTATGAGAATGTTTTTGAGGTTGTGGTAGCCCAACCCACCAGGCGGTTCTCAATTAATAATAAATCTCATTCTGACTAAATCTAACTAAAAGCCGAAATACCTATCTCCTTATTTTAGGTAAAGAGTTCAATAAAAGATAAGTAATGGTCCCACAGACTAGTCAAATATTATTTTTACTAAAACAACTCACAAAATACTACTACAAAGAGAAACTAATTAAAAATAAATAAACTAAGCTAAAAAAAGTCCCTTGGTGGAAGGAAAGCTAGTGTGTCGACCCATATAGCATCCCAAACTAGAGGCCGCCCCATCTTTCAAGGGATGATTAAAACAAGGGAAGGGGTTAAAACTTTGGAGGATGCGATTAAGATTCCATCAAGATTTCGCATTTTAAATGAAAACCTCATAAACTTAAAATACATATATTTATCATTTCAAGATAAAGCTAAATTCAATTTTAACACTTCACTTTTTTAAATTATATAATAGGCTTGAGTTTGACCGCCACCTCGCCTGATGTTTAGCGATGATGCGGTGGAGCACGCTTGTCTAGAAGACTTCAGAAGCCTTGTCAATTGTTTTGTGAACTGTTACTTATCTACATAAATCCTATCACATGACTAGGAAATAAATATATTGATTGATTTGTGTTTACGTTTTCAACTTGAAGTGTTTTCACATGCTGCTACAATTTCTGTAACAAAAAGAAACAATAAATAAAAAAAAAACAAACATCTTCAAAAATATGCTATTATTATTATAACTACCTTAGTACTAGTTTTGATAGTTTCCGAAAACTTTTCTCGTACGAGCGGCACAGGGATCTTACGACCAACTTTCAAAGCGGGCTCGAATAGGTGCAGTTAGCAAAATCACGCGAACGCGAAACTTAACGCGCCGAGATACTGTTTGCGGTCTCATGATTTTGCAAACTGCACCTATTCGGGCCTGCATTTAGAGTTGAGCGTAAGACCCCTACATGGCGAAAATTTCTTTTTTTTTAATGGTGTATCCTATCAGATGAGTTTTCGTTTTCGGTAGGGTTTCTCTTACACCATGTATGTGTATAATCACCTGACTAGTTTATTACAAAGCACTACTCGTATATCAATAAAGAATTTCTATTTATAGCTTTTAGTTTAGAGCATCTATAGCAGGCCTGGCGCACTCCGCACTTTAGGTATGAAGCTACAAGTAGTCGTCTTGTCGGACTTGCCGTGCCCGCTGCCGCGCGATAGACAGAGATAACGCGACAACAGTTACGAGATAGACAGAGAGGCAACTTGTAGGTTAATATTGCAATAGGTAGTTAGCGCTCGCACGTTCTGAATTTGACTTTATTGTGTGGTAGTAAGAGTCACTACTTATTTAAATGCTTGTGCGGAGTGAACCTTCTGTACTTGTACTTTATGTATTCTGTGTCTATCTGGGTGAAATTGGCAGATCAACCTCTTTACCGGAGCACCGCGCCAGCGTGAGGTCAGCCCGGGCACGGCTCGTTTAGATGAGAACCCATCAGTATATGTACTCACTGTGCACTAGAGCTCGCAGAGCGTCCACCGCCGGAGACTGCGGCAGATCCAGTCCCTCGTCGCAGCACCGCGCCAGGATGGGGTCCAGCGGCAGCGAGCCCAGGAACGGCACGTTCAGATCCGAGCACATCTGCTTCGCGCCGCCCGTTGTCGCTGGGAAGATCTCGCTGCGACTCTGTCGAATAAAAAATACAAGCTTGCTATTGACATGATTAAATAAAGAAATATCGGGGACATTTATGCACACACGGTTATCTGACCCCAAACTAAACAAAGGTTGTGTACTATGGCTGCCAACACAACTTGGAAAAATTATACATATAAGTCACAACGCGTAGAAAATTATAGTCAATAAACGTCCGCAGTTTCATATATGAACATAGCTGTATACAATTTATATCGAAACAAAACTATTTTACCAAAACCAACCGTATATTTATAAATTTACGACTCAGTTCTATAATGTCTGTTGGATTTGCACAACATCGTCAAAATTCGTGAAAAATCGTTGAGCAAGCGAGACAGAGATTATATCTGAATCGCAAGAACTTCTCTCCCGAGAGAAAGATACTATTTTCTCTCTCTCTCCCGTTGGTCAGACAGTGGTTCGTCAGCCATGTTGACGTGTCTGTTATGGTTCTTACGGTGTGTTTCGGCTTGTACAACTATCGCGTGATTGTGGACTGTGTCCAACTGGCTGCGTATTGCCGCGATTAGCGCATCATTGTGGCATCTTTGTATTTTGTTGATATAAGGTATGGTGCCTCGGTGTTCCCTATAAATTACAACCTGGGTATCTTCAAGACAAGAGTGAATAGGCACCACATGGGCAAGCGTGTCTCATCTTAGACCGCATCGTCGCTTACCATCAGGTGAGTTGTGGTCAAACGCTAGCCCATTTCATAATAAAATAATAAAAAAACTAAAATGATTGCAAGTAGAATGAAAGTGTAAGTAGTTATGTCCAGCATACCTTGCAGTTGGGGCAGACGAAGAGCGCCATGTTCTCGAGCACGCCCAGCACTCGCACGCCGACCTTGGAGCAGAACTGCAGCTCCTTGCGCACGTCGAGCAGCGCCACCTCCTGCGGCGTGGAGACCACCACCGCGCCGCTGAGACCTGCCGCGGACAGGTACTGCACAGCGGACAGGTGCTCGTCTGACGTGCCTGCAAACATAGCTCACTCTATAACACACTTCAACATTACAATTATTAGATAAATAACCGACCAAGTGCAAGTCAGACTCGCGCACGAAGGGTTCCGTACCATTATCTATAAAAACGGCAAAAAAACACGTTAGTTGCATGGGAGCCCCCCTTAAATATTTGATTTAGTTTAGTTTAATTATTTATTTTTAAATTGAATATATAACTAAATATTCTGCGAATATTTCAAGCGTCTATCTGTTGCCGTTATGAATATCGAGCAAAAAAATCACGTTTTTTTGTATGGGAGCCCCCTCAAATATTTATTTTATTGTTTTTTAGTATTTGTTGTTGTAGCGGCTATAAAAATACATCATTTGTGAAAATTTCTACTGTCTAACTATCACGGTTCATGAGATACAGCCTGGTGACAGACGGACGGACAACGGAGCCTTAGTAATCCGGGTAAGGGTCCCGTTTTACCCTTTGGGTATGGAACCCTAAAAATTACTTGCATATTTACTAATTTTGAAGTAGGTTTATTATTAGATATTTACATTTTAGCCATTTTCGCTTTCCTGCATCTCATCATCATCATCAGCCAGAAGACGTCTACTGCTGAACATAGGCCTCCCCCTTTAACCTCCACACTGAACGACATCCTGCCATCTGCATCCACTGGATGCCCGAAACTCTCACAATGTCGTCGGTCCATCTAGTGGGAGGCCTACCTACGCTGCGTCTTCCGGTTCGCAGTCTCCACTCAAGAACCTTTCTTCCCCATCGGTTAACAGTTCTTCGAGCGATGTGGCCTGCCCATGTAAGTAGGAGGATGCTGCTGCCCATCCTCTGGCGGTTCTGGTCGCAGATATAGGAACTCTAGTTTGTGAGAAGGTCAAGAGTTTTCAGCCATTTGTCTTTCAGCCGTTACGGTGGAAGGCAAGCTGGTCCTGCCATCTCTTTTTGGAGCCACCGCTCTATGCTTGTAATATTTGTGTAAGCCGGCTTGTGTAAACCAAAACAAACCAGCAAACGGGTCATCCGACCGATCCTATCGACCTACTGTTCATTCAGTGGCGTAGCTATTGGAGGGCTAGGCGGTGCCGTGCACCGGAGCCCCCAAGCTCAGGGGGCCCTTGGGCTCTGATTAGTAAACCTAAAACTGAACTTGCAAAATTTTTGCCCTTCATACACATACATCTAGTAAGTAGCTTTGAGCACAATAAAGAGCTGATGATAAAGTAGCTTTGTACCTTGAAATTATTTATATTTTTACTTGATAAATCCTAATCCAGTTTAGGTAGGGCCCCATTTTTTGCACCAGGGCCTTTGGTTACCTAGCTACGCCACTGTGTTCATTGTAGATGTGTTGCTCATTTTATTATTAAGTGGAAAAAACAATGTTTTAAACTATCACGGTTGCACAATCTTATCACGATAAATAAATAATAATAAAAATGTTTATTTGGAAAACATTACAGTGGTATTATAAACAATAGGAACGGTGTTACCCACAGTAGTTCGAGAACTGTGTCGCAGGTAACAACGCCCACCTTCGATACTGTACAAAGTTCATAGTTACAATGAGAGATTTCCTTAAACAAACAATAATTCGATGTATCGATTTAGTATGTGTCGTTTCAGTGCGTGTGTTGTGTATTATATGTGATTGTGTGTGTGCGCGCGAGAGAGTGCGTGCATACGTGTGTGTTGTGTGTGATGTATATGACAAATGTTAAGTATGTAAATGTGATTGTTTATGTAGATACTTTAATCAGATCTTCAGTGTCTTGATATGACAAGGATTTAAGCCATTCCATACATTTTTGTTTACACTTATACAAAGGGAGAGGGTAAATACATAAATCTTTATTAAGTCTGTTATATAGTAAGGAGCTGATAGAATGATAATGACGACTTGCAATGGCTGTGCGGCAACGTTTGTAGCTGCATACTTTGTCAGATCTACGTTTGTTAACGATTAAGTCCGGATCGAAATTTAACTCTGAATGTTTTATCAAAACAGTTTGCAGCACAAAAAGCTGTCTTACAGTAAGGACTCCACACAACGAGTAGAGTTCAGTGGTGGGAAAACGGAGAGGTTTCTTGACAAGGACTTTAAGGACTGCTCTCTGCGCTCTCTCCAGTCTTATCATATGCGTTTTAGCAGAGCCACCCCATGAGGTGATACAATACGATAAAACTGATTGGGCTAAAGCATAGTACACACACTTTAGGTATTACAAGTCGACCACGGATCTAAGAGATTTGAATACATAGACAAGCTTTCGTACGCGGGTCACCATAGAGTCTATGTGGGGTTTCCAGGACATGGCATTATCGATTGTCACACCAAGGTACTTTATAGACGTGGTTTGCTCCAATAGCGTGCATTCACAGCTGCAGCAGCAGCCGTGTTACTGGGACAAGTGTGAGCTCGGATGGAGAAAGAGGAAGTGGGCTGTATTGAATTGTTCGGTGCAAAAGTAATAATTTTGGTTTTTGAGAGGTTGAGGGTTAGAAGATTTTCATATAGCCAAGTCATTACTGTTCGCAAAGCATTTTCACAGTAGACGCGAACCTCCTGCTAATTTTGGCCATGGATTAGTAGTGCTGTATCATCAGCGTAAGTGACTATTTTATAGTAAATATCCCGCTATTAATCATATAACTTGTCTTAGAAGTCTACTAATATATTTACCTGGTGGAGTGTCAATGAGTAAATAGTCCAAATCACCCCAGTCTACTTCGCTCAAAAACTGTTTGATCATGCCTGAAACCAGAAACGTAAAAAAATTAAGAAAAATATAAAACCAGTATAAATATCATGAACATTATATAAATCTGCAAGATGTGTTATCGTACCGTTTTTCTTAGGTCCCCTCCATATAACGGCATCGTCCGGACTGCTCAGTAGGAAGCCGATGGACATCAAAGACAGGTTGTCTGTTACATACTAGAACCAAACAAAACACGTTTGTAGTACTTACAAGAAAAGCGATAAATGTATGATTAAGAAACAACCCTGTTTCCCTGTGCCAAGTATTTTTTTATATATTGAATAATAAGGCTTGCGTTTGATCACCACCTCACCCGATGTTAAGCGATGATGCGGTATACGATGGAGCACGGTTGCCTAGAAGAAACTGATTCACTCACGACTATCTGGGAACAACCATCATTTCACAGTCTAGCGGTTGGCACAAAACTGGAATCAAAGCACTTCAAAATGGCCTCATTATGATAGGTATAGTCTAAAATGGATGTGCAGCGCTGCAGCGACGAACTAACACCTTCAAAGGGCCGGAGCAAGCTCTGACTTTGGGGCCCATATAAGTGCCTGGTTTTAGTAAAGACGGGCGCGCTGGATGAGATTTGTACGGCGAGGCGCCCGTAAATGCGTAAAAAGGATGCGCGAGCACGAAAAATATTAAGCTATTTAAGCTGAAATTGGGGCCCCCTGCTGGTGAGTTCAGGGGCGGAACGAAACCTTCGCTCCCCCTTAGTTCTCCACTGCCTCGCTTTAGAAATAATTCTTGTTTACTCAATGCTTACTAGTAAACCAGCCTTTCGCTTGGCACAACACAGTTCGCTAAAAGAAAAGACAAAAAACTAATATTCACATAAAGTTAGCTGAAGTGACGGTCGACCTCGAGTAGTAGCAACCTCTGATAGGTGTTGATGATGTGACTTGTGCTTTATTTTCTCTTCTCATTTTTGGGGGCACCTCCTCGATGCAAATGTTTATTTTATTGAAATTAGATATATGTACGTTTGGCCATCACGGTGAGCTACTTCGATATAGAAGAAATCTAATCTCTCTAGCCTTGAAGGTACCTAGCAAGTAACATTCCAGAAACAAGGAGGACGGCATGGAGTACCATTCTTGGGCAGGAAGAGGTTTTATAATTTCCACGAGGAATGGGATTTTGTTCGCAGTCAGCACTGCATACTTGTGTAGCGGGCGTTTTCCGCAACCAGGCCAGGTGCCAGTCAGCACTGCATGTTTTACATGTTTCGGAAACGGCAGGCGATAGTTCGGCGACAGATGAATTGCCGCGTGCTGAGTAGTTTGTCTTATAGTCACTAGGAAGGTAAGATGCAGTGAGGTACTCACAACAGGCGACCAGCCGGAGCCCGAGTTGTGCACCTGTTCCCCGCGCACGCCCAGCACGCGCGGCTGGCTCGGCCCGCAGATGTCTGCATCCAGGATGCCCACCTACACCACATAACAAACTATAGTTAACAATATAGATCACATCATATTTTTGAAGTAAAAACTTCTTTTGGGGCGTTGTGCACTTTTTGGGTGAACAAAAATCATGGAACTCGCGTCGTCGTCACGCTGTACCGTGTATTTTATAATTATCAATATAAAAAACCGACTTCATCAGAACTGGACCAAATGGGAAGCACCAGCTTTCAAATAAAAAAATAATCATCAAAATCGGTTTACCCAGTCCCAAGTCCTGAGGTAGCAAACATAAAAAAAAAACAGTCGAATTGATAACCTCCTCCTTTTTGGAAGTCGGTTAAAGACAGCGCTATCTCTTGTAGAATAGACTACTAAAGTTTTCACTTCTGACGTGCAGTCCTATGACTGATGTGTTTTTTTATTGGTTCACTGACAGGATGATACAATATTGCTTAATTATTTATGTAAGTATGATATAATATGTGTTATCGACCTATGTAATACCCCAATAATATGTAAACTCAGCATGTTGTGGAAATTTTAGACTTAAAAACAACTCAGCTTTAATATAGTTTTTTTAAACACCCGATAAAAGAGCCGATAATCTTCAAAAGACTGAAAGATATCTAGCTAAAGAAACTCGATCTAGTCACCTTACAAACAAAAATAAATCTAATCGGTTTAGCCGTGTGGTAGCTGCGATGCCACAGATAAACAAGTTCAACTTATAACACCCCTCTGTTTACGTCGTGGGTAAAAAATGGCGAGTATCCACAAGTGTATCACATTAAAAACCGACTTCAAAATTAGTAAATACGCAATTTTACTTGGATGACTTTTTTTTTAGTTATTTTGATTTCAAAACCAAACTACTAAACCGATTTTGATGAAATTTACATGAGACCACCTCTGAAGTATGGCCTACCAAACAAAAATAGAATCATCAAAATCAATTCATAATTAGCGGAGAAATCGGTGAACATAAAAAAAGAATCTCCGCCTATTTTGAAGTCTGTTAAAGAGTGGCAGATCTTTTTAACTCCTACGATAAATGACCCCATAAAACCTGACCTACATAGTAATTCCACGGGCGCCCAAATATTCAAATCGTCCGTACCTCGTGTCCCCTGGTACGGCGGAAACCAGATCGGCTAACACAAGTTTATTTGCGAATTCTGTAGCCCGAAGCCGCCGGGATCGATAGACGCATACTAGTGTCTTAGTAGTTTTTGTGTGTTTTCAGAGTGTGCTTTGAGTGTTGATTGTACCCGTTTCCCGCCAATATGGAGTTCGGAAACTCGTACGAGAGAAGATCCAGATACAACAGGGTGATGTTTATATGTTTGCTCTGCTTATTATCTTCCAACGTGTTACTTAGAATACTTAGTATGGCGAGAATGACAACGACCGCGACTGTAGTGAATGAAATTGGGCGTAGTAGTAAAGGTTCATTCATGAAGACTAGCTTACTTTAGACTTTATAACACAAAGATTTATATTTTAGCCTCATAAAATAAAAAATAAACAAGTCAAATTATTTATTTGTCAGAACATGGTAGATACACATACAGTAGCATGCAGGGCCGTAAGAATGGAAACGTATCTCATGTCCTTGCCAGGTACGGCGTACAAATGCTAGTTTTTATTATTATTTATTAGTAAGTTTTTGTTAAAGTTAAAAAAAGGAATCATGTCTATGATAGAATATAAATAGAAGCGTTATACCTATAGTTTCCCTTTTAGTACTTACACTCTCCCTCGGCCGTCCATCCGTATACATTATAGCCGACTTCCAAAAAGGAGGAGGTACTCAATACGCCTGTATATTTTTTTTAATGTTTGTTACTTCATAATTTTCGACTAGGTGAACCGATTTTGATTAAAAAAATAATAATTGAATGCTGGTGCTTCCCGTATGGTCCCAATTTGGTCAAGTTCTGACATTTTCATATTGATAATTATGTCATCAGAAACAAATAAATATGGAATTTGATTTGAAATCTACATGCCAAATTTCAGCTTTGAAGGTCAAGTAGCTTTTGGGACCAAATCGAACACTGAAGAAAAAAAATATGCAGTAAAGATAAAATGATCACAAAAAAGTTAATGAAGGAATTCAAGGAATGGTACTTCATTATAATTTTATGATAACAATAAAATAAAAAAGCAAATAAAAAGTCCTTATCTGACCCAGACAAATAAAATATTGTATTTGTAAGGAATCTGCCTCATTCAGAGTTGATTAATGAGACCCCACAAGTACAAGTGGTAAACAATAGTGCATTCACCTTGTGTGTTTGTTTCACCTTTTTGAGCTTGTGTCTTACTTTTAACTGGCTTCAGATAAAGAAAGGAGCAAATGTTCCAGACATACTGATATTAATCATGAAAGCATCTGGGACCTACAACTACTGAGTCCGAATCGGGTTTGTCACTGGAATGGATTTTAGGGTTGTCATAAATTGCTCTAACCTACTGTTGTCTGAGTGGGGTCTGTCTTTGGAAGGGGTTTCCAGATTGCCATAAAACCCAAAAACCAAGGTCACTGACCAAGGTATCAGAGGTACAGGGGTGAAGGTCAGTCATGTTTTTCATTATGCCCCGTTTTGCATTGTCTGACTGTTTATCCTCCCCTTGATACCTCATGTCTCAGGTTTGTAACCGCCGCCTTAATAGTCTCTTTGAAAGACATAGAAAAAGTAAACAGCATCACTAATGTTCTCAAAATTTTCTTAGAATCAAAATGTTACTATACCCTAGATGAATTTTTCAAGGATAATTTCGATGATATACAAATAGACCGTTCAGTTTTTTCTGTTGCCATACCCTAATAGAATCATATGTATTTTAAGATGTGTTATTTAAGACAAAAACATGTTAGTTAAGGTCTGCATGCATACATACATATTTCGCAATAAACAAATTTAGTATTGATCATGTTTGCTACCGTCTTCTATCGGCGACATGGAGCGTGCCGTAGTCTTAGCTGAGTGGTGTGAATCTGATTGGACCAATGTATCGAGCTGCAACTTGTGATCTATTGTCGTCGACTTTCTATATAACTATCAACTTGTGCAGGCTCTGGCCTAGGTTCCTGGCCATGTAGGCAAACACTTAGTACTCAGTGACACATTTGAGATAGATGGAGGACACATTGACACATTTGAAATAGATCTTGTTGTGAGCTTGACTTGTTGTATGACTGTATGTACAATACCAACACTAACTGCGCCCTGCGGTCTCATTCCCTCAGGAACCTTTAATATTTACAGGATAAAAAGTAAATCACTCCAATGCCACTCCCAGCCTTCAAACTATCTCTATGTAAAAAAACACGTAGATTTGTTGCTCTGTTGCTAGGTAAAAGAGAAACAAATAAACACACTTTAGTAATGTGTAATGTTAGTAATGTTAATATAATATTAGTATGATTATAAATTACGTAAGCAACAGTCTGCATTATTAACATCACAAGAACAATAATTATCCCAGTTAAAGTGTATAACAAGTTTTGTATAACTTGTTTTTTTTTAACCTATATAAAAAACCTGATAATCTTCAAATGGCTTAACCGATTTACTAGAATCATAGCCAAGAACACTCACGATAAAGTCACCTTTCCAAAAAAAAAAAACAATATCAAAATCAGTTCAGCCATATGGGAGCTAAGTACAATGTCACAGACAGACACAAACGTTAAACTTATAACACCCCTCTTTTTGCGTCGGAGGTTAAAAATATGTGTATAGTAGCTAGAATGATTGCTCCATATCTAAAAGAACCAACAAACTGAAAAACACCATTTCCTATATAGGCTAATACATGCATTGTTTTGTGGAAACATAGTTACATTAATTTCTGGACTGGAAGCGGCCAGTGCATGTCCAAGTAGCGAAGTGACAGTGCTCTTGCCGACTCCTCCTTTCCCAGATAATATCAGGATCTTGTGCTTCACATTTGAAAGACGATTTTTTATGATTTCAATAGCCGGGTCGGGGGCCGACGTTTCACCTACAAACAATACAAATAAAATAAGTGTTAATATTTAATATAGAAAAACATGTTTAGGCCTCAAATCACACCAACAAGATATGCTTTAGTACTATTCTTTCTTTATCTGTATAAAACATGTGGAATCGAATAGCTCTGTACGCACTTGGGTTTTTTTTTCATTGCTATCTACAATCAGTCCTGTGACTTTGAGCAGGTTTAGTGTAGTAGGTTGTGTCGTGCAGAGGTGGTCTCCAATCAGACTTCTATTCTATCGTCTTTATTTTGTCATCAAAGATGTTTTTTTAAGTAGTTTTGGGTATGTATATCTTAATGTGTGTAGAAGAAATTTGCTTAAATATGCCAGGAACCTTTTACAAAGAACACATTCCATGCGTAACTGATATTGAACTGGGAATTTCCTTTTGGAGAATGAGTATTTAATCCAAAAATGTCTCACAACTTGATGGAGCTGCACGCATCTAGACATAAAGACTCCACAAACTGAAAAGCAAACAGGTTCGCCTTCTTATTAGCGGCATTGGCCAGGCTTCAGCAGTGGGTAGTGGAGGCTGTGAAGGGTGGCAGAAGTTTGCTTTTAGCTAGGAACCAAAATGCTTTACTACCCGCAAGGCAAGAAGCCAGTTTGTTCCCTATTCGGTTAGTCGTACTTAATCTTTTAATGAAATCAATGCCTTGGAACCAGGATTGCCACCCGTCTAGATCTTCGGAATATCGTGATTAATATTATTGTATCAAATGTAAACAAAAATATTACTTACCAGAAGCGCAGATATTCTGGTTCGGGCACCCTGCGCAGGCTGAGGCCTTGCCGGCGTCCTCACTCTGAGTCCCAGGGCAGTCTGGAACGTTTAAATAATTTGTTGTCTTACAGAATTGACAAAAACATTGCAAAAAGTACAACAAATTGTGGAGTCATCTTACGTTGCGGAGCATTTTCTGGAACGTTACTCATTTTTGTTTTCAAAACATAATACCTCTCTTACTACTCTTGAAAATATTAAATTGAGAAGAAATCAAAGATAAAGACGAGTTTAAGTGAAAAATACAAAAACCCTAATGAAATAAATTCTGCAAATCAGAAATAAAATAAAACTGATGGCTGACTGACACTACTGACAGTGACATTGACAGTTATTTCAATTATGACATCATAGTCACACACACATTTTTTTTTATGTTGGCTAATGGTTTTGTATAGATGCATTCATTCTTTTTATACCATTAAAAATCGATAAAATTGTACGATGGGTTTATTCTCTACATAACATGAACGCATTTTAACATCATTAATTTTTGTTAAGTTGTAATACCTGAAAATAGAATGGCGTCAATTTTGAAATATTTTTTACATTGATTTTTAATGGTTATTTTATTTTCTAAATTTCCTTTTTGAAATTCCATCAAAATGGCAAAGGAAATTTCGATGTGCACGGTAAAACTACACTAACAATAATAATTTTATGCTCATTGCTAGCTAGTCTGATAACTTTGTTACCTTTTGTTTTTGGTAGCAACTCCAACAATGGAGCCCCGTGAAGGAGTCAGCGGGGGCTCCCAGCGTGCCCCCACAAGTGGGCTATTGCTTCCACTCGCCGAAGAAGCACCCTTGGAGACCCATCATGGGCTACGAAGAAATCGAAGTAACGCCAATGTAAGGCCTGTTGACATTGGCGTTATTTTATCTATTAAAGGCTTATTGAAAGAAATACATATTTATGTACCTATAATAAGTGTACCTACCGTCGGTGTGCGAGTTATAAGTGTACCTACCGTCGGTGTGTCAGTTATAAGTACCAAGACAAATGTCTATTATTCAGTTACAACTGCTAACACCATACATATTTTTTGATAAAGATTATTATTGTGATTGTTTCTTCAGGCCATCTCAACCTATAACGAACACAATGGTGGATCCATGCTACACTCCTGCCGGCATGGCAGCAGAGCCTCTGCGCTTCCCCAACCTCGTGACTGGCTTCGACCGCAGCCCCGAGCATGCAGCCCGAGCGGCGCTATACACACGATACACGCAGTACGAGTGGAATCAGAACAGCATCAAGAATTACAACGAATCTGACGCCAAACGGAACTTCTCGGAGCGAGTCAGGGCTGATATCATGAGAATGCTGAGGTCAGATTTATTATTTCTTCAAATGGTACCTCTACATATATGAAGGCAGTGGTAAGGCCCCGATTCTACTAAACCAATTGTTTATGAATTGCCTCATTTTTTTTTCTTCTTTTGACACTTTATCTATACCAAAAGTGTTAGAAGGGCAATTTTTGAGGCAATTCATTAACAATTTAAAATCATTGGTTTAGTAGAATCGGGGCCCTGGTACGGAACACAATTTCATTTAATTTCAGGCACAACAGCAACATCTTTACTTGTAACTTAGGAAGGTACTCCACTCAACATCTATCAATGTATTAATTTATTTACTAACCGACTTCCAAAAAGGAGGACGTTATCAATTCGACTCTATTTTTTTCATGTTTGTTACCGTAATGTATAATGTTATCCTTGTTTTTGTGGTTTTTAATAAAGAGTTATTGTATTGTAATGATTGTCTTCATCTGCGGTTTCCGTCTTTAAATTGAACTGGTGATATTTTCGGACTACCCTCAGTTATTTTTCTCATAATGAGTGTTGAATGTTTACAGGGAGACTGACGAAGTCGGTACTCAGGGTCAGAGGGACTCCGGCAGAAGGATCGGTGAACGTATCACTGACACTACTTTTTGGCGAAATGAGGTACGGGGCACTTCTCATTTCTAACTTCAGAATAGAATGTATAAAGCACACAACACTGTTCTCATATTGCCAACACAACGATCGGAACGGACCTTGACAACATATGAAAACATTTAATTAAAGTACCACTGTACTCCAATTTTTTTTTGTTTTTAAATTTATATTAAGATTTTCTTTAATATTTCCAATTATATCCTATTTTGATGAAGCTAAAAATATATTTTTTATCTATTAGGTATACAGATTAAATTTTTAGATTCTCTGTCTACTTATGTAGGTAATTTTAATTTCTGGTGTACCCAAAAAAAGAATGTCTATCCATCTAAATTTTAATCTAGGTTATCATCTATTAATTTGTATCTATGAAATGGATATTTTTAACCGACTTCCAAAAAGGAGAAGGTTGTCAATTCAACTGTTTTTTGTTTTGCTTTTGTTACCTCATAACTTTTGACTGGATGAACCGATTTTGATGATTCTTTTTTCATTTGAAAGCTAGTGCTTTCCGTGTGGTCCCACTTCAATTTGGTCCAGTTCTGATATTTTTATGAAGTCTCTTTTTAATATTGATAATTATTTTATCTTGTTTTTTAACTCTGTTGCGATCCATTTTTAGTCCCAGTTGATTGAATGCGTATAACAGGTGTCGATAGAGATGGAGCGACTGGTATCGACGTGCGAGAAGCTGAACGAGACGCGGCGACAGCTGGAGCGAGCCATCGCAGGCATCGAGGGTCCGCTGCACATCGTGCAGGAGTGTTTATACCATCGAGAGAAGAGACAAGGTAGGAAGTATACCCT
Organism: Agriopis leucophaearia; assembly: GCA_949125355.1. NCBI lineage: Eukaryota > Metazoa > Arthropoda > Insecta > Lepidoptera > Geometridae > Agriopis > Agriopis leucophaearia. Next base: position 16,648,894 of record OX421273.1, read on the forward strand.
ACACCATAGTGTCGATAGAGATGGAGCGACTGGTATCGACGTGCGAGAAGCTGAACGAGACGCGGCGACAGCTGGAGCGAGCCATCGCAGGCATCGAGGGTCCGCTGCACATCGTGCAGGAGTGTTTATACCATCGAGAGAAGAGACAAGGTAGGAAGTATACCCTACACCATAGTGTCGATAGAGATGGAGCGACTGGTATCGACGTGCGAGAAGCTGAACGAGACGCGGCGACAGCTGGAGCGAGCCATCGCAGGCATCGAGGGTCCGCTGCACATCGTGCAGGAGTGTTTATACCATCGAGAGAAGAGACAAGGTAGGAAGTATACCCTACACCATAGTGTCGATAGAGATGGAGCGACTGGTATCGACGTGCGAGAAGCTGAACGAGACGCGGCGACAGCTGGAGCGAGCCATCGCAGGCATCGAGGGTCCGCTGCACATCGTGCAGGAGTGTTTATACCATCGAGAGAAGAGACAAGGTAGGAAGTATACCCTACACCATAGTGTCGATAGAGATGGAGCGACTGGTATCGATGTGCGAGAAGCTGAACGAGACGCGGCGACAGCTGGAGCGAGCCATCGCAGGCATCGAGGGTCCGCTGCACATCGTGCAGGAGTGTTTATACCATCGAGAGAAGAGACAAGGTAGGAAGTATACCCTACACCATAGTGTCGATAGAGATGGAGCGACTGGTATCGACGTGCGAGAAGCTGAACGAGACGCGGCGACAGCTGGAGCGAGCCATCGCAGGCATCGAGGGTCCGCTGCACATCGTGCAGGAGTGTTTATACCATCGAGAGAAGAGACAAGGTAGGAAGTATACCCTACACCATAGTGTCGATAGAGATGGAGCGACTGGTATCGACGTGCGAGAAGCTGAACGAGACGCGGCGACAGCTGGAGCGAGCCATTGCAGGCATCGAGGGTCCGCTGCACATCGTGCAGGAGTGTTTATACCATCGAGAGAAGAGACAAGGTAGGAAGTATACCCTACACCATAGTGTCGATAGAGATGGAGCGACTGGTATCGACGTGCGAGAAGCTGAACGAGACGCGGCGACAGCTGGAGCGAGCCATCGCAGGCATCGAGGGTCCGCTGCACATCGTGCAGGAGTGTTTATACCATCGAGAGAAGAGACAAGGTAGGAAGTATACCCTACACCATAGTGTCGATAGAGATGGAGCGACTGGTATCGACTTGCGAGAAGCTGAACGAGACGTGGCAGCAGCTGGAGCATTCCATGGGATGGCGACGCTCTTGCCGCTATACGGTGTAGACTTCTAGGCTAGAAGTCTACACCTTGTCGCTTCAGCTAGAAGTTCTAGCCAATAACAGACCGGGAGAAATTACCAAGAAGCAAGCGTAGCCTATAACATGTTAGAAGAACCGACAAACTAGGAATATAACAGGTTTAGAGAAACGGCAAGATATTTTCACGTAGGCGTCAAAACATTTTACTGGAGGTTTTTTTTATGATACTGAGTGACGAGACGAGCGAAGTCGCTCGCCTGATGGCTCATCACGCTTGCCCATAACAGCTCAACGCCACTCAGAATTTTGAACTTCAACAGTTCAAAACCCTGGATGGCAATGCACTGCGCTCGTCACCCCGAGATATAAGATGTCAAATCTCTGTGTGCCCTGTAATTTCGCTGGAAACATTGCCCTTCAATCCGGAACACAGTAGTGTTTGCACACTACTGCTTGGCGTTTGAATAACTGGCAAATTTTATTATAGGTTTAGAGCAAGTGCACGACGCGGTGGAACAGTCGTTGTTGAAGGAAGTTGCTATATTGCGCGAAAGCCAAGACAAGTTCAGGATGATGCTTGAAAAGGTCAGTATGTTTGAACTAGTTTAAGCTAGATACGAATACTTTTTCAAACTCTGGAATATGCAGCCTTATATTCACCTTGAATTTGAAAAGACCAAGATAACAAAAGTTGATCATGTCATTAATTTGTACAATTGCATAATAATATCTTGATGTGTCATTAATTTCTACCATTCCATAATAATATCTTGATCAATGTCATTAATTTCTACCTATGCATAATAATATCTTGATGTGTCATTAATTTCTACCTTTCCATAATAATATCTTGATCTATGTCATTAATTTCTACCTATGCATAATAATATCTTGATGTGTCATTAATTTCTACCTTTCCACAATAATATCTTGATCAATGTCATTAATTTCTACCTATGCATAATAATATGTTGATCAATGTCATTAATTTCTACCTATGCATAATAATATCTTGATGTGTCATTAATTTCTACCTTTCCATAATAATATCTTGATCAATGTCATTAATTTCTACTTTTGCATAATAATATCTTGATCATTGAAACTTTTAGGACTTGTTTGTTCATATTTTGATTGCTGTTTCACATTGCTAAAGCTGTTTGTTTTCCGTAAATAAATAAATAAATCATGTCATTAATTTCTACCTTTGCATAATAATATCTTGATCTGTCATAAATTTCTACCTTTGCATTGCATAATAATATTATGATCGATTACTTTCATTTTCACCATTGCTTAATATTATATATGTGAAACTGTTTGGTGGTGAGATGTATGACTGTACATCCAGGTGCGCGCCCAGTCCAAGAACTGCCGCGCGACGCAGCACGAGCTGGAGACGGACCTGCGCAACAAGGAGTACGCGCTGGGTATCGACTCCATGTGCCATCAACTCAACAACTTCTCCAAGGTTTACTCTTACTTTGTTTTTGTATTTATGGTTACCGGCTAAATGTTTGGACCACAGCTCAGGATGTTAAGTCGAGGTCGGAGATGGTAAACACACCTAGCCTAGGAACTGGCTTGAACGCTGGGAGCGACCTTTTTTGTGATTTCAGGATTGGTCCCAATAGTAAAAATTGTTTATAATTATGAGTACAATGACGTCCTTTAGGCTTAGTACAGGGTATATTACCTTCCCCTGCCTGTAGTAAGACTACTATAAGGGGACCTCCGGCTCGGGATGGTTGAAGGTAGGGCTCTAACCATCCACCCCAAGCGAGCTCCACTTTACTGGTCAGTGAAACTATGTAAGTTACTTGGTACATAAGTGTCACAACAGTTGTATGTGCTCTAGTTTCTAATTATATCTAATAAAGGTATAATTAGAAACAGACATTATGGAGACTACTATAAAAATATGAATAATTGATGTTATGTAACTGAGGTAACCACAAACAGTTGTAATATAGATGTGGTGTCCAGGGCCTACAATTCTACGCGGGCATCGAGCGCTACGACCCGACAGTGTGCGACGGCGAGCGCTGGGCCGCCGCCTCCGCCGCCACGCTGCAGCGCTCGCAGTCCGAGCGCGCCAAGGCGGTCCAGATGCTGTCCGACACGGAGAACCTGATCAATGTGTCGGCCACGCAGATCTGGGACCAGTGGAGCAACTCCAACAGCGCCTTCACGCGCCGCATCGCAGAGACCATCGAGATCAAGAACAAACTGCAGCTACATCTGCACAAGGTACGCTTCACAACCTTCTCTTTTTACAGGTCCTAATGGTGCCATATATTTGTTATTTGTGTTTTCTTGCCAACCTTAACAGGATATATCTACTGTTATCTTTATCGTCTCTTCGGCTAGTTCTCAGTTTCAATTTCTTACAGAGCTCAAATTTTTGCCCTGTTCTCTTGTGTCTTGCCAATGTTAACAGAATGTAACTGGCTTATTTTTGTTATCGCTTCCAGTCTGCATCGACGTAGTTGCACCCATAGTGATGTTTTTAAATTTCGCGTCGCCTGTTCACGTACATTTCAATCTGGCATGTTGAGTGTAGATTTCATGTTGAAATCGTTGTGTGCAGATCCAACAAGAGATCTTCGACCAGGAGAAGACCCTGGAGCTGTTGAACAAGGCCATCGAAGACAAGCTGCAACCCATGAAGGTGGCGCACACGCGGCTGCAGGCGCGCACCAACCGCCCGCACCTCGAGAAGTGCCGCGACGCAGCGCAGGACAGGTATACCTACTACACTACTATTTTAAACCAACATAATATAAGAGGGGGATCTCAATTCGGTTGTTTTTTTTTTAATGTTTAAACATTTATGAACCGATTTTGAAAGTTTTTTTTAATTGAAACTAATTGGTCCCATAGAAATATCAAAATCGGTCACTGGTTTGGCTTTTAAATCTAAATAACTGAAAAAAATTGTTACTTTGATGATATTATTGCATGTATTATATGTAATGATACGCGCATTTTTCTCTAGTTGCGTCGCTGCAAGATGTATTCAAGAGTTATTGTTTACAAGTGCAATTATATTTACAAGCGCTAAGTCATAGTATTATTGCATAGTTTTATAATACAACTAGCTGTACCAGACTTTGTCCGCGATTTCTTCAGAAAAAAATTGCCTATCTCCGTCCTCATGATACATTACCTACCTAACCTATTACCTCACAAAATTTTATCGTGATCGGTTAAGCCGTTTAGCCGTGATTATGTAGTAAACAGACCGACGGACAGAGTTACTTTCGCATTTATAATATTAATGTGGAAGTGTGGATTTAACATCGTTTAAAAAAAAAAGTTGCATATTTTACAAATTTTGTGAAGTCGGTTTTTTTTATTTGATAATTATTGTTGAGTTATATCTGCATCCAGTTCCATGGTTCTTACATCTGTGCGTGAATGAGAGCTATGAATATTATCATTTTGAGCATCATCATCCTGTCTTCACCGACATATGATTAAACCTCATTTATACCCCAGGCTAGTGAAAGAAGTATGCGACCTACAAGAGACGATGGAGATATTGCGCTCCAAGATAGCCACGGCTGAAGGCACGCATCAGACCCTGCTGGGTGTGAGGGCGGGTCTGGAGGCCGACCTCCGCAACAAGTCCACCACCCTGTTCATCGATAGAGACCAGTGTATGGGCCTTAGAAGGGGGTACCCTGTCACCGCCGCTATTAAGGCATCATAAAAATACATATAAAAAAAGGCAGAAAACTGATGTAACCAGTGGTAGATTAAAAAATAAAATCAGTAATGAATAAAATATTATGGAAATTGTATAGAATAGATAAACTGTCGCAAATTCTTAACTACAAATTGTGAACTTTCCTCAGTACATCTATAGTTTTGATATGTATTCTGAGACATAAAATGTATAATTTTTATGAAGTACACATACTATTGAATGGATTTGAATAAATTATTTGTTTTGTTATATTCTGTAAATCACATGTGAAATAAAGTGTTCGACTGCAGTGGTTATTTTTATTTTCTAGTTCCCTTTAACCTTTGTATGATACACTAGCCGCCCGTCCCGGCTTCGTATGGGTGCAGATTTTTACTAAAAATTCTAGTAATAAATGTAGCTTATGTTACTCAGGGATCATTGTAGCATTATAATTGTGTTTTTTTTTTTGATATCTTTATAATATTACTAGCTACCCGCCCCGGCTTCGCACGGGTGTTAGCTCGGCTTTCGGCCTCGCTACTAAGACCCGCTCCAGGAACACAAAATTTCATAATATTTTTAAAGTATAATCTATCTCCATATTCCAGACTATAATCTATCTCTGTGCAAAATTTCATCCAGATCCGTTCAGCCATTGGCGTGATCGAGTAACAAACATCTATCCAAACTTTCACATTTATAATATTAGTGTGATGAGATATATAATATAATTATATAATGTAGAAATATTCTGAAATAACAGTATTCATAACAAACAGATCATAAATATTGTGGCTGATTAACATGACAGCCATCCAATTGATACCAAAATCAGGAATAATAAATAAATTTTATAATCTATTTAATTTAAACAAAACTTAACAAATTCATTACGACAATGTAATTACTTACACTTTATACATGACACTCACTTTGTACTGTCTCTGTTTGGTGAGTGTAAACATATTGCTAAACCACTTCTGATGCATCAAATTAATTAATCACTGTCTGACATAAGACGGAACTGGTAGCTTCATGCCTTCTTTGGCTTCGAAAAATGTGTAAGATAGCACTATTTCATCAACAAACTCCATTCTAGGATCATTCATGAACTCTGGGTCTATGTAGAAAAATACTGGCATGTCCACCTGCAATTATACAAAATAAATGGTCATTATGAGAAGAATTTAGGGCCTATGCAACATATGTCCACTATCTTACCCATGCATTTCAACATATCTGAAGATAATTATGATATGACTGAAATTACTTACGAAAAATCTAAAGACTGGTATGTCGTTGCAGATATTATAATCTAACGACTGGTATGTCGTTGCAGATATTATAGTCTAAAGACTGGTATGTCGTTGCAGATATTATAATCTAACACAATAAAGTTTTTTTTCTTGTATTTAAAATACATGAAGGAAAAACATTTTTTTTGGCTGTAATTTTTATTTCTTGTGTACACAATAAAGAGTTTCTATCAATAACCTTAAGAACATTGATTTGAGTCATCATCATCAGCCAGAAGACATCCGCTGCTGTAACATAGGCCCCAGGTACTGTAGCTCCAAAACAGCTGAACCACTTTTCAATCATTATTTAATGGGGAAAACAACGAGAGTGTTTTTCAAGAAAAATTGTTTTTTTTTTTTAACTGTAAAATAGGCTTGCGCTTGGCCGCCAGCTCGCCAATTGTTCAGTCGTTTGATGATAATCAGCTTTTTAATTGGGAGTTTTTTAAAATTTTAATTTATATTTCTAACATTATTGATTTATTGTTTAAAAAGTCAGATTTTTTTATTAAAATGATATTGTAAATATGTTTTTTTATTTGTTTTGTTAGATTTTTGGCGAAGATGATACCTCGGGAATAACATTAAAAAAATTAAACAAATATATTTCATACTGGTCCAAGTTAATTACATAAAAATGTCACTGTCACAGGACTTTTTAATATTTATTTTTGTATTTGAAACCTTGTTATTCTCGAAGTCTTATGCTTTCTACATACATTAAATTCAGTCAATTTATATCTTCAGAAATATTGAAATGCGCGAGCAAGGTTGTGAATGCAAGTTACATAACATAGGCCTCTTAAAAGGATTGGTCAATGTCGACATGGACAGACAGACAGACAGCGTAGGCTTAGTAACAAGGTCCCGTTTACACTCTTTGGGTACAGAACCCTGAAAATTGAGATATTTGAACTCAAACAACGACTGTACTACAGCATATCTCCCTTGCTTGCCTCATCTAAGGGTGGCACCAAATTTTTTTTCCATTGAAGTCAAGATCATAAGGTTGGAATAAGTAATGCCAACACCAGGTTTCACCCAGGCTGCTATTTATGAAAGCTAGACAGAAGTCAGTAAAACTTTTGCAATTTCTTTTGGCAATAATTATTATATTTCTTTATGGTTCCACCTTATAACAGTAGAAATATTACCTGTTCATGTGGGTTAAGCTGCTGCTCCTCAAAGCAGAAGCACTGTATCTTGTTGAAGTACTGCCCCGCTTCAAACGGGATCACATTGTATGTGCTGATGCCCGTCACTGGCTTCTCTGTTGGGTTCTTTGCTGTGTAAAATGCTAGCGCCGTTTCGCCGGGAACTACCTGAAATGTGCGGAAAAATGACCAATATTAGAAAAAAAAACAATGAAAAAGAAGTGGAACTTTGCCAGTAGTTCAAGGCTATACTCGTACCATTCGGCAACCGGATGAAAGAGCCCGATGGACATACTGTAGAATATATACCGGATATAGCAACACTCAAGGGTGTTTAAACTGTTTTGCCTCTTTACATGGCAGGGCGTGTTGACTCTTCGAGCATATGGCCGAAAATGACTTCAATCAACTACATATAAACAAAAACAGCGACCCGCCCGGCTTCGCACGGGTATATGTTTTACATATAAACCTTCTGTGAAAAATTATCTAACTGATGGTGAAAACTGCATCCAAATCCTTTGCGTGGTTTAGGAAAAGTTAGCGGATATACAGACAGACAGACGCGGAAAGCAACTTTATTTTATACTATGTAGATAAGTACCAAAAATTTTTATCATATTCCTTTCCCTACCTCTTGAATTTGCTGCTATTGGTTTTATTCATGTGATATTTTATTGAAGGCTTAAAATAACACTGACCGTAATATCAAGCTGCTGTGGCCTGAAGTTCCACTGCATAGAGGATGCAGTGTCTGCATTGAACCGGATCTTGAGTGGGCGATGCTTCACTGCTGTCATGTTGCTCACTATATCATTTGCTTCTGCTAGGCCTGTGGTACCTCCATAACTGTAAGCCTGTACAATAGTACCATATTCTCTTTATATGCTTTACAAACATCTGTGCTAGACTCGAGAATGAAAATAAATGTAATTGCATAATAAAATTTCAGAGTGTGCCTTGAAATTCGACACCAAAATGCTAAGAGCAACTTCAGAAATGTTGGTTTATGATATCCTAATGATATAGCAAGACATTTTTAAAGGTTTCGCTAGGGAATAGTTAGTGGGTTTAGTCAGAAGTATTATCATCAGCCGCCTCAACTGAACAGCGGTTGTGATACTGTTATCAAAATAAGGTTATTGTACTCACCTGACAAAATATCCTGTAGAGCGGGACAGCTGCATAACTTAGGCCTACCGTCATTACACCCATAGCTATCATGTAATTCAGCGTTGACCGGTTTTTGCCTTTCTGGTCATGAAGTCCTCGAGTTATTGAATTTATTTGAGGCATAGGTTTCCTGGGAAGTAATAGCGGCGAGCTGGTAAAATTACTTTTAAGTGTGCTAATGTGACACCTGTTCATGAAGACTAAGCGGTACATGGTGAGCTATTTGTAAAATTACTATTGTATTTGACTAAATCTCTTAATTTTAATAATATTTTATTTTTATAAACACTATGTACATATCCATTATCCGCAGCAAAGATCGCGACTGACCGACATGACAGTAGGAGGGGAGCGTTTACGGACTCGGCGAATTTTTCACCGGTGAAAAATTAAACTAACGGAGGTTCGCTGAACGGCGTCATAGCTTTACGTCATATATGTCAATACTAGCTGTCAAATTCAATAATAAATAAATGTCAAGTAAAATATAGTAAAATAAAATGGTATATAATAGTAAAATATCAATCTATCATTATATAGATATAAATTTTTATTTTAAATAAAAACATCTACAACAAAAAGATTCGAACAAAATAATATCAAAAACGGCTTAACCTCCTCAACAGCTGTCAATCTGACAGCAGGCGAAAATTTAGCGACCTCAAAAGGTAGATAAAATTTATTCTTGTCAGGCGAAAACTTATACCAGCGGACGCCCGTAAACGGGCAGTTTAAATTTTCGCCGGTATAATTTTTCACCTCGTGGAGTCCCAAAACGGGTGTTTTAACGTTCATCTAGTATAAGTTTTAGTCTGGATAAGTGCCGTAAACGCATCCCTGGGATTTGACAATTCAGACATGACATTGACAACCGATAGATAATGACGACAACACTGACGTGAAAGCAATGCTGTCACAACACAGAATGCAAAAGAATAAATGAAACCAACAATATATCTGTGATGAAACCCGTTGGTAGGATTTCTGGCGCCAACATGAAATAAAACATGTCATCTCATTGTATTATTTTCCTAAACTCATGTATTTTCATGTATTAGTGCGTAAAAATTGTGGGTTATTATTTATTAAGTGTTTGTGAACGTGCTCGAGTATCGCAATAATATAACGCGGTGAAACATGTATTTTCGCGTTGTTTTCAAAGCTCTATAAAAGCCTCTTGTAAAGTCTCCATCACTTTACTAGGACATTGACTTGACTTACTTTGCTTGACTCTGACTGACATGTTTGACTATATTTCGATATTTCTTGAAACTTTATAATAAATTATAACTTGACACTGGTAAATGGACAAGAGTTCGACGCCAAAATCCTCCCAGAGGAAAGAATAAAAAAGAAACCGTTATTTTTCCGCACTTGTTAACAATAAAAATTCAAGAACCCGTGCGAAGCAAGTTTAAAAATGTTTGACACACGCGGGAAATTACTATCGGAGGTTGACGTCGGCTGTCAAGGAGAACGGTTGCTTTGGCGTTAATTTTAAATTGGAAAATATCTTATTTATAGTCTTAGATGTTTATTTGTGTAACATTTTGTGTAAAATATTAGTTATTATCATATGTAGATAAAGTTTTCATCGTTTATTGGTAAGTTTTTGTAAATATTAGTTTTTTCTAATTCGACTCACAGTTGTCACTTGTTTTAGTGACGGTTTCTACTTTTTTGCATGGAAACCGACGAGGGGGGTGGTTGGCCCCCCGATAATAGCCAACCTATTGGAAATGTTACCACTTTCGTAGATGGACATTCTATCCCATCTCCTATTTCTTTTGTCTCTATTACTTCTACAGACACTGATGTTGAGCTCTCACAGAAGGGCACTAGTAAACGCAAGAAGCACTCTAAAAAGCACCAAAAAAAATGTAGAGAGACCATCGATCTAAATGTAGAAACCCAAAAATCACAAGACTCTTCTATCGCTTTAGGACAAACAATTCCATCTCTTATTTCCAATGACACACAATGTACAGAATCATGTGCCTCGCCGTCGGCTACGTTGTCTCAGACCCCATCGATTCCCCCGTATGTTCCTTCAGGTCGTCAAGCTTATAAGTCAACGGATAGGGGTCCATTTGTTGTGCATGTCCAGAAAATTGTGACATCCCTAACATCTGGGACCTACCTACATCCAGTTGATTTCGGTAGATTCTTGGGAAAAAACCAATTTCACAGTGTCCTCGATGGCAGTGTTCAAAGAATTGGTAGAAATAGAATTTCATTGGCATTTACTGATTTCTACTGTGCCAACAATTTTGTGACGAGTGATGTTGTTAAGAACAATGGCTTCAAGGCGTTCATCCCCTCATTTGGTACAACTCGGCTGGGTCTTGTTAAAGGCATTCCTATTGATTGGTCCGAGGATGAAATCATGGAGTGCGTTCGTGTTCCTATTGATGGTTGCCCAATATTAAAAGTAAGACGGTTAAATTATAAGGTGGTTGTCGATGGTTCCCCTATCTTCAAACCATCTCAGTCTTGTGTCTTAACTTTTGACGGTCAAGTTCTTCCCCCTCGGGTGTTCATGTGTTTCAACTCCCTCGTTGTTGAGCGATATTATTACCCTACTGTCCAGTGCTATTTTTGTTGTCGATTTGGACATACTAAAAACAGCTGCCGATCCAAGCCACGTTGTTATAAGTGTGGAGAAGACCACACAGGTGACACATGTAATGTCGAAGAAGGTTCATCCCCATGCCTTTCCTGCTCAGGCCCCCACTTCTCAATAAATAAATCCTGTCCTGAGTTCCATAGACAAAAACAAATTAAAATCACAATGTCAGAGAAAAGCATTTCATACAATGAAGCCTCCAAATTACATTTGCCTATTAAAGGTAAAAGTTATAGTGACGCAGCCAAGACATCTTATGCCAGTGTTTCCCCTGCTCCTCTATCCATTTCAAATAATTCACCTAGCTCAGCCTCCCAGTCCTATAGAAAAACTGTCTTCCTCAAACCCAAGCCTCCTCCAGTTCAAAGACAGGGCTATGATCGCTCTACTCATCAGGCGATAATTAATAATCCATCAATTTCTAATAATAATGGTGTTGCCTACAAGTATCCTCATACTGTTCCCTCTGCATCCTCTAGTAGCGTTTTAGAGCTTATACAGGCTCTAACCAGGCTACTTAACTCTCCTAGTTTATTACCGTCCAACGCTGCCCAAGATTATCCCTCTCCTATGTTACAATCCCTCCATGATGGCGCCCTCTCTAGGGCTGCAATGGAACTGTCAAAGTCTTAATAGTAAAAAATCTGAATTATTATATATTATTAATAAATATGATCCAACTCTAATTGCCATCTCTGAGACTTGGCTTAGGCCTGGTTCCTTTTTTAAGGTTCCTCGCTTTCTTTGTTTCAGAGATGACAAAGCTGATGGATATGGCGGCTCCGCCATACTCGTCAGAAATTCTGTAAATTCTCATCTTGTAAATATTCCATCTCATTCTATTTCTGACAACTTTTCAATAGTTGCAGTAAGGTTAAATAATTTAACATTGATCTCACTATACATTCCCAGACCATCTATTGTTATCCTAAATAAAATTCTCCATATATTATCACACATTCAAGGCCCTTTCATCATTATGGGTGATTTTAATGTCCATCACCCTGCCTGGGGTTGTCAAGCCTCGGATTCACTTGCACATTATGTTTTCAATATTATGGATAGTTTAGGGTTGTGTTTACTCAATACTGGCTCTCCTACACGCCGTACTAAACCGTATGAGCGGGTTAGTGCGGTTGACTTGACTTTAGTGTCAGCGAGTCTAGCTTCCTCTATGTACTGGAAAACCTTGTCTTCTTCTTTTGGTAGTGATCATTTTCCAATTTTATTTGATCTTCCTTTCTCTAAAATAGAACCGGCTCCATTCAAGCCGTTACTAAAATATAGACTGCCCAGCTTAGGTCAGTCGGATGAATGGTCTAAATACTCATCGCTCCTAGATCAGTATGCCTCTGATCTTCCCATAATTCTTCCCGTTTCCTTGGACACTTGTCATAAAGCTTTTGTAGATTGTATTAATTTAGCTGCTGAACACTCATTTCCCTCAAAAATTCAAAATTCCAAACACAGATCACCTCCATGGTGGGATGAAGAGTGTAAGACTGCTGTTTCTGAAAGGTTAAAAGCGGAGAATTTGTATTGCATTCACATGACTAATGGAAATTATAGAAATTTAATTACAGTACAATCTAACACTAAACAAATTCTTCATTCCAAAAAGTCAGAGGGGTGGAAAAACTTTTGCTCTTCTATTTCCCCTTCCATCCGGCCATCTCATGTTTGGAGTTCAATACGAAAATTCCGGGGTTCATATAGAGAACCCTCGCCTCCATATCCCAGTTCTGAGAGCTGGTTTGACCAATTCATGGACAGATTGGCTCCTCCTTTTGTCTCTAACTTTGTTAACACTTCAACTTCTAGTTCTTCTACTCATGATGATAGCTTTACTCCTTTTACTATGCAAGAATTGCGCCTCGTTCTTTCTTCTCTCAAAGATTCTTCTCCTGGTCCGGATGGGATCCCGTATTCCTTTTTGGTTAACGCTGGTGAAAAACTTTTGAATTATTATCTTGAAATGATAAATTTAATGTTAGACACAGGATTCGTTCCAGTCGCAATGAAAACCCAAATAATTATCCCAGTCTTAAAACCTGGTAAAGATCCCGAAAAACCTGACAGCTATCGCCCAATAGCTATGTCTTCTGTTTTGACGAAGATAGTGGAACACCTTATAAAAAATCGTCTTGAATGGTTGATTGAATCTAGTAATATTTTACCTCAATCTCAATATGGTTTTCGAAAAGGTAGAGGTACTTTAGATAGTTTATCTATTTTTGTTACTGATATTAGACTTTCGTTTTCTAGGAACGAGTCCGTTGTTGCTGCTTTTCTTGATATATGTTCTGCGTACGATAATGTTATTCTCTCAATACTAAAATATAAGATGGAAAATCTGGGTCTCCCACGGAAAATTATTAACTTTATACTTAATCTTTTTTTAGACCGTTCTGCTCAGCTTAGAGTCAATGGTGAAATAAAATGTTCCAGATCTGTACATAAGGGTCTTCCTCAAGGCTCTGTTTTAAGTCCTATTCTCTTTAATATTTACACTTATGACTTATTTAAGTATATTTTGCCTTTTTGTAGGCTTCTACAATATGCTGATGATCTCGTTTTATATATGGCAGATTGTGATATATTAAGTGCCGCGCATAAATTATCTCAAGCTCTCGAGTCACTAAATGTTTGGCTAGGTCATAATGGTTTAGATATAGCTCCTCTGAAGAGTTCTGTGGTAATATTTACCAGAAAACGGTTGAAACCAAGGCTTGACATTTTGTTCAATAATATCAAGATTCCAGTTGAAAACGAAAAGAAGTTTTTAGGTCTCATCTTAGACAGTAAATTAGATTTTTCTTCTCACATCAACTACATTTCAGTCAAATGCGAAAAAAATCTCAATATTTTAAGATGTTTGGCGGGTGTTTGGTGGGGTTCTCATCCCTATTATCTAAAGCTTCTTTACAATGCCATTATTCGTAGTGTTATAGATTACGCTTCATTTCTATATGTGCCAGCTTGTAAGAGAATGATCAATTCGTTGGACTTGATTCAAGCTAGAGCTCTTCGTATAGTCACAGGGGCAATGAAGTCTACTCCCAAAAATGCTATGCAAGTGGAATGTGTTGACCCTCCTTTGGATTTGAGACGGCAATATCTGTCGGATATGTTTTTGTTTCGTTTGTTCCAGTTTTCATCTCATCCGCTTTTTCCGAAATTACAGCTCCTGCTTAGTTATATTTCTCTGCCTTACTGGAAACATAAAACAACTCCTTGTTTAGTTATAAGTTTCTCAAAAATTAGTCATCTTAAATTCGCTACTCATAGAACTCCTAAACTTCCATTATTTGAATTCGATTATCAAGCAATCATATTTGAACCATCATTACACCTTAATTTAGATTTGATGAAAGGGGATGCCTTTGCCAATAATAATTTTCTTAGGATCAAAGACAATCTTTGGCATGGTTGGCACTGTATTTTTACAGATGCCTCTAAGTTAGATCAAAACGGGTGTGTTGGTGTTGGTTTATTTCATCAAAATTATAATATAGTGCAAAAGATTAAATGCCCACCTGAAACATCAGTTTTTGTTGGTGAATGTAGAGGTATAATGGAAGCTATTAACTATATATTGTTGCTCAAATTGAATAAAACTGTTATATTTTCTGATTCTTTGAGTGCTCTTCAGGCCTTCCAAAGTAATCCTTTTAAAATAGGCTCCAAGAATTGGATTATATTCAGATGCAAAGAACTGTTGTTGAAATGTTCTGCTTTAGGTTATTCTGTCCACTTAGCTTGGATCCCAAGTCATAGTAATATTACTGGCAATGAAAAGGCGGACAAAGTTGCTAAAGAAGCTGTTATCTGTGGAGATAAAGTGCCTTTTAAAAATTATCCCCAAGACCTTCTGCTTCTCCCTAACCGTTATTTACAAGCTAGATGGTCGAAGAGATGGTCTTTTAGTAGTCGACGGACAGGTTCAAATTTCGCAAAGTTTCAACCCCTTATTCCATCCAAACCCTGGTTTTTTAAAACAAAATGTGATAGAAAATTCTGTTCCATGGTTTCCAGAATGAGATTTGGCCACTGCTGTACTGGAGTGCATCTACACAAATTGCGGATTAAAGATTCTTCCATATGCGAATGTGGTATGGACGAATCCAACCTAAACCACATTTTCTTTTCATGTAGCAATTTGGATCACAATTCTTTTTTCAACTTGTTAATTCATTATAAATTTCCATTTCCCATTCACATCGACAATCTTCTTCATAATATAGACCCCTCTTCAATCGCTTTATTATCACATTTTATTTCTGTAAATAATATTAAATTGTAGTTATCTTAATTTTGCTTTTTTTTTATATATATATATATGTAATAAGTGTTCATTTTGTTATGTAGCCTCTGTATTTTGTAGGATATTTTCTTTTTGTTTCAGCTAAATTCTAAATTCCGTCTTTTTCTCCGCAGCCATTTACTTGTTTTTGGCAAAAATGTTTTTTAACCTTTGCCATTAAAAAAAAAAAAAAAAAAAAAAAAAAAAAAAAAAAAAAAAAAAAAAAAGAAATTACTATCTATGCACTGTGAAAATTAAAATAATTAAATATTTTTACGAATTCGTATACTCAAATTGCTACTTTTGGTAAGTATATATACTAGCTATTTATGTGTTAAATGAAAAGCTTTGTTTATGCACAACTAACTTTAATATCACATTTGTACTGAGTTTGTAATAAGTACATACCTATATTCTAATACTTTTTCATCACCGTTTATACTCTATTAATTCTAGCGACGTTAGTTTATGTTTAGTCTTGATATGGGCATCCGTGTGCGTTTTTTGGTACGCTTTATAAGTACAATCTAGGAAGGGACACCTAAACATAGGTTCTTTACCACATTCATAGGTAACATGCCGCCTATACGTGCTTTTGTGCCTGTATTTCCTCTTGCACTTTTCACATTCATACGACATGTCGTACTGAGACCAATAGTTTTTTGTCTTCATTGGCACTATGGGCAGCATGTTCTGCATCATTGTCTTAAAGAAGTCCACTTCACCTGCAACAACAAAATTATTGTGATGGGAAAAACTCTTTCGACATGATAGTACCTACTTAATTTACAAATTACCTATCTACCACATTTCGAACGTGTATTAATTGGTTTTACCACATTTCGTCTTAATTTTAGAACTAAGCACTAGTTTGATGTACCTTATTAACATAACCTACAGAGTATTCTTTGAATTACAGTTACCTACCTATCCTTGCAATAATTTATAAACCTTATTGATTTAGAAAAACAAAGAGTTTGTTCAATCAAGAAACATTTATTCACATGCATAATTCAATTTAAAAAAGATCAAAACAAACACTAGACATCACTATAAATTAAAAATCAAACGTTAACATTAATTATTGATTGTGCTGTGACCATAATTTTAACTACACATAAAAAGGCACCATGAATACTTTAAAGGCACATTTTTAACACGATGAGTATACTTTTAATTTTCGAGGTCCTTGCTTGTAAACTGTTATGTAGAAATATAAAGTTTCAAATTTTAATAAATATAATATATTATTTACAAGTATTATGACTTTATTATACTAATTTGTCTGATGATTCGAAATGTCCAGTTTGATACACAGAAGCATGGCTCGTAGAATACAATATGTAATTACACTTGGTATTTAATACTGTTTGTTGTTGCAAAAATACATTTTTCTTCATAATTAAAAAATAAACAATAATTTTCTTTACTCTCAATAATCATCTCATGACAAACGAAAGGCAATACTAATATGGTCTCAATTTCTTTGGTACAGTAATTAGCTCTCATCACTGACCTAAAAGAGGTCTTACCTATCTTACCGAACATGACTTTTAGTAATTTTCTAATACTAAGGTATTGGTGGGTCTTATGGTTAACTTCTTTCAATTTTAACAAAAATAAATTCTATTTTATTGTTTAGGTATAATACTATACAATGAACACTCAACACAATAATTATTTAAGTTGCTACACATTTGCAAAAAAAACAGTAACTTCACACCCATGTTATTACGCTAAAAGTTAACTTTAAACTTAATAATTAATAACCATAATAATTTACTTAACAATAGCATAGTATTTATTATTATTACAAGGCACTACATTTATTATGGCTAAGAATCGACTGGAAGATTCTTTGGTTTAATAAAAATAACGTGATTCAAAATTTGAACTTTGAAGGTAACTTATTTAACAGTAACAAATGCAAAAATATAACATTTCAAACAGGAATAGTACCTCGTATAATTACTCTATACCTTCCGTTACACATTTGGTTTGCAATTCTTTGGTAACAAGGAACACACACTATGTATTACAAATTAACATTAACAAGAACAAAAAATAACAATCTACAGTACCTATACCACTATGTGTATAAAAACATTATTGTCTTACGTATTATCTTTGTCTACATATTGCAAGGCCCATAAAGACCCTAAATAAACTCCCTACACGTTTGGAAAAATAGCTGCCATTAATTTAAAAAAAAATATTTTTAATTCAAATGAAATGTGTAAACACTAGCTGCGTCTCAGTCAGGTAGATGGTTATTATGCAATCGTGGCGCGATTCTTTACTTTTTTCCAAATAAGTAGTATAATTAAATTATTCAAATATTTCTAAGAGGCCAGGCAACAAATACTATACTTATTACAAAACCATCAGTAAACTTATAACTAGAGGAAAAGTGTGTTGATTATATTTGGTACAGTGGCTTATTAACACAGCGCAACCAACCTACCTATAGGTTGCAATAGGGAGCTTAAAGATTCCGGTTGGTGGCAGTCAATTTGTGCAGGAGATACGATGGTGGCTCCACCATTGAAATCTATACATAAATTGGTGGCACTGTTAATACTGTATTTGAACAGTTCCAGTGCAAAATGCACCATACACTGGGCCAGCATGGTGGATTAGGGCCCATCCTCTCTGAGAGAAGGCCTGTGTCCTAATAGGAATATGAAAGGCTGATAATGATAATGGGCAAAATGTCTCTTTCCCGAAATGTTATTCTCGTTTCGTTCTTGTAGACAATGATGAAAAGTGATGATGATGAGCACCCTATTCCAGGTTGAGGTTCTAAAGTAGGTAGTTATGTTTATATGTGTACTAACAGCGCCCCGTAGCTTTAGACTCTATCCTGTAGGAACCAATATTTTTTCAGAATAGAAAGTAGCTCTATAACTTTTCATCCATAGTCTACTCGGGTGAAACTGGTTGGAAACAGAAATCTCATTTTGGGAAAGGGACGTTATGGAACAGAGGGACATTTTGCACCAGGTTATCATAATCTCAAAAAACATTCTATGAATGTGTTTGAGATTATGTTAACCCACCTGAACGATTGAATTAGATAATTCAAGGTAGGATTGGAACCCACCATCAACAACTAAGTATCTTACTGTTAGTATATCTTCCTATTACATTCATATGTTTGATTATCATTATAAAGCAGCACAAAAGTAGTAGGTAACCGAAAAAATCTTTGGTTTTATGGTAACTAAGTGAATTTTCAGGAAACTCCAAGCTTCCTTGTTCCTCTTGGTCTTTGGTTGAAGTAGTCCATGAAGAGTTTCCACAAGTAGATTTAGCAGCTGTAACATAAAGCATTTATAATTAATTAATTACTTGTTACTTCCTTTACCTATGACTTAAAATGGTCAAAATTATATCAAAACCAATAATATATATTAATACCCAGTCATAATAGTATTCTCAGTATTACGTTAACAATCGTTAAGAATGTACATTTTTTTAAAGAAAAATACTTGTAAATAATTTTGACCATATTTGAGTCAACTGTTAGTAAGTTGTTAGTGCAACATGCCAAATAAGCGAAACCATGCCATGAGGGTTAAATGGCTACTTATATTTTTTTAGTAGTGTTGTCTGAATTAAATTAGTTCCGGTGCATAAAATTAAAAATACATGCATTACCAAATATTGACGTTAGTGTAAAATTTATCAAAGATTTATAAACGCATTGTAATACTTTTGACCGCCGAAAGTTATCTTTGACGACCAAATGTTATATGAAAAATGTAAACAGACAGGACAAGAAAAACAACACGTTATTTAGTTAATGCCACAATGACGTGAGTAATGTTAACAAGATTAGGTTTGAACCAGTAGTACTGACATGGCGCGGTTCATTCCGACACGAAATCCACCTTCTCCGGCATATCTTTGTGCAGGTGTCGCTCGTGCAGCAACAAATTGTGTTTCTGATACGCCCGGTACACACAGTAGGGGCACTTGAAACTCGGCTGTTTCCTACATTCGTACTTTATATGCCGCTGCAAGGAGCCCTTGTGCTTGTATTTATTCCCGCAGTCCACGCACTCATACAGCGTCCAGCCAGCCTTACCGCCGCTCACACCGGACGTGCCATAACCCAATATATAAGGAGAGTAAAACTGTGCAACTGAAATTAAAACGCAAATAAAAATAAATACGTGCATGTTCTACGATACAGCTACCAGCGTGTACAGCCAAGCCACCTTATACTCAAACAATATGCGCTACCAGTGTGAAAGCTAAGGAAAATGCACCATGTCTCCCATTTTATTTGATTACTACTGTATCTAGCACCTCGATTCCTTCATAAAGCATGCAATCAGAATAGGTACCAATATATACTATAAGAGTTAATCACAAATTCATATTTACATAAGTATTATACATTTTTATCATTCATGCATAATTATAAATAATGAATAGGAGAAAACATACCACAACCGGTTATTTCTCACATTCATTATGACCATTTTTAATCTGTAAAAATGTGTTAAGTATTTGCCGTGAAAATGAATCTAAATCAATTGAAACAATTCTTACCAAGAATAGCAACTTTATTAAAATACAAAAAGTTTATAAAAATACAATCAAATGCATATTAAATCACTGTAATTTGTTCATGACAGTAACTATATAATAACTACAAATATTCTAGGCAGTATTTAGTTATATATTTACTAGGTTTGTTCATTACATCACTTGGGTACTGTCACTAATATTCTCAAGAATATTTTCCCTAAAAAAACACTAAGATATCGTAGTTTGCGTTAGATTCGTTTGTTTAATCACAGCTATTTGACAATTAATCTGTCTTCAAAAGGTTTGTCTTTTGCAGGTAAAGTTTGAATAACTTTGTCTTAATCACGAATTCGTTGATGAATATAATATTTTCCCAACAATATCACAACCTAGATATTTTGCAATAAAACTCAGCAGTTTGAATGGAACGTTCAAAAGTGAAATATTTAAAATCCTAATGACTAATTTTTGAAGGCACTTAGTTTTATACTGACAAGATTTGTATGGTTGTACTTGATGAACTCACATTTTGATTGTATGATGGTAACTCCGGAACATAATCTAATACTAGTAGAATGTTAGCAAAATCACTCCATTATAAGTTGATAAAGTATAATGACAGTATCGACGGTGACAGGCTGGTCACAGCTATACGGAGTAACTTCACGGACGCGCTACCTCTCCTAACATTACTATACGTAATTTCTAAATGGTAATGTGTATAAAAATACTTAAAACTACATATGGAAGATTGAATTTCCCTCAAATTGTGTACGATTACTTCTTAAAGTTACGACATGTCGTAAATATCCACGATTTCAAATTTAACTTCAACAACAATGATAAGTTCATAAGGCACTCGTTTCACCTAGTTTACTAAATTGGCCCCAAACATAACTCCAAAATTACTAACAGACACATCAAGGAACTCACAGAATTAAATAATCTGTTTGTACGGCAGTAAATATCTTAAATTACTATAATAAATGCATTAGACGTAAAGAGATCTAAAAATAAAAAATAATCGATATAAAAATTAACTTATGAGTATTACAATATGGAACATGCATTTATGGCAAAGAACTAGAGCTGGCTAACTAAGCGAATATAGCTTCATTTCAATACCACTAGGGATGTGCAGATATAATCCTGCTCGATACATTTCTCTACGATAGAAATGATGAATATATCTTATTGTCGCGTCGTCGGCGATAACTAAATTCAGATTCATTGAGATAGTAACTGCAACTGGTAACAAATTCTTAATCCGAACAACTTGTACTTCTGCCCACCGCTCTATACCTACGGATTAATCAATATCAAGGAATGATAGTTACATTAATATGCTGTACATAAAAATATATAAAAGCGTAACTATACAAATCACATCGACTTAACGTACTGAATAAATGCAACAGTTCCCGACACTGTCGAAGTGTGAATACTACCTCGTTAGTATATCGATATATCGTCATGTCGCGTGTCGTGTGTCCCGTCACTTGCCGTCGGAGTGAGTAGGTAACGATCGAAGGCACTACCTCACTAATGTTTACATCTAACGTGACTGTCTGGTGCCACTATCACAAGAGAGATTACATCACATTTATCACAATCGGGACAACGAGCCCGATTTGAGGCGAATTTTGCTCGACGTTATCGCGCCGATTCTGAGATAATAATATTTCAAAGGAATACGAGTATACATGTGATCGGTCCCACGGATGCCGATAAAATAGTTTCAAAAGATCGATATGTAGAAAACCCTAAAAATGAGTTGTAGTAAAAATAGGGAGAGTATTCATAATAGTGACTAAAGATCGAGTCCGCGGTGCGGTGCGCCTCGGGGCAGCTCTCACTGCGTGCAAGCGTCGACATTGTCCTGCTTGATGTAGTGGTCCGGCTTGAGGTGCAGCTCGCGGTGCATGCGCTCCATGTGGCGCGCGATGTGCATCTTCTGCTTGGCGCGGTACACGCAGTACGGGCACTGGAACTGGGGCTCCTTGCCGCACTCCCACTTCTGGTGGTTCCGGAGCGAGGACTTGAGCTTGTAGACGCGGCCGCAGTCGGGGCAGGTGAAGCAGGGCTCCCCGGGCGCCGGCGGCAGCGGCGGCACGCGCATGCCGCTCACCAGCGGGAGCGCCAGCCGCGCCGACCACTGCTCCCACGACAGGCCGCCGATGCGCGTGAACGACACGTCCTCCGGCACGCCACACCCTGCAACCGCGATACCACACATAATGATGGGACTCTGCCGCGCGCACACACACAACACATTCAACATTCAGGTGTGGTTAACGACAGATACGAGCAAACATATACGTGTTAAATACATACGATAATACATACACATACATATAGCGCATAATACGTAAATAATTATATGTATACTAAATATAAAATATGCTACTGTGAGTGTTCACCGAGTGCTGTGATGAAAGCTTTGCAAAAAGGAAAAGTAAAAAAAAAAGAACATAAGAAGTCATAACGTTTATTTAGAAAACTACACAATGAAGTTTACCGGCGATGTTCGTGTTATTATATTTTTCCTTGTTGACATGTTTTTTTGTTTGTGATGTCTTTAGAGACTATGGCTATGTATGTGAGGTAATCTCGTGTTACAGGACCGTTTAGTCACACAGGGTTTTGTATTCTAATAAACGCTTTATAAATGAAATGTAGTCTCCCGACCCATGGGTTTTCTTGTCTACCTGAAATTATTAATTATATTAGTATGAACGAAAAGGAAAAAGAAACAACATGCACAAGTTGAAAATGCAAGCAGTGGTTCCACGACTCATGCAGACATGCAAACTCTTTGGACGGATTCAAAACTCACCTAATGTAATAAAACCGAAGTTCTAACGAAAAAACAAAGAAAATCAAATCAAATTATGATCCTAGGGCATTATCGTAAACAAATAAAAAAACACAAAGTAATAATATACTATAACTATATTTGATTAAACTTTTCTACCAAGTAAACCCCAATATATTCATATAAAAATCACACTAATTGATTAACTAATATTCCAATAACATTAACAAACAATGTAAAGTTTATAACATCCAAAATTTCAATATTTTTAAACATCAGTACCTTATACCATGATATGGTGGAAATATTGCATATAAATCATGTTTCTATGCTTAGCAATGACTCGAATGTCTCAACAAATATAATATAACATTCTTATATTCCTTATCATCACTTTAAAAACTAATACTGACTTTGGTCAAATAGCTTTGTTTATCCTAGTTTAACAAAAATATCAACAGTCAATATGCTAAACAACTTGAAATATATTATTGCATGTTAAATATCAGTTTGAATTAATATCAATACCATTTTTTTTTATACAATTTTGAACACATGTTTTCCCAGTTCACCGAAATATAATCCAAAAATACCATGAAGTTTATATATGTATAAATATTTGTAATATAAAACTACAGGTAACATTGTAGGCACATTAATGATGAGCTTTAACTACTAGCTGGTCGCGGATACGTCAAACGTCGTCGTCGTCGTCGTCGTGCCACCGCAGTAGAGGCAGCTCTAACATAACCTCAAAAACATTTTAATCTTACATTGAGCTTTGTCTCGCTCTCGGCTAGCGAGAGAGAGCAAGACAAACTTCAATGTAAGATTAAAATGGTTTTGTGATAATGGTAGCCCACCAGTACTGTGGTACACAGTGGCTGCCTTTGTAAGACAATAATACATCGCTACCTGACGTGTCCGTGACCAATAACTCTTGACGGACGTCCTGCCCGAATAATTAACCTAATAAATAATCAACATTAAAATAATATAACTTTGGGTCGCTACTAAGAATGTTAGGAAGACGAGGTGGTCCCGCTAAAATGGAAGGAAACAATTTCAATAAATTAAAAACATTAGCTAACTCAACACAATACTAATACAATCAGTATGTCTTTAGAATGTTAATAAATTATTCTACCCGTGGTGGAAAGTAAATTATGGTAATTAAATAGAACCTGTTCAAAAACAAGTACCATTATATCGTTAAATATCAACTAATATTCTTAATATCATTGCACTAAATTACCAAATTTGGAATTACTCCCTTTGAGGAATGATAGGTCATTAAAACTAAATAAAATTCGAGTTGTGTGAATGGAATCTTACGCTACTTTCATTTTTGGATTTTATAGCATCATGATTTGGCCAACATATTGAAACGATTGGTCTCAATAACAATTATAATAAAAATTTGGAATAGGATATCGCATACTACGATTGGTAGTAACACGCGCGCATCGCGACCTCGGCCCATCATTCTCCGAATAAAATACTCAGGGTCAGTCTTAACTACTGTAGATAAACTCTAAAACAAAAAACAACAAAATTATAACTAATGCCGTTAGGGAATGTGCACATTATAACTATTTATCTAGTGTATATTAAAAACGTCTTCAACAAAAAAAATTATAACGTAAATATAAATAAAATTATTGCAGTACCGATTTGGTTAGGTGTCTACTTTGGTCTGACGATTGTAATTAAACTAAACCGACGTCTTTTTGTTGCGCCTGACTTTGTTGGTGGCGTATATGTACCACTCGTCGTTGTGGTGCTTACGGATGTGCACGCCGAGGTTGCCGCGCTGCTTGGCCTTGTACGAGCAGTAGGGGCACTGGTGCGCGGGCGCTTTGCCCCCGCACTCCACGTTCTCGTGGCGGCGCAGCGTCGACTTCCAGCGGTACTTCTTGCCACAGTGGCGACATTCGAACTGGCGCGAGGGGTCGTCCGAGCCGCTGCCGTCGCGCTTGTACGCACCCTTGTCTCCGTCGAACGAGTCGTTGGAGTGCGTGCTGCCCGCTCCGCCCTGGAACGAGCCGCTGTCGTAGAAGGCGTCCGTCTCCTCGGGCAGCACGATGTCGTCTGTGTCGTCGTACTCCGCGTCCGAGTCGGGCTCGTCCTGCTTGCCGGCGGCGGCAGCCGCGTGCTTGTAGTCGAGGGAGACGGCCGCGACACTGTTGTTGTTAGCGAAGGCCGAGTGCAGCAGATGGTGCTTGATGGTGTCGGGGAGCGCGGCGACGGGCGTGCAGCCCGCGGGCGGCGCCAGCAGGGCCTGCTGCTGGGCCTGCATCGACAGCAGCGAGAGCAGCGCCGACGGCAGGCTATCCTTGTGCAACTCTGAAATGCAACACGTTAACGATATTGCAAACCATAAGTCAAGCGCGACCTCTACGCACGTCGTGTTAATACTACCGGAGGCTGATAAAATTAAGGAACCAAAGAAATGCGTTATAATAAAAAATATAAAAATAATCTCTGTTAGAAATTATAAAAGGCGAAGCTTCTAATCATGCAAACATGCACAGTCCGAGTGATCCGTCCGCGAGCTCATCTTCCCATAACATCTAACGCTACCGGGCCGGGGCGTACTCATTAAAAGCCCGTTTACTTAAAAGTTTGTTTAATCGTCCAAAAATATCGAATTTCATCAAAATTATAATAATTCATACATAAGTAAACAAGGCTCATATAAAAGTATATGTTCTTAACTAAAGTTTACGTAATAATATCAACTAGGAGGAAGATCGAGCGGTCGCTCGCGGCATAAGGCACTAGTATAAAGCACTAGGTATGTTGGTAGTAGACGGGAGACGCTACGGAGAGGCAGCCGACATGGGGCTCTGCACGTGGTCGGGGTGTTTCTTCTCAATGTGCTTCTTGAGTTCGTTGCGGCGATGCTTGCTGTACGTGCAGTAAGGACACTTGTACTGCGGCTCGCGGCCGCACTCCAGCGTCACGTGGCGCACCAGGTTCTTGCGTGCGTTGTAGCAGCGCTGACAGTTCGGACACCGATACCCCTTCTCAGTCTTGTACTGCGCGCACGGCAGCGGCACGCGGTCGCCGCGCGGGTAGATGTTGTACGGCGAGACGCGCTTCGGTGCAGCGAGCTTGCCGCCCGGCTTGGGCGTCTGCAGCTCGGCGGCGCCTTTGCCCGCAGGCGGGGACACCTTCTGGTTCTCCTTGCGGTCCTGCAGCGCGGTCGGGGGCGCCGGCGGCGGCGACTTCACCGTCTTCAGTATCGCGAGCGTGGTGGTCGTGGTGGTGGTATCCTGCTCCTCTTCCGTGTTCCGTTTACTTCGGGTCACGATACTGTTCCGCGCCGACGGTTTCCGATCTGCAATAGAAAGTGACAGCGTTCGGTCTTTCGATACTTCTGGGACGGTCGATTTCATTTTATGAACGTGATTACCCCCATGCAAAATAAAAACAAAATGTAATGACGTAATAGACTATATTCAAACAAAAGAAAACATGATACAGACAGATCGACGTTTCGATTTTGAGATCGAGCTAACTCTGCGAAAAAGTTAAACAATAAAGAAAAAGTAAATATTCAAAATAAAAAAAAAAACTTAAGCTAGAAGTTTCTGATATTCGAAAACTTAACAAAAATATATATAGACCTCTCAAAATCAACAAGTTAATACTAAAAGTTTGACTAATTCTTGTCTGAGGCCATCTTAGAGATCTATAAAAACGACGCTTCACTGGGTCAGCTACATTGTTAACAATTCATGTTTCAAGTGAGCAATTGAGATGATAAATCGTTTTTAAAAAAATCAACATCAAAAAAAGTAGAAAAAAATTAAGTAATATTTAGTAAATATTTGAGCAAAAACTATTTTGTGCGCATCGAGGCCGGCGGCAAGATGGCATGTTTTACATCAACGTGTGCATTGAGTGATTTCTTCTGCGAGTATCTCTTGCCACAAGTGTCGCATTCGAACTGGGGCCCGCTCATGCATTCATATTTCTCGTGACGCATTTTGTTCCTCTTGTATTTGTAGGTTTTCTGGTTACAAATGGAACAGATGTGCGGTTTCTCCTTTCTCTCTCTCTTGTCTTTGTTAGCGTTCTTGCGGCCGGGCGGACGGCCCTTTCTAGCTTTGAACATCTTTCTCAACCTTCTCTTGTTTCTATTAATTTTCTTCCTCAACGCTTTTTTTACTTTCTTTTCTAATGCGTCGTCGAGTTCGTTGGGTTCAGACTTGGGCTCGATGTGTTCGTTCGGTTCAGTCTTGAGCTCAGATTTTAAGCAAGCGAGCTTTAGGAATCCCCGTGTTAATGGAAAGTTTGTTTTGGCGTAGGTTAGTTCTTTGGGTGCGTCTGGAAGGGCAAAACAATGAAAAGCGAAAACAAATTTATACAAAGCGTAGACATGTTAGTTACAATGTTTTTGCGAAATATGGGAATGGAATGAAATCAGACCAATGAATGCTTATGTACAAAATTATGAAACAAGTTGAAGAGTTCTTAGACATTCCTGTGTTTCTTTTACCAATTAAAATTCAAGATAAAGAATAGAAAAAGCAGAAATTATTACATGTGTATGGGACAAAAAGCATGTTAGCCGTGGGTCCAGGAGTGCAGAGGAAATCATTTAACATACTACCTCCCTGTAATTTATTTGTGAAGACACATTTCCGATGTTTCTTGGTAGACGCCTGCAGATTCCTAGCAATATAAGACTGTTTTGTTTGATTGTCGTTCATGTATGTTTGATAAATGAAATGCGCATCCACTATGTATTTGTACTCTCTAAAGGTGTCGCATGCTTCCAATAATTTTACTTACAGAATTCCGTTTGCGACCTACACAACATGCGAACTTAGAAAGAAACGAAATAAAATAATCGCGTCACTATTTAAAAACATGAATTGCTAAGAAAAAAGAATATCTGCAGTGAAATCACATGTGAATGCAAAAAAATATAAAGAAAATAATAAATAATAGATAAATAAGCCACATAACCACTACATTGATAAGTTTATAACAAAAGAAAATAAATTTACCTTCGTCAGCAGCCACGTGGATAGAATCCAAACTCTTCAACACAACATCACAATTGTTTGTAATCAATATTATGAAACCACGCAGATAATAAAGATCTTGTATCGGATACCCCAAACTGGGTGAACTGAGGTGTAGTGCACTCTAATGAATCTCTACAATTACTTACATAAAATAAATGTCAACTCAGTAAATATTATGTAAATTATTATTACGTAATTGTTATACTCACCATTTATAGATATAATTCCAGTCCAGATTGTTAGAGAAGGCGTTTTGAAAGGTTTTAGCTACTTGTTACTTGTGAGTGTACGACATAACATTATTGTAAGTAAGCATGCAAGGTACTACTTGTCCTCTAAGACCCCGAAACACAAACAAAAGCTGACCAACTATGAACATTCATTGTAATAATGTAAATTGTATACTTACCTTGTACAATTACCTCACCTTATAAAAGGCTACATTACGAAAAACCTTTTTTACCAATACCTTTAGCTCTTGCACTGAAATATTCCTTACATCTCATACTGATACACAAAATATAGAAATTGTAATAATATTAGTAGTTTATAATATTAGATAGTAAAATGAATATAGGGTTGAAGTTTCACATGTGAAAACACTAGCACTCTCGTTTCCGCTGTCGTGTAATATAATATTTATATATACCATTATAAAATATAGATTACTTAAAGCAATGACTGGTTTACTAATTTCAAATTATGGGAAGACATTGCGCATTTCATCCGTTCCTTGTATGCTTGGGACAGTTCATTTTTCTTATCAACGAGAAACATTTGCGTTATCCATTTATTATTTAGAATCGAGGTAAAAAATGAACTATCCCAGATTATCAATCTTGTATCCCATGTAACAAGTTGCGTTGTTAATATTGAGATAGTGTGGTGGCAGAGCAACGCAACGTGTTTCAGTAAGAGGCGCTGGCGCAGGTTGCCCTGCGCCAGCGCTGAGTGTAATGTCAGTGCTTACCTTGCGAATCTCGAACGCTATCACTCGAATTCATTATTTCGTCTTGAGATCTTTCCATGTGCCATTGAAAATCTGGAAAATAATGCTGGCGTCATTTTATACAACCTTTTAAGAAACATGTTTATGGAATATTATTGATCATTGTTGAGTTTGAGTTATTGTATTACCATTGACTACATATTTCTATTTTAGTTATAATAAATAATGACATTACTTGATGTTAACTTTGAGCCACGAAGGCATTAAATTACTATTTTGCTATTCGCTCTTTCTCTCTTTATTTGAACAGGCAGAGGATAGCTGCATTTTAAGGCTGCCCAGAAAGCGACCGCTTTTCGTTATATTGTAACATACAAATTTGTTAACTTCCTAACTACTACTTTACGTTGTCCTGGTAGTGTAGAGCAGAGGTGGCACAGGATGCTCGCTACCATCTCACGTGCAAGTACCACAGGGGCTTGGTTAAACTAGAGATCTTCCAAGCTACAAATGCGCTCTCCTCCATAATATCTACAATTACTAATTTATTTATTTTGTGTTTGGTTGGGGTTTTTGGGTTACATCATACTCATGTCATTTATTATAAGAAATTTTATGAAGTAATGACTACGACCCTGAAAAACATGTACCTACGATGCTCTGCTTGTCATCAATACAGGAAGATGACCCATGCATAGGAAAGGTTGCAGAGTCGAGACTGTCACTTACTTGCTGTCAAATGTGTTTTTATCACTGCCTGTCATAACATGTTTAATGTGAGTGACATAAAAATGCATAACGCGCGAGAGAAACAGGTACAACCATGGGATTGCTCCGCTTGGAGGCAGGTTTACTGAGACGTGGTCCTTAAATGTTGGCCTTTTGGAAAAACTCTAGTCACACAATGAGCAATGGAGAGAGCTATGCTTGGAGTTTCTTTGCGCGATAGAATCCGGAACGTGGATATTCGCCAAAGAACCAGAGGCACCGACATAGCTATTAAAATTTGCAAGTTGAAGTGACATTGGGCAGGCCACATCACTCGATAAATCGATTACTGATGGGGAACAAAGGTTCTCGAGTGGAAACCACGAACTGGAATATGCAGCATAGGTAGGCCGACTAGATGGACCAACGACATCGTGGGAGTCGCAGAAATCCAGTGAATGCAGATGGCAGGTTGTCATACTCCTCCTCCTCCTGGGGAGGCATATGTTCAGCAGTGAACCTCTTCTGGCTGATGATGATGAGATATCATGACCCTGTCCACTCTCATCAAGACAGTCCAAGCTCATTATTATTTATGAAGGCGCCAGTTACGGTCTCGGTTCTCTCGCCGAGAATGTGGAGCCAGGGTCGAAAGGAATGTCTTAGTTTCTTGCAGAATGATGTGATAAGAGCAGCAGGATACTTACTGCGTACGACGTCGTTGTGAGAGACAGGCTGGTGTTCGTCGTGGTCCTCGTCCAGCGTGAGATCCTCCACACCATCGCGAGGAGCCTCCTCCTTGCACAGCGGCTCCTCGCCGTTGGGTGGCTCCGGTGCGGGCTCGCCGGCCGGCAGCGAGGCGCGCCGCGCCTTCTTGCGCCGCCGGGACGGCGATGTGGACCCCTCGCGGCTGTCTATACTGCCGTCTCGGGCCTGCACACAACGGACAAGTAGCATTTTAATTCTTGCTTGGGTCTGATTGGCTTAAGTAGTGCAATTCAAAAGGTATTTCGATGACGAAGTAGCAGTAGACCAGTTATCCATCCTAGAAAACTATTCTCAGTTTTTTAAAAGAGCTTGCGGAGGAAAATGGTCAATGCACTTTAAGCAGCATTTCATTGCAGGCCTTATCAAACCCACATAGAAGGAATAATTGAATTGTATGAGACAAAGATATTCCAATTTACCCCAAGCTTTTCACTAGTCATCAAATTACGAGATCATATCTGGAACACGGGACTTGTCGAACCAGAGCAGTGGGTAAAGGGGTTAGAAGATAAATGGCCTATGGTCCAGTCGCCATCTTGAATTTTCGAAATTGTTAAAAGCTCAGTCAAACTGAAGATCGGAATTTAACTTTCTTCCTAAAATAGTGTTAACACATTTGAACTTCATGTCAAGGATACAAAAATAGAAGTTGAAAATATCAAACTTGACCAGTCAATTATTGACTGCAGCCATATAACGGACGACAAAAGAGCCCCGCTGGCTCATTTGGTTGATAGCCCCGATGGCTCATTTGGTAGTGAACCTAACTTCTGTGCTTAGGGGCGTGGGTTCGATTCCCACCTAGGGCAAACATTTGTGTATGTTCTATGTCTGGGTGTTAATATCTATTTAAGTATGTATTTAAAAATATATAAGTAAGTATATCAGTCTCTAGCAGCCATATTACAAGCTTTGCTTAGTTTGGGTTCAGATGACCGTGTGTGCAAAAAAATCCCGAAAACAAAATTATAGCCCTATTTTTATGACACGAAAAGAGATGGCAAAATGTCGGCATGTTAATTTTTTAGGGTGCGCGGGGATGTGAGACGTTAGAGAGCGGGTGAATTCAATGCTGCCAACAAAATGCTCTTTCTTCTCATTACAAAAATCTGGTTATATCAAATAATATTTTAGGATATAAAAGAACGCACCTAAAGCATATTTTTTACAACAGAAAACAAAAAATTCCGCCAATATATTTTAGTCGATTAAACCTGGATTAAACACATATAAGTGCATATATTCTTGAAATTAAATGCACTTACTGTTCAAAAATAAAAAATAAGGTTTTAGGGAAATCACAAAAATCAATATATCTTTTAACTGGCAATATTGAGACAAAATGCCATTTACATTTTTTTATCGTCTAGTTACCTTCCGTTGATATACACAAAGAGTAAAGTAATCAGGATATACATAGGTTTCAAACTGCGACATTATTGTAAAATTCAAGATGGCGGCTAACCATGAACCACCTATCATACTAAAATCTTCGAACCCCTTTAAGTACGACGGATTTAAAATGGAGCTAGGCAGGACGTGTGGCTACAACAGGTGTACTACAACCAGCAGCATTCAAAATTATGCATGAAAGCCAGGACGAGATTGCACACAGCACGGAAGATTAGCGAAAGAAACAAAACAAGATGCTTTGCAGTGGCTTGAAGGAGCTGCGATGATGTTGAATGCCAGTTGGGAGTAAGTAACATTACAACCATGAATTGAAATTACATTATGTAATTCAAAGCCAGATAAAGGCCCTTTGTTATAAAGTAGGTCATCTTATTGGGCTGTATTATTTGCTGTGATAATCTGCCAAGTTTGCATTAGGAGTATAGTGCCAAACTTTGTGATGAGCATAAAATGATAAATAACATTTTTACGACTTAGTTTTGGCACCAATTATGTTAATAAAGCTATGGAGCATTTATGTTTTATTACCTACTATTTACTAAGTTAAGCGGAGACATTCTGTGTGTGACTACACAGTACCAGTTAAATAAGCCAGCATACTACAGTTTTTGAATGATAAGAGCTAATTAAAGTTGTTTACACATTGCTTCAGTATTTGGTTTCATTTGATAAGTTTTTAGTTTTGCGACAAATGTTTTTAGGTCACAAATTTTAATTTTGGATTTAACAAGAAATATAGATTACATGAATCACGTTATTTCGTATTATGAGAACATCTTATCTCATCCTAAAAATTAATGAATCTCCTTTCTAACACCTCGGACTATACATTGATTTTCTTATTTCAACCGCAATGATCCCTTAGTCATTCCAAAGCAAATTTCGACAAGTCTGTTACAACCCTCAATAAAAATATATATATATATATATATAATATCATCATCATCAGCCAGAAGACGTCCACTGCTGAACATAGGCCTCCCCCTTTAACCTCCATACTAAACGACATCCTGCCATCTGCATCCACTGGACGCCCGCGACTCTCACAATGTCGTCGGTCCATCTAGTGGGAGGCCTACCTACGCTGCGTCTTCCGGTTCGCGGTCTCCACTCAAGAACCTTTCTTCCCCATTGGTTAACAGTTCTTCGAGCGATGTGGCCTGCCCATTGCCACTTCAACTTGCAGATTTTAATTCGGTGACTCTGGTTCTTTGGCGAATATCTACGTTTCGGATTTTATCGCGCAAAGAAACTACGAGCATAGCTCTTTCCATTGCCCGTTGTGTGACTCTGAGTTTTTCCAAAAGGCCAACAGTTAAGGACCACGTCTCAGTACCATATGTCATCACTGGCAACACACACTGATCAAATACCTTTGTCTTCAGACACTGTGGTATCTTGGACGAGAAGATGTCACGCAATTTCCCGAACGCTGCCCATCCGAGTTGGATTCTTCGGGCGACCTCTTTGCCTAAGTTGGACTTACACCTAACTGAACAATCTGTCCAAGATAGGTGTAATGGTCAACAACTTCGAGAGTATCGTTCCCAACGATTACCGGTACGGGTACAACATGGACATTGGACATGACTTTTGTCTTGTCCATGTTCATTTTAAGACCCACCTGTTGGGAAAGGCTACTGAGGTCGCTGAGCATTGTATTAAGGTCCTCCAGCGACTCTGCCATGACTATATCGTCGGCAAAACGAAGGTGAGAGATGTATTCGCCATTGATATTGATGCCGAATCTGTTCCAGTCCAAGAGCTTGAAAACGTCCTCCAATGCGTTAGTGAACAGTTTCGGAGAGATAACATCTCCCTGTCTCACGCCTTTATGCAATTGGATTGATTCCATGCTTTCGTCCTGTAATCGGAGAACAACTTGTACACATGGCTCAGGAGTGAGATGGGCCTATAATTCTTCAACGAGGTGTTATCACCATTTTTGATGAAGAGCACCACTACACTCCTATTCCATGCTTCAGGCCGTAGTACCTTCGAGTATGACGGAATTAAATAACTTCTGGAGGACCAAAAGTACCGGTTTTCCACCCGCTCTCAGAAGTTCTGTCGTGATTCCGTCATCCCCTGGCGCCTTGTTGTTCTTAAGCTGTTTCAGAGCCATTCTTATTTCGTACAAGCTGATGTCTGGGATGTCCTCAGTGTAGTGTCGGGTCAGTTTAGCTCTCTTGTCCTGAGCTGCGCTGACAATAGGCTGTATACAACTGTCCGTAAAACCTCTCGAGCTCTCTCAGAATCTCCGGCTTTGATGAAATGATACTGCCATCCTCGATCTTCAGCTTCGTCATTTGGCTTTTCCCAATAGACGAATTCTTCGCGAACACTTTTGAGCCCTGGTTCCGCTCAATTGCGTCCCTAATACATCTTGTATTATGGGAACGCAGATCATGTCGCACCGATTTCGAGATTCGTCTATTAAGTTTGCCATATTCCGACATATCAACTGAAGCTTGCAGTGTCATCTCAGCCCGGTCTTCCATTAACTTAATGGTTTCGTCTGAGCTTCTGAGGTCTTTTTCGGCGTGGGGTCTTAAAGAACTTGGACCCCACTGCTTGGACAGTTTCCACCAGCCCATTGTTTAATTCGTCCACAGTTCCGCATTCAGCTAGGCCCTGGAAGCGCTTATGCAGTTCGAGTTGGAAGTCTTTGGGGTTTTGGATTTGAGCATGACCAGGACGGAGCGTGGACTTCACCAGACGAGACCTCTCGAGCTTGATGTTGATATTCAATGTGCCTTTGACAATTCGGTGATCGCTACCGGTTTTCACCATGCTGATCACGGAGACATCATTGAACATTTGCTTCTTGGTCGTCATGATGAAGTCGATCCATCGGGGCTCATCCACGTCCACTTTCTGGATGGTCGCTTCTGGAAGGAGGAGTTCATCAAAGAGAGTTCCTCCCTCTTCATGAAGTCGACCAGGCGCTGGCTCCTCGGATTCCGCTGTCCATACCCATATGACCCCACTCTTAACTCATCGACATTCTGCGTGCCCACCTTTGCGTTGAAGTCACCCATAACAACGGTGAAGTATGTTTCAGAGGTATGTATGGCTTCAGATATCTCCTCATACAACGCCTCTTCTTCATCATCAGGGTATGTCGCGGTCGGCGCATATACCTGTATGACCTTCAGCGAATAACGATTGGTTATTCTGAGTATAAGGTATGCTACCCTGCTCGACACACTATCGACCTTAACCACGTTGTTGATGAGTGACCTGTGGACGAGAAAACCTACACCACCCTGGGACTTTCATTCTCCTTCCCGGAAGAAGAGCATGTTACCGAAATCTAGAACTATCGTATCCTGTCCCTCTCGTCGGATTTCAGATAGTCCCATGATGTCCCAACGTATTTTGCTCAATTCTTCCTCCAGCTCGATTTATAATATATATATGAATAAAAACAAAAAGATATATACTTTTTGGAGCAGTCATTACATAT
This sequence comes from Agriopis leucophaearia, assembly GCA_949125355.1. Taxonomy (NCBI): domain Eukaryota; kingdom Metazoa; phylum Arthropoda; class Insecta; order Lepidoptera; family Geometridae; genus Agriopis; species Agriopis leucophaearia. The sequence goes on from OX421273.1 coordinate 16,684,101, forward strand.
TTGAGTCGTTTGGGTTCAAGACAGGAACATTGGGGCCCAGAGAGGTCACCTTATTTTTAAAAATCTTCGAGTGCCAGGTTAATGTGATGCATGACTAAAATGCTAGTGTTTTTCTGGCTCAGCACATGAGCATTGGAATTTCAGCCATTCAGCGTAGTAATGCTGTCAGCATGCTGGGTACACTGACTGGCTTGACCATTTGGATTGCAAATCGTCGTTTGGTAATCCACTGTTTTTGTAAATAGGCGTAGTTTAGGTATTTAGTGCTAAATTTGTTGAAGTATTATAAATGAGAAAGTGTGTTTGTTTGTTCCTCTTTCACATAGCGTATCTGATTGATGTGATTTTTTGCATACACATAGTTAGAGGGCTAGAGTGACATGGGATATTTTTTATACTGTTAAAATGTACTGAAAGAACATACACACACAGGTCACATCACTGGAAGAACTGATAACCGATGGGGAAGAAAGGTTCTTGAGTGGAGACCGCGAACCGAAAGACGCAGCGAAGTAGGCCTCCCACTAGATGGACCGACGAGATTGTGAGTCGCGGACATCCAGTGGATGCGGGTGGCGAGCTGTCGTTCAGTGTGGAGGTCTTAGGGGGAGGCCTATGTTCAGCAGTGGAAATCTTGACAAATCCGGACAAAGCGTGGAGCTCAGCTCGTATTACAGTATACCCTCAAACTCTCAATGGACATTGTCAGTACAAGTGATTGATATATTATCAGACTTACCAGTGGCGGTGGCGATGGTGCTCTAGGCGGGTGTGCTGGCGGGGGCTGCGCGGGGCGCGACGGCGGCCGCGAGGGCTTGTTATCCGATAGGCCCTTGATCTGCAGTGACTCGGCCGCCTTCAGCAGTGCGGCCAGCTGGTCCTGCGAGATGTTCACTTCTCCGCGGTACATGTAGTCCATCATGGCTCGCAGCTCGGCATACTTTACGTCTTTCAGGATTATTATAGGATGCTTGTCATACTGTTGTGATAACACGCTCTGGAACAAAGTAAAGGGTGCATTTAGAGTAATTCATTTGGTGAGACAAACTGTCCTTAAATAATGGCATCGGCTAAACATTTTTAACCGACTTCCAAAAAGGAGGAGGTTCTCAATTTGACTGTATTTTTATTTTTTTAATGTTTGTTACCTCAGATCTTTCTACTAAGTGAACCGATTTTCATGATTCTTTTTTAATTAGAAAGCTGGTGCTTCCCGTGTGGTCCCATTTCAATTTTGACCAGTTATGACATTTAATTATTTCATATTATTCATCAGTGTGCTATGTTTTTTGTGTTTGTATTGTTCTAGGGTTTAACTCTATACACGGTTATACAGAAAGGTAGTACGCCGCACAACGTGTTAATTATCATTTTTAGTATGGAGCAAACCCTGAACAACAAGTTCTATGGAGAAAGTCAATTCAACAAAATGTATGAAACAGTTGAACTTTTTTTCGCAATTTAATTGTTGGTCCCGTGGTAAATGGTAAAGGTGCGAATAGAATCAAAGAGCTTTTTTTAACTTGAGTGCTATTATTTGAAAAAGGAAGAAAAAAAACATTTTTAACACATTTGAATATAAAAAGTCAGCAGTTGGATTGAAAAAAAAAAGAATGGGCGATTTTTTATACTTAAAAAAAGAAAACAAAGGTTCTCAATTAGTTTATTTTAATGTCTTTCCTCAGAACTCTCATTTATAAACCAATTGTTTTTTTTGGAAAAAAAATAAAATATTTGAAAGTAGGTATATTACTGTCTGATTGATCCCATTAGAATTGCATCAAAATCGGTACCCTACTTTGGTTTTTAAATCAAAATAACAGGAAAATATTATGTCATCTATGTAAACTACATTATACAAATTCTGAAGCTGTTTTTTTTTAAATTAATAATTATTATTAAGTCAAACTTTTTTTTTTGTCAAAAGTTTTTATAATGTGCAAGCTAAGATAGCTGGGTCCTCAAACCTTTTTAAGCCTTTGTTGCTTAATGATATATGCATAAGGGAAAGTAAATACAGTGTAAACTCTATATAACGACACTTAAGGGACTGCGCATTTTATAGTGTTATAGAGAGTTGTCGTTAAATGGAGAAAATAAAAATCAATATTATTTTACTATTATAATAATTATGTATTTACTGGTAAAAAACAACATAAAGTTAAAAAACAATTTAAAGTTTACAAACAACAATATTAATACAAATAAAATTATAGTCTGTTATCTTCATCTGACGTTTTTGGCTGCTCCACTATTTTATTTTAAATGTGAGGTGTTATAAAGTAGTTTATTGCTGAATAATGACGTATTGTTGTCGTTATTTAGAGCGGGTGTGATGCTACATAGAGTGTATTTGTATGGACAACAAGGTAAACCAACCAAAGTCAAGTAATTTTGATGTTTTAGGGAGTTTGTCGTTAAATGGAGTGTCGCTATATAGAGTTTACACTGTACCTATTTATAAAATATGTTTTTAAATTCCCACAATATTTTGTTCAGTATGGCATTGTTTGCTAATTGTGCTATACTGGATTACTACTCTATAATAAGTTGAAAGTAGGTCATTGTACTCATCACTATGAACAACTTTTACTATGAAAAGTTGTTCATAGAATATAACTGAAGTCTTATTATTATTTAACGTATTATTTAAATAGACAATTACACTTGAAACATTTTATTATGAGTATTTTAAAAGCTACATTTAAGGATCATCTTAACAAGAAGGTTCAGTGAAGAAAAATATGTCATCCCTAATATTCCCTATTTTACGCGAATGAGCTGCACTCAAAATGCACACTAGAAAAAAAAACATGTATGTACGTTTGTATGTTCATAATATGTAGATGTTATGATGCCGCGAGTGACAGAGTAGGATGGTCAGACGGACGGACGTGATAAGGATTTCTTGTTTCATGACAGAACAAGCAAGTAATTATTAAAAAAACCAAACAACCCAACACGGGCAGACACTCAATTAGAAGCAGGTGCACAAAAGCCACCAGCTAGGCATTTTCATCTTGGGCAACCTGTTTTGATACACATATATGGACCCGGCAGGAAATGGTAGAGGCACAGTGGAAGCTATAGAAGGCCCGAGCGCATACAGGGTGAGGACGGAAGGTGGAGCACGCGGACCAAATGCTGGCGCGAGGTACAAGCCAGGGAACATCTGTACCTATAGATCAAAGACGGTTATCTTGGGATCGTCCAGACATAGATATGGATCAAGCGTCTCCAGAAGAGGTGCCTCCTGAAATACCAGACCCTAGCTTGTGGCCAGAATGGTATATGAAGTGAAAGTATGTGTGAAGATATGTTGTTTTATAACTAGTGTTTACCTTCAGTATTTTGTATCATTTAATATTGTGATGAGGGTACCCACATTATAGTAATAAAGTCAGTTTGTTTTTGACTCAACTTAATGGTGTTTACTTTATGCATGATATTAAAGTTTAACTAAAATAGAGCTTTGCATATAATTGGCACGTGTACTTTCCGACTTCAACAGGAATCCATTAACACATCACTTGTAGAAATCGGTCAAGCTTAACAATCACTAGACAGGTGGCAGGAATCAGCACTGAACTGCTATGTACGTCAGGGACCACCCCAAGGAGTACATGCACCTCGGAGACTCGCACGCGTCTGATGGACTGCGGCACGCACATCAGATACACTAGGGGCTTCACTGACTCACTGAGACTACTCAATTGGTGCATACGACTGCACCGCTCATATACAATAGACTAAACTGCAAGAAGTGAGACAGGCTCTATCGACAGTCTTTTAAACGAAATATAAAAATTAGCATTCTAAATTACAAAAATAAAAGTCACTTAAACTAATTATATTATTTTTCTGTTGTTGTTTGTTGTAATGTAATAATTCTATTTAATTTTTGTAATTTCTATTTTATTGATTATGTTATCATAGTGGTATGGTATGATTGTATCTACCAATTGTATTAATCGTTATGAATAATTATATTTTTCTCTATGATGTGTAACTGCAATTTGTTATTAATAAAATACTATGATTAAGCCTAAGCCAGAAAAGTAAAAAACTTTGCGTAGCAATAGGTCTTGACATAATGCGTAATTTTAACTAGGGACATGCCAGAAGCTTTAAGTAGATGGCTGTCAAACAGTGTTGATAATATAAGAAGACAACCAGCACTATGCTGAGTCTGGACCATCTTGATTTTGTTTTTTTTTTTTAAATGTATAAATAGGCTTGCATTTGACCGCCAACTCGCCTGATGTTAAGCGATGATGCGGTCTACAATGGAGCACGCTTGCCTAGAAGCCGATTTACTCGTGATTTGAAGACACCCAGATATGTATCGTTTATGTATATTTTGTTTTAGTCACAAATAAATAATGTATGTACCTACCTACTTTCTTTCTTTTTTCTTTTAAGAAAAAATAAACCAACTGCAAAATGTAGCCAATATGACTACGAAGGTGAATCTAACAACACCCAAAACGATCAAGCCTTTCAAGCTAGGAGAGAGACAAAGAATCATATATTTAACTAGGACTTCTTTATATCACTCCAAAACAATACATATAAGTTGTTCAAGGAAATCGGTACAAAATTGTTAACATCAGGCAGCCTTGTTGAAATTAAGTGTTTTTTGAAAATATCTTTAAAGCAGATCTAAACTCGGTCCAAGCATTTGTTTAGTCCGTCATCTGCAATTACATTGTAAAAAGCCGATTGAAAATCACAAATTTGGATCACTTTAGTTAGATTTGAAGTAAAACTGTAGCAGGTACCCGCCATACATCAATGAAATATTAAAGAAAATGTTTTGATTCTGCTTTTTACAACATTATAAAATACTTGGTCCAAGTTTAGTGCTGGTCTAAGTAATGAACTATTAAAAAACTAATTACTATTGTCATTTGTAACATAGGAAATGCCTAATTACTGTTAGCCTACGCTACATAGTTGTAAAAATCATGAAAAAAAAACTATTAAATTTACATTGCATGTTTCATACAACTAGGTAGGTATGTCATTCACTATAGTGTTTTGTTTACTTTTACAGTTGTATGTTGATTCAATTTTATGCAATTGTTTTTATTGATAACAATGATGATGTTTTGAATGGTATGTCAACTTGAAATTCTCTCTCAAATCAACCATTAATATGTCATTAGAATGCTCAATTAAAACTAGTTGTATAATTCCCAAAACAAATCACTTTGACATTAGAGCTAAGCACTGCTGGGTAATTTGAAACTGTTAGCCTCTAGAAAAAGTAGTAGAGACAACTTTCAGTTGCCAACTCATCTATGCACTAAATAACTAACACATGAAAGCTGACATTATAACAAGTGGTATGTTTATTAGAGCACAACTGAGCTGGCTGTTCATAGGCAACTCTAACACGATAGCAATTGACCTAGATAGCGGGTAGTGTGTACCAACCTCGAAATAGGGACTGCACGCTGAGAGGACCACTTTGTGCGCCTTGAGAGTCTGTCCCTCGGCCGCCAGGGTGCAGTCCACGTGCATGCCCTTCTCCAGTAGCGTGTCGAACACGGCCACCAGCGTCGACTGGTGGTTGTTCCATCGCAGGCAAAACTGCTGGTCGTCGTCCATGTTGCCTCGAGCCACTCGTCGCGCCCTCGCTCCTAGAACCACCCAACGCACACTACGTCTAAACCACTTCTAAACACCACGCAATAACTAGGCCATTAGGAAAACTTCACCACTGTTTTACAAACATTGGCCGTAAGCATCGTTTCCGAGATGCAACGCAAAAATTATCTCACCGATTCACTTCACGGGATGAGATCACGCCCCGACTTATCTAAATTAACTTTAGGGACCACATACATACGAGCCGTGGTAAGCGACGCGGCACAAAGAAAATGGCCGCTTTTCCAGCGCGACAAAAAATAAAATGGCGACGAAAATTCTAAGTTTTACTATTTTCTGGGCAAAGTTTTCTTGGCATGTACAGCTGATTGAAGTTCTTTGCGTGGCTATGAAGCGATAAACTTTGAAGAAGTTTCGAAACAACAAAGGAACTTCTGTAAAACTTAACTTTGAAAGTTCTCGAGTGGAAATTTTCAAGATGAAAAGTCCTGCCAAAGTATACAGCTAAGCCCGATGCGTAGCCGTAATCTCCTAATTTAATAACAAATCCTTACCTTAACTATTGCATTAACTGTTTATCAATAGTGTATCACAATTTCTTATATTTTAGGATATTTGCCACATGAAATTAATTAGCACATTTGCACACACCCGCCAGCTTTCTTGAATGAAATTGAAAACAACTACGCTATGTTGCAAGTTTAGAGAAAGGCACCTACAAAAATCCAACAACGAACGAAGTACAAGTTGGAAGCGACGCGAATGACCCAAAATAAGCTTTAAAATGTTGCCAGAAAGCAAATATATTAATGAGCTTAAAATAATTGAAGATATCATTTATTATCTTAGATTATTTATATTATCATGGATAATAATCGTCAGAAGTTTGTACCAATAATGGCTTTTAGTTTTTTTATTAGGTCTTTCCAATAAAATAGTCCCCGCAAGTTAGAGAACATTATACTACACAATGTTGGTTAGGTTTAGAACGACTTGCCCTTGACCTACTTTAGATCTAGCTAGAACATCTCGTGATTGCTTTTAATATAGTGAAGGCAACTTTAAATTACAATATTTAATTATTTTTTTAATCCTTAAGATATAAGCATAATTCAGTTTTGTCACGGCGTGGATTTAAATAAAAATGGCTCGTATTCTAACTTAGTAGTACTACAAAAGAACATAGTGTGGAAACACTTTTCATTCAATTGACTACTAATGCCATCTAGTGGAAACGGGCAAAACAAATGTTTCAGGATCTATTTATGAGGAGAGCTGTAGTTGACGTCTTGTTTCGTCCCCCAGGCACAAAGCGCTGGAGTTCCAATTCTTAACCCCCGACGCATAAAAAAGGATGTTATAAGTTTAACGAGTGTCTGTGGCATCGTAGCTCCGAAATTTAGATTATATACAATCTAAGCTCCGAAACGAATGACCGGATATATTTTTTTTTTGTTTGCAAGGTAATTTGATCGAGAGTGTTCTTAGCTATGATTATTACTTAAGAAAATCTCGCTAGCCGTTTGAAGATTATTATTTCATCGGGGGTTTATTTTTTTTTATTTATACGCAGGCCACCTGTTTTGAATTCTGATTTTTAGGTTTCCGTACCCAAAGGGTAGCTACTCGGAAATGCCGCAGGAGGGAGCACATTCCACTAATTGCAGGCGTGTACCTACCTCCCGAGTCCCTCACTACATGTCAATATTAGGTATACCGGGTTACGCAGAAACGGTGTACTAAGACGAAAGGAGGTTATTGTACTAATTACTATGAACAACTTTTATTTTAAATCGTGAAAAAAATTAGCTAGATATTCGTCAGTAAAACCGTATAGAAGATGGACTTCTGCAAAGTAAGTAGGTAGCTAACGCCTGATTCAATTAACAGGAGAGAATAAAGTTATCCAAGTTTTCTACTCCATAAAATTATAAAATATACCTACCTAGACATATGGTGGTACATCAACTAAGTATAATCGAATCGAACGGCGCGAGCTAGTAGATTTTTGAGGCTACTTATTTTGAGTAGGCTAGGTACTCTAGGTACTTAGCTTAGGTTAACTTTACAATCCAATTTTTTTTCTTAACCTATACTGTCCCACTGTTGGGCAAAGGTCTCCCCCATTTCCTTCCATAAATCTCGGTCCTCCGCCACCTCTTGGCAACCTCTCCGGAATGAGTCAAGATCGTCACGCCAGCGTTTCCTAGGCCTTCTTAACTGCGTCGTCCATCAGGCACCCACTGTGTGACGATCCTGGCCCATCGACCGACCGACCGACCGATCCAATTATTATTTAGATACTTTAATTTTGCTGCTCTTTATTTTATCCGTGCCTATAAACCCACAGCTGAATAAATAAATACCAACGGCTAAAGTTAAGTAGGTAAGTAGTTAGTTCCTAAATAATTTGACAAATATTTTTTCTTAACGGTGTATACCTAGATAAGATTAGCTATATTTACAGCCCGCGACTAATATAAAACAAAATGTAGAGCACATTAGAAGAACCCAACTTCCTACCTCTGTTCCCTTAGCTTTGTCGCTTCGTTATAAAAATCAATAGCATTAGTAGGTTCGTAAGTACAAACGAATTATTCGAATCTCTTTGTGTGCGTCGCCAAGCTTTCGGTGTGCGGAAAACAAAAAAAAACCACGAGCGAAATTCTTGTAATAAAAATCAATCGGAGCGGAGAGAGCGGGGGCCGCCTGGCAGGCGCCGCGGGTGGAGCGCCCGCGCCCGCCTCCTTCCTGCATACCTACACATCATGCTATATTGCACCTACCCTCTCTTAGCCTCTATTTTGTCTCGACTTTCGTTACTTACTCGACTCGTTTATAAGATAACTATGTTCTATAAGTTTTGATACTAACTTTATTAGTATAATAGTTTGATGTAGGGGTAAAGTTGATAGCTTTTGAAGTTAAATATATTTGCAAGGTACATGGCAGCGGTGGCGGGTAGGAGGGGAGGCGGAGGCAAGCTGCGGCGCCGGGTGGGAGCGCGGCCGCCGCCGGTTCCCGGCAAAAAGGCGTTTGTTTTTATTTCCTTGGCTCGGGAAAAAAATCAGCACGCGCCGCCCTGCACCTCCTAAACATGCGCCACGCAGCGACGCAGACTCCGCCGGGTGTGTGCCGAATTCACTTTCATTTGCGACATCTCATCGTCTCCCGAAGGTCACGTGCAGTCGCGGGTGTTTTGCTAAAGTTCGCGGTGCATATGTGACGCGGCGCGCGTTTGCGGCGGCCACCGCTGACCGACTAGGTGAGTTTCGCGCCCTTCTCGTCTTCGTCGATCCGCGTCCCTCGCGTTTATCGGGCGTCGTTTCACACCGTCGTTCGCCGCCGGGAAGACGGTGAGATGAGTGAAAGTGACGGTGTGTGACGCGCAGACGTGCGCTACGGCCGCCGGCTCACAGGCTAGAGAGTAGAGACTTGAGGACTACTGAGAGGGTTAACCGCGCAACTTTACATTCACTACTTAGGTATCCACCTCAGACAGTGATATTGCGCGATTCTACACGCTACGCAGTTTTTCACAAAGTCGCTTATCCTAAAATCTTATAAGTTTCCTTCTCGTTCAAGTTTCGTAAATATCTTGTTCACGCGCGAACTTTGTAAAATGTTGAATGTGAGCTATGTGGGTAGGTATGTAGAGCTTTTGATCTCTGAAAACTTACCAAGCTATACGACAATACCTATATGCAAACAAATAAGAATAAAAAATCTAGGGAGACTGTCTGGCCCCGTGGACGATAGAAAGAGAGGGACCAAATTTCGTACTCTTCATTTGTGCACGAATGAGGAAAAATTCAATAAAGCTTGCTTCCTTTTGTCTAATTGTCTATATCTACCTAACCTACGTATCTACATCTAGGTACTTACAGAATGCCGATTGCTCGATTTCTACTTACGACATTTAATTTTGGATACCAATTACATTGACTGCTTTATGCTACTTTTTGAGCTTAATTTGACACCTACATCCTTATCTACAAAGACTACCTAAACACAAATGCTACGTAGGTACTTAGCTATCTACACTGCTACTTGTACATGCGTAGATATGTTTGAAAACTTTGTAACTGTACGAGTACCTTAGTAATTAGATAAACACTAGCTGCGCCCCGCGGGTGATGAAAATCGGTAATGATGATAATGATGAAAAGTAGCCTATGTGTTAATCCAAGACATATGCAATGTATATTCCAAATTTCATCCAAATCCATCCAGCCGTTTCTGCGTGATTGAGTAACAAACATTCATCCATCCATCCAAATTTTCACATATAGGTATGATATTAGTGTGATTAATAATTATTATACAACCTTTTTAAGGCAATGCCCGGGAACGGACAATTTCAAGTGAAATGCGAGCCACCTTCTGACGATGAAGATAACTGTCCTCAACTGTCTGATATATTTCCTAATAATAAGGTAAGCAAATAAAATTAGGTCCCGCGCTTAGAATTTCTAAGGTCCCGCGTAATATTACGCAGCGCTGTATGCGCAAAAACTAAAAAGTTTAATATTGTCTATAACACATTTTTTTAATTATTGCTTAGCTTAGTGCCTATAATCCTACATACAAATATATAGTTAACTAAGTACACACTGTTTGAAACGTCTAGCTTCTCTCGGAGTACCGCTGTGCAAAAGTAGACACGATCGGACAAAATGACGAAAACCCTTCGACAGATTTGTTACAACATTTGCAGGTCAGTATTTTTTGTCAAATTACATATCTACCTATATTAATCTACGTTGGTTCACACTAACATCAAAATGTTGCTTAAAAAAAACTACAAAAAAAACGGGCAAGTGCAAGTCGGGCTCGCGCACTGAGGCATAAAATACAATAATTATCAATGAAATAAACCGACTTCAATATTAGTAAAATGTGTCATTTAGGGTTCGGATGATAAAGGATGAGCTCGTCCAAGTAACGAAATTACCAGTTATAACTTGGTAATGAACAGATATTTGTCACCGACTCACACTTGGCCATTATTTATTATTTGTTGTTATACTTAAGAGTGTGTACTATAATCATGCCAAGTTTGACGCTTGTAGGTCCGTATTACCGTTTTTACATTAGAGCAATTACAAAATCCGTTAAAAATAAGATTGTTTAATGGGGCCCCTTTTGTTTTTACTTTTTGACCTTTTTTATATTTTTTTTGTTAATCCGCCGTAACATTACATATCTCGTGAAAATTTCTACTGGCTATATATTACGGTTCCAAAGAGGTAGGACGGACTGACGGACAGCGTATAGGCTCAGTAATAGTCCCGTTTTTATTCTATGGGTATGGAACCTTAAGAAATACCATAGTCCAGGGTCGTTGCTAGGGGGATGGGGATGTGGGGTAAAAATCTATTTATTTATACCAATAAAAAAATATCGTCGCCTATGAATATCTGTAACCCAAAACTGACTACTTTTCATACATAGGAATTTTGATCAGAAACTATGTATTAATTATTAAAAAAAAACGTATTTAGTCGTCATCTAGCCTGGAGGAGTTGGCACCGCTGGCGCCGGCGGGGCCCGCTGCGACGCCAGTCTGCGTGAAGCAAGAGCCGGTAGAAACCCCCGCCCTCACGCTTGAGACCCTTGAATCCAACCCCCATAGCACGGTAAATACGAAATATACTTAAAATTGCCTAATAACACTAATTATTTAAATCCAAAGGTAGCCTACCTATTTTTAAGAAAATGTTACCTATCTGGTTTTATTATCAACATCCTATTCTAAGTACTTAAGTTTACCATATTGAAATTTTAAAAGTCCTGACATAAAGCATTTCAATAAAATTTGTTTTGTCGATTGTTACGCTGGTTTTTTAAAGCTGTTTTATCGTGTATGTTATTTCTGGTGTGAACTATAAAGAGTTTATCTATCTATCTAAAAGTCCGGACATTTTAGTATGTTAGTTAATTTTTAAAAGTACTTTTGTTTTTGTTTTTAGGGAGACGTTAATCAAGATTTAGGTACTCATAATGCCACGCCCAAGCAAAAAAATTATCTAAAAGTCCGGACATATTAGGATGGATGGTAACCGTAATTCTAAGATTTTCAATTTACAGGGAAGTTCGATACTGGAGAGACACAATATGGTGATGCTGAATTCTGTGGAAGAAATCGATTCTGCGAGTTTCACACCTTTGGTTATTAAAGATGAACCTTCATCGGAGGGAGGTGAGTGGAACTGCTGCAGTAGTCAGTCAGGCTGAAAATAAGGCTTTCCGAGGCAATTTAGAATTTTATGGGAAATTTTTAACGCCATCTTTTGACTTGACAGAGGCAGATAGATAGGCTTGATAGAGGCAATACCAGATTGCATAGAAATTGTGGTCAAATGTCTATCTAATCGGTGTCATACAATTTAGAATATGTAGAGTATAGTTGAGTTAATGGTTTTCAGAGTTTCAACAACTGAGCAGCGACGAGACAAGCGACGGGTACCGTGAGGTGGAGTTGGCGGTGCGTGGCAGTCCCAAGAGCTGGACGCAACGTGATATGGACCACGCACTCGACGCGCTTCGGAACCATCACATGAGTTTGACCAAGGTATGTAGGCACCACTAGCGGTGTTGACGATGCTTTGCCAACTCGGAGGGGTAGATATAGATACCATTTTTGAAATGCTTCATGTTGAAGCTCGGCGCGAAGACTTTTGGGGGAAGGATACTCCACACATTTCAGGTCCGCGGAATAAAGGAGCGGAAAAATCGAACGGTGTGGGATTTCCAGCTTTGCAAAATGTGGTGGCGAGCTTTGTGACGGTGTCGGGATGTGCAGTAGTGAAAGTCCGACGAAGGAATAAGATCAAAAAGCTCTTCAGAGTATTCTTCGAAAACCACTTGATATTGATGAGGGTCCCCTAAAACTTTCACAACTAGGAATAACATTTAGCCCAAAAACATGTACGCAGGCATAACAAATTTAACAACTCGATGCCTAACAGTAGCTATCAGAAACTTCAGCTTTACCAGACGTGTCAGACAGATAATAGGTCCAAAACTACGACCACTGGCACTGGCGAAAAAAGTTTCTGATAGCTACTGTGAGACATCGAGTTGTTAGATGTCTTATGACTGCGCAAATGCTTTTGGGCTAAATCTTATTCCTAGTTATAGAATTTGTAGCTAGGTCTGATGATGATGATGATGATAAGGTTATATTTACAAGGAAATATTGATTCTTCATTTCATGTTAGCTAAAATAACAATGAAGCACTTGTATTATAGGCATCAGCTACATACGGCATACCATCTACGACGCTGTGGCAACGCGCTCACCGTCTCGGCATCGACACGCCCAAGAAAGAAGGCAGCGCCAAGTCATGGTCTGAAACTGACCTGCGCGGGGCGCTCCATGCGTTACGAGCTGGAGCCATCTCCGCTAACAAGGCTAGCAAGGCGTATGGTAAGTGTTCGAACCGAACATATATTACGCATAGTTCTGCACGGTTGATGCACGCATAGTTCTGCACGGTGATGACCATGCAACTGGAACAGCTCAGCAGTGACCTATTTGCAAACAATAGCAACCACGTTGTGGATCATCAGACGGAGCGATGGAATTTGACCAAACGCGCTGATCGAACAATCTACACCGACGTCAATTTAAATAAGTAAATGTCTACAGTAGGTTAATTTAGAGTATTTAAGTTGAATTTTATTCAAATAAATAATTTATTAGTTCGTCTCTGGGTTTGACTCAACCACCACTAAGACGACATGCTCCAAAAAGATTGGTACGACGGCACCACGGTTCATAGACCACACTCCCGCCCGAGTAGTTCACCCGCACACCACCAGGAGCAGGCTGCCACCAGGCTGATCGCCAGATGCCTCGCCCGAGGGCACCTGATGGCGTTCACAGTGGACGGAACTCTAACGAATACCTTGGATGCTCCGAAACTTTTGTCAGGCATCTGCTGATCCATATATACCAAACTAACTATTATCAAAGGCTGATCCACACCGACGTCGGCTGCGTGCGTCTGAACTGTAAAGGGTGATTGCTGCATGTGCCATATCCCGTAGCCCAATCGTAGATTGTCCACATCATGTTGCCCCCAGCCACAATTCTTTGATCGTGCTACACATTATTAACTTAAGGTAGGAAAGAAGCGAGGTCGCTTCGGTTCATGTTCAAGGTAGGTTTGGGCTTTGTCTGAGTCTAGTTACTGTAGTTCTGTTTGTTGTCAGGTATACCAAGCAGTACCCTATACAAGATAGCTCGCCGCGAGGGTATCCGCCTCGCAGCTCCATTCAACGCAGCGCCAGTGTCGTGGCGGCGCGGTGACCTGGCCCGAGCGCTGGCTGCCATCCGCGCCGGAGCTGCTTCTGTACAACGTGCCGCTGCACAGTATGGGATACCCACAGGTGCTTACAGTAGCCAGACTTATTCGACGCTCACTCGATTTCTGTCCTACTCGGTAGGACCTTCCGGTCAGGGCTGTATTTATAATACTTTTAAATCCATTCAAGTTGGCTAAATGACTTAAATTTGTTAAGGTCAGTGGTTTAGTTTCTTACAATCTGCCACCTCCAAATGCCGTTCATTGCTTCCTGGAATCAAATAAGAATAAGCACCCGTCTGGTCCTGCTACCAGTGCTGCTGTATTGAAGCCTACTAATAGACAATGAAAGAATCTTCAATTCAAGTCAAGAACTATATACCTTTTCGACAGACATGGAGTCGCATTCAGCCGAATCCATAATTGTGTTTTTGACATGTGACAGAAAGAGTAGAAACGGGGTCCTGAATCAATCATGTCATAGCTCGTAATACACGGTTGTTGTTATTAAATAACTTGTTTGAAATTCCAGGAACTCTTTATGGACGATGTAAAAGAGAGGGTATAGAACTGTCTCGGTCCAACCCCACGCCTTGGTCTGAGGATGCAATGGGAGAAGCTTTAGAAGCAGTCAGGTAAAGCTGCATTTATAATGATTCATAACACACAGATTTAAAGAGTAATAAAATAATTATTGATACCTCATCACCAACAACATTAAAATAAACTGTATTTTTCCAGAGTGGGTCAAATGTCAATTAACCAAGCAGCTATTCACTATAACCTGCCTTACTCATCCCTCTACGGAAGATTCAAGAGATGCAAATATTTAGCTCATGTAAATATGTTCGAATATTGAAAATTTGTAGGTATACCGGTATTATATTTTAACAAATTCAGACTTACTAAATACTGGTTTGAATGTTTTTAGACCCAGCCAATGGCACAGCAAGATATCTCCAGCAACCCTGAACCAGCGGCCACTCAACAAGATGCATTCTATTACCATCAGTCTCCACATAGTATGTCTGAACCAGATCACAACATTGTTCAAAGCTACTCACAGAATGACTACATTCAGCATACATCGTCGCATAACAACGGGTTACTACAAGATCCGTACGCCGGACAACCAATGTATTATAACCCAAACTTTAATGGTATTACCACTAGCTGAGATTTCGACTCCTCTAATAAGGAGGGTTCTTGAGACTATTGGAATTGATTGAATATCGAGTGTGGTACGATAGCTTTTAGTTGAAGTCAGTTGTGAGAATTAAACGTATGTATGTATGTAAATCGTAGCGTAATGATAATAATATTGTCCAGAAGAAAACAATATACGTAATCTAAAGGTATACCTACCTTACTTATAAAACTGTAGGATGTTTAAGATGTATTCTCATAATATTTTTGTAAACATTTCTTCTTTTTCTTGTTCTTGTCCAAATATTTTTATTGGGCCTATGTAAATAAATTAAGTAAATAAGTCAATTTTGAAGACTTCAAAATTTTAATCACGTCACATATGATAATAATAGTACGATAGGTGGCGCCACTTCTTACGTAAAAGTGGCGGATCTAAGAAAAAGATACCCCCCCCTTGATACGGCCCTGTAAAATAATTACAATGTAAGTAGTAACGCTAGCTGCATTTTAATAATAACTAACAAACTTACGTAGGAATTGATACGAACGGCAGGTACTTAAAATTATTATATTTAAATCATTATTTGATTGATTGATTCTTCGAAAAATTATACACGAAGGATTGTTTGCATAAAGTAGTTTAGATTTTCTGCAGTAAAATATAGTAGGTACTTACAATTGTCGTCCAAACGAGATACGTATTTAAAATGTGATTGTATTGTAGTGTAGTGGCCAGTAGGCAAGTTTTAGCAATAATTTTGAAGGTAGGGGTAAACTGTTAGTCCATACATTCTTGAGAATTATAACGTACTCGGAATACTCCATTGTATTCATTTATCTAGACGTTGGCGATGTTTTGACAGGCAGGACGAGGCGGTTTTCAAATGTGTTTACTGCATTATTTGGTATCTGATTACGTCAATGTTCAAACTAGCAATAAACTAACGTAACATTAGCTATTTTTGTTTACGGTTAAGTCTGGTAATAAACTTGATAGACTGAATGTGTACTTTTGATTTATGGCCTATGGAAAAATCAAACCATTTAGTTGTACATAAAAAAGTCGCTTTATTTGTTTATCTACAATTAGATATAAAATAAATTACAATAATGTTTTTATTTTACTTGATTTTTTATGTCATGCGGCTGCGGCGTCCGTTTTCAATTTATAACCATTTTATTTGTTAAACTTCGAAAATATACTAGTATTACAAAAAGTACAAAGAGAAGTAACAAAATTATTTTTATTTTACTATTTTTGAGCGTATATAGGCAGTAACAGTAGTAAAGTTTAGCAGACGTATTTCCAACACACACTGCCACCTACCGTCAAGTAGCATGACTTTTTAATAACATCTAATTCCTACTAGATGGCGCTTCAATTATAATATACTTAACGGCCAACAGATGGCGTCAAACACAAACACTCGTATACACAACAGCGCTACCTGCCGTCAATTTTAATAAATACAATATAATTATTTACAAAGATTCCACGTTGGAAGGTCAATAAGCATAATTTTCTCTAAATTATTGTAAATGTAACAAGCAAAGTGTAAAGAAATTCGTCACTGTTTCACTTACATACACGATTAATTACAAAGTTAGTTAGAGGCGTTATTTTAAGTGAAATAGAGACCAATTTAATTGCTCATGTTGTTAGGCTACTTATTTACAAGTCGTTATTGGAGATCATAAGAATAGGTTTACATAATTTCCAGTTATCGATCATCAATCACTTTTGACTAAAGAGAATTTTAGCACAAAAATCTGAAAAAGGGTTACGTTGACGCGGCAGATAAAATTCTGCTAAGCCAAAGTGATTTGTGCTATTTATGAAAAAGGGTATCAATATAAATCAGTAAACTGTTCAATTGTGTATGTGAATAGCGTTTAAAACAGCTATGATCTATGGTAGGTAACTGACAATGGGATATTTTACTGATTTTTATGTAAGTTGATAGCAGAACGGCTGTGGGTGCGGACGCCACGGCCGTCAGTTTTTACATTACAATATGTTACTTACAAAGTATTACATGCTAGTTATATGCTATTTACGTATATATTCTCGCCGTACGTTCGTTATACACGGACTAGACAACGCACGGCGCCGGGCGAGTCTCGCCCTTTATGATTAGAGCCACTACACACGATGGAGTTTCTTTCTTGGCTGACTTTTTTCCTTCTATTCTATTCTTTTTTTTATCCTGTAGTTTTATATCTGTTGACTGAATATCAATCGTGTGCGGTGGCTCTTACAGTCCACAGTCCATACAAGTCACACTCCTCCTGGAGTCACACCATCACACTGTCTAATGGCACGAGAATTCAATCACAACGGGCGACCAACAGTCTATTAAGTTCAGACACAACGACATACATCTCCAACCACAAATATTGATAAGTGACAGTTTCATTCTGTCACGAATGTGTAACGGAAACATTGGTTGTATTCATTTATTGTTGTTGTGGAACCAGAATCACTATCCCTGTACTATATTAATACACTGTCATTTAAATTGTTATTGTAAAATATTATAGATGGGTCCATTGTGTTGGCATTTTGTTGGGTTCCACTAGTTGCGGAATGGTCAGTATACTGTATAATTGTTCACTGTTAAGAGTTGATTTTCTTGATATTGTGTACAAATTAGACGGGTCCGTAGTCGGAGAGTGGCTGGCCGGAGCGCGCGGAGGGCGCGGCGGTGCAGAGAGCGGCGGGTGCGGGAGGTGGCAGCGCGGCGGGCGCGGGGGGCGGCAGCGCAGGTGCCGCCTCCGGCCGTCACACGCCGCCCTTCACCAGCGCGCGGTGGTGCGGGGGGCGGCCACCACGCCATACCCGCCGCCACGAGTCCAGCGTCTTCCCTGACCAGATCCAGACACCCGAGGTGATGCCCACCGCCAGCGCCATGAAATACTTCAACATGAGCGCCGCGTACAGAGGCTGCGGTCCGCAGGCGGGCCCGCACGCCACCCGCCGCATCCACGCCTCGTACCCGTGCGCCTCGTACGCCAGGCACGCGATCACCACGCCCGCTGGCACCGCGTACAGCACGCTGAACACCCCGATACGGATCATCAGCTTCTCCAACTTGTCCGCCTTGGAGCCCGCTCCGATGCCGCCCTGCCGCTTGATCACGGATCTGATGCGGAACAGCGACACGAACCCGGCCAGGAGGAAGGTCGCTCCGAGCGCGAAGTAGACCACCAGAGGCGCCAGGACGTATCGGCGCAAGTTCTCCGGCGACGAGTTGCCGACGTAGCAGATGCCGGCGACGGGGTCTCCGTCGACGGCCCCGGCCAGCAGTACGGCGACAGTCTTGGCGGCGGGCACGAGCCAGGCCGCCAGGTGGTAGAACTGCGCGTACCCGGCGATGGCCTCGTTGCCCCACTTGAGTCCTGCGGCCAGGAACCACGCGAAGGAGAGCACCACCCACCAGATGGAGGACGCCATGCCGAAGAAGTAGACCAATATGAAGACGAGGGTGCAGGCGCTGGGGCCCGCCGCGGAGGTGCGCAGCAGCGCGCCCTCACATGCCACCTGGAACAACACATGGCATTAGATCACTTTGTTTTATAATATGTATATAACCTGGCCTACCTAAGTGGTTGAGCTGTAAATTCTTTGATTAATTTGGTTTGATGTACATAATAAGTCTATTCGCTTATCAATAGAGTAGAAGGTATTACACTCGACACAAGTAACAATTTATTTGTACTGTTGTAGAAGAAGGAAGATAATAAAGCCAGTGGTTATATCGTCATTGTAGCAGAATGAAATCAAGATTTGTTTGTGCAGTTTTTTCGCACACTCCGTAATATATTGTGTAGCGACTGACTCTGTAGCCGGGATCCTACTAACGAATCGTTACAGGTGAGCCATTTTGAACTCTATAGATACCACTTGCGTGCCATATTTTATTAAAATCGTTTAGCTAGTCAGTTAACCTAAGCTCTCCAGATGATAGCATATGGTAAGGTCTCTGATTATAAACAAGCCTACCTTGGATTGGGAACTGGCTTGCAAGATTCAGACGCTTTGGGATAATTTATTACTTTGATAATGGTAGTTGGCAGGCAAGCGTAGAAAGCTGCTTCATTATCAACATCCACTGCTGAGGTCTCCTATTCAGCGCGTCATCTTTGGCAATCGCATTGGATCAATGGTAGCAAGTCTGCTCCATAAGCAGGAGGTTTCTGGTTCGATTCGCGGGCGGGCAGATGTTTGAATGATGAATTTAATATTTGCTTTGAGAGTGGGTGTAAGTTGTCAGTGCCTGTGTGTATTCTATGGCACCCCCGACACAAATTATAAATGGGGAGCTATGAGTGAAACATCACACTAATCCCATCCCACTATTATTATAAATGTGAATGTGTGGATGGATGGATGTTTGTTACTCGAATCACACAGAAACGGCTGGATGGATTTGGATCAAATTTCGAATATATATTGTTTATGCCCTGGATTGACATCATGACCGATTTTCATAACCTCGCGGGTGAAACCGCGGGGCGCTGCTAGTTACTTATTATTTATTTATTTGCTGGTCCTGTGCCAGTGTTGTCCACCACCACCACTTTCCTGCCGGTTAGAAAGCAGATTACTAGTATGCAATATTTAAGTGTAGGTACCTCGTCCCGTCCAAGTGCGAGCCGCGCCAGGTACCCAAGCGCCACCATGAAGTAGCAGGCGGAGAGGTAGACGATGGGCCGCTCGGGGTACTTGAAGCGCTGCGAGTCGATCAGGAAGGTGGTGAGCGTCATCAGCGTGGAGGCGGCGCACAGGCCGCTCCACAGCGCGACCCACACGCCGGCGAACTCCTGCAATACACACAAACATACCATTTTAAATACATTCTTATAAATAAACCTTAAAAATTATGGTATGCTATGTATTGAAAACGAAAGTTACGAACCCTTAAGTTTTTATTTTTAGACTTTTTTATTTCTTAGTTAATCGTATCATTACATATTCTGTGAATTTTTTAACTGGCTATCTATTACGGTTCGAAAGATCCAGCTGTTAAAAGGTAGGACGGACAGACAGCGTAACTTTAGTAATAGGGGTCCCGTTTTTACACTTTGGGTAAGAAACCCTAAAAACTTGTCGTTCGCGTCAGAGAAAAAAAAAACACCCAAGTGCGATCGGACTCGCGCACGAAGGGTTCTGTACCATTATCTATAAAAACGGCAAAAAAAAAAAAAACACGTTTGTTGTATGGGCGCCCCCTTAAATATTTTTATTGTTTTTTAGTATTTGTTGTTATAGCGGCAACAGAAATAAATCATCGGTGAAAATTTTAACTGTCTAACTATCACGGTTCATGAGATACAGCCTGGTGACACACGGACGGACAGACAGACAGACGGCACGGCACGGGACGGCAGAGCCTTAGTAATAAGGTCCCGTTTTACCATTTGGGTACAGAACCCTAAAAAACCACATAGCTTGAAAGTCTTGTTATTCTCCTAAAAATTTAAGGACAAATGATTGATTTAATCGTAGAGGGACTGAATCTAGAATTGGGCTGGCATTGGTTTTGATAGGTATAAGGTGCATCCTACCTTCTCGTCTTGCGTGAAGAAGGGGCCGGCGCAGGGCGGGCCGCACGCGGGCACGCCGGCCGCGGTCACGTTGGAGCGCCCGGGCGCGGCCGCCAGCGGCGGGCGACACGCGCACGCGCACTCGCCGCCCGCGCCCGCCGCACCGCCCGCCGCGCCCACGCAGTTTTTTGGATCCTTGCAGTTCTTGTGTCTGTTGCGGGGCGGAGGACGCGGCGGTTCCGGCTCTTGCGCGCGGTCGTTCTCCTCCATGCAGAGGTGGTCCGGGTCGCCGAACCGCGGCAGCTTCTCGCAGGCCATGCCTTCGGGCCATTTGAAGCTGTACTTCTGCATGAGCGGGGCGCATCCGGCTCTCGCTCGTTCACACACAGAGCGGCACGCAGGCAGAGGCTTGGCGTAGTCCTCGATGCAGATCGGAGTGTACATCGAGCATAGGAAGAACTTCAGGTCTGGTGAACATTTGATCTCTACTAGTGGCCAGAACTGGTGAACCTGGAATACAAGGAAACAGTGCGTGATCATTGGTGGTTTCTTACAAATAAATAAATAAATAAATATCTGGGACATTATTGCACACATGGTCATCTGACCCCAAACTAAGCAATGCTTGTAATATGGCTGCCAGAGACTGATATACATACATATATATTTTTAAATACATACTTAAATAGATATTAACACCCAGACATAGAACAAACACAAATGTTCATCACACAAATGTTTGTCCTAGATGGGAATCGAACCCACGCCCCCAAGCACAGAAAGTAGGATCACTACCAACTGAGCCACCGAGGCAGTCAACAGTTACATACGCACTATCTGCCTTTTATTTTATGATACTGGGTGACGAGACGAGGGAATCGCTCGCCTGATGGCTCTTCACGCTTGCCCATAACAACTCAACGCCATTCAGAATTTTTAACTTCAACAGTTCAAAACCCTGGATGGCAATGCACTGCGCTCGTCACCCCGAGATATAAGTTGTCAAATCTCTGTGTGCTCTGTAATTTCGCTGGAAACATTGACCTTCAATCCGGAACACAGTAGTGTTTGCACACTACTGCTTGGCGGTTGAATAACTGGCAAAGGTGTGGTAATTCCCCAGGCGGACCCCTGCAAAAGAGTCCTACCACTACAACCTACATGTTTTCTTTACTGAACTTAGATAAATTATGTGCAGTTTCGATGTCATCGCACAACAACGGAGAACAAATACATCGTAAGGATGTATATCCACGAAGCCAAGAACGGCAAAAGTTCAAACACATAATAATGACATTCACTAACATCACTGGGCCAGCATGGTAGATTAGGGCTCACCCTATCTCTCTGAGAGACAGGGCCTGTGTCACAGCAGTGGAAACATGACAGGCTGATCATGTTGAACCAAAATAGACAATACATAAGAATATTTATTGGTATGATGAGGGATTTGGTGGTAGCAGATCAGTACAGACCTCCAGTCCAGCCTCCTCCTGTGTGTCGTGGTCGAGTGCGTTGGGGAAGGAGGTGAGGTTGTAGCCGATGCCGCGGCACATGGGGATGGTGATCTCCTGGCAGCGCGGCTGCAGCGCGTGCGCCACCGCCGCACACCACACCACCGCCACGATGCGCCACCACATCCTGCTTCTCTATTATAACCGCATCTGGAATATATAGAAACGAATCGTCAATTGTGACGATCGACTCAATCGCGGCCTATTGCCTACAACGTATCCCTGGTCGTCTCTGAAGAAAATGGTTTGTCGATCTTAGCTCATTCCATCCTGACTGTCAGGAACAACGGATCGGATACAGGGACACGTGAGTATTGGGTAAACACAGAAAAAATTACATACATGTACTAATTCATTTTGCTAAATCTGTTGTAAGTGAATTTAGATAGCAGCTTTCCGATTTTAGATACATTTCGAGTGAGATAGAAAGTCACAGTTTGTCAAACTGTTCTATGTTAGCCCCTGCAGTAATTACCTTATGGTGTGTTATAAGTTTAATAGTTGTGTAAATTTTATTTCAATGTGCGTACTAAATTACAGACAGACCCCAACTACAAATCGTGTACTGCAGTGTACTAGTTTAATTAAACAACACAGTTCAACAACACCAATAAACAAATCTGTCAGATCGCTGTAAGCCATAAACTACGTTACTTGTTATCCAGTGTCTGGTAGAACATTATCGGCGTGCAATCTCATCGCTATCGGACGCGATTATTTCGCGACTCCTGCGTTACAGTTGTACTGAACTGACATTGATGTCATATCTGATGGGAAAGCCCGCTAGAATTAATACTGGCATTGGCTTTAAATATGAATAACGAGGCCAGTAAAGGATGTGACGTTCTTTTAGAAAATAATTTTGGATTTTGTCAATAGTTCATCGTATCTTTAATCTTATCAAATGAAAGTAGATTCAGTTGCAATATATTTTTGAGTTATCATGATTAGAATGTTTTACATCGTAACATTTTGCACAACGCTTCAAGATATATCGCTTACATTTTATCTTCCACACACAATTTGTATCTCATTTCTCGAGCACAGTCCATTACCCCCAAACTCAATAAAAAGCTTTAAAAACATCACAAATCAACAGAAAACTCTCCAAAGTTGGGAACTTGCATTCGGGTCGGAGGTTCGTTGTACCGAGTCTAGAGTTAGAATTGGTTTGGTTAAAGTTAAAATAAAATAGTTGGGATTTATTTTATTTTGGTCTTAACTTTATACTAACATGTGCGGTAGAACTCGTAAGATTTACAAAATACAGTTACAGAAGAAAATTTTAAATAGGTCGGTGCTCATTTCGTTCGTTGTTAGGTTATGAAGATTAGGTGGTCGAAATAAACGTTTAACTCCGAATTAATCACTCAATATAATAAATGTCAATGAGTGTACGTTTGTCCGTAGTCAACGGCATAATAGCTGAACGGATTTAAATGTAATTTACCTGTAGCAGAGCGGGTGAAACCGCAAGGCACTGTGAATTTTCTATAAAGGCAATACAGTTAATGAGGAGTACAAATAATCATCGAAGAAGCAATAACAGATCTCATTACTCCGCATAGTTCTAATTTCATTCTCACGTATTCTCCAAATGTGTTCCCAATTTCACAACTCCTGCCTACCCAATCCCATCCCAAGACAGGAAATGTGTCAATCGTCTAATGCGCTGGTGTAATGTGTCACCTCATCTGCTCCCCAGATAGTGCCAGCACTGGCTCCAGTACTGGCGTCAGTTAATGCGCTTTTAACGACGCGATACATCGACACGTGGCGGACTAACAAACAGATTTGGTAATGGTTAAAATTAAATTAGGAACGTTTCGTTAGGAATGGACGATAGAATATGTAGTCTGGATGAGTGAGTGCTGTTCATTGCGAAACAACTATGAGAGATCACAGAAGCAATTTATATCACGCGTTTTATGGAATAACTAGCAAACAAGCAGGCGGTCCACCTGACAGTAAGAAGTTACCGGATATCTGAATTATGAATTGATATTGTATTGAAACGACGATGGTGGCCTAGTGGTAATAAGTGCACTTCACAATCAAATGGCACCCGGTTCGATCCCCGGCCCTGCACCAATGACTTATTCACGATAACACTGAAATAAATTATGAGTCGTCTTCGATGCCATCGCTCAAAAACGGTAAAGGTAAACATCGTGAGGAAACCAAGTCCAAGAAACTCAAAAGTTCAAAGACATGTGATATGAGTATGATATTTACCAACATGCACTGTGGCACTGGCTATGGTGAATTAAAGCCCATTTTCTCTCTTTCTCTCTCTCTCTATCTCTCTATGAGAGAAGGCCTGAGTCCCAGCAGTGGGAACATTATGTTATAAAGGCTGATAATGTTGATTCTATTAGTTAGTTTTAACTTTAGCTGCAATAGTCAAGGTTATTTTATATTAGGAATACTAGTTCAAGTCGTAATTGTCTCCAAGTAAATGCAAGCAACTTGCGATATCAATACTTGTAATTCGAAACACGGATCTCATAAACTAATCATTTTAGTAGCTCGGTATTCCAATTGAGCGTCGCTCCATGAGGCGGGTGACTGGACATTTATAAACAAACGCGTTTAACGGCTGCCCAGGCGCAGGCGCGGCGCGGTCTTCCCGGTACTGCCTAGTCTACATTCAGCTAGGAATGGACGTTTTTGCATAAACCAATAGCTTTCTGTGCCAGATCCGGATTCGGGAGAGAGCGCTTGCGATCATCCCTGTTGGACCTTTTCGACATCATCTTATTAGGGCATTGGGAAAAGAAGTATCATCGAAAAAACTATTTACCGTACTTACTCTTAATTGTTTACACACAAAGTGATGTAATAAAAAAAGCTAACGAATAAACAATAAGAACAAGACAAATTCGTACGGTAACATGTGAAAACTCACATAAACAATCTTCTTCCAAATTATATTGACGTTATAATTCTGTTCTGAATCTGATGCAGTATTGTTTTGTATTTTGTATTTAAGTACATATTTATTTATTTACAAGTAATGATATCTCAGTATTTATCAGTAATTTTATATCTTTAATAATTTGATAAGGTGCGAACGAAAGAACTGCAGATGAAGATCTTATCTCATGAACTTGCACGCTATGACTTACACCACAACCCTTTACCTTTATTTCCAGTCGTAAGTTTATTCCGGTTCACTGGAAATAGTAATACATACTACCCAACACCTTATTGCCCGAACGTGTTGGCTGCTCGCGCCATCGTGAACCATACCTAGCTGTAATGCAGCATTTGCAGCCTTCTTGCGCTCGATATGATTGACTTATCGGAAACTGCCCCGTTTTATGGCCCACTAGTTTGAGAAACTATAGCATTTCCTTTTACTGCCTTTAGTGGGCACGTTCGCAAATAAAATGGTGTGGTTATGGTTTGTGAACTTCGAATAAAGGCGTTGAACGAGAAACTCAGACGCGAAATATTACCTACTATGTTCTTATTTTGCTACGATGTTTTTTGTGCAAAATTTTGTTGATTGAGCGACATAAAAATAATATGTTCAGTCGGGCTCTATTGTCAATCAACTGCGACAATCATATTTCGAAAATCATCATCATGAAATTGGAATTGGTACTCTGAACAAATAACTTTGTTTGTTTTCACTTTTCAGAGCATTTTATCAAATGTGGAATAACTAGTTTATTTGTTCTGTAATTTTTGTCCGGTATATTTTCAAGAGATTTTGAATAAATCAGTGGAACTGTCAATAGTGCCGAGCGTGATTTCGGAGCGGGTCGCAATCGGCGCGTTGTTTGCGGGGGTTGACGCCCGGTGCCGCTGGCAACGGGCCAAACTGTTTAAAAGCTTACACTAATCCTGAGGGCCAGGTGAGGAGATAACGCGGGCACAGAGTCAATAGAAGAACATGTACACAGGCAAGCGTCTTATTTATACCATTGTATCCGACCGCTTGGCTGTCACTTGGGCTGCGAGTTTTCATAATTCTAATCTAAGCAACAGAAACTAAAGCTCTCTTTTTGGCTACTAGCGTATAATTTAATTAACTTGCAAATTTGATTGACCTTTTAACCATAAACAATTATATTTTATCGCTTTTCGTTTGCATTTAAAACCACAGTATGAACACAGCGCTAATGAAAATGCCAACAATCTGAACAGCACGTGGACTAAAGTTTAATCGATTGCAGACTAGCGACTTTACTATAACATTAATAATATGAATCACGGCAAATAGCGTCAAAGCGCTTTGATTCCACTTTTATTGTGCGAACTGCTAGTTTGTGGAATGCACTGCCTAAATGGGTGTTCCCCGATAGTTTTTTGGGTGTCTTCAAGTCAAGAGTGAATCGGTTTCTTCTAGGCAAGCGTGATCCACCATAGGCCGCATCATCGCTTAACATCAGGCGAGTTGGCGGCCAAGCGCAAGCCTATTTTGCAATAAAAATAAATTTAAAAAAAACACTCTGGAGTAAACCCTCACCTACTCACCTATTTGTAACCATTTTTGCATTATTTGGTGTTAGAGAGACCATTTAAAGCAGGGTTTCTTAAAGTGAAGTGGGTCCATGGCGCTGGTGCTGGGGATCCGCAGTCCCGAGGTTCATTTATAAGAATTCCTCTGAAGTGTGCAGTTTTTAATAGAAACAAAATCAAAAATAAAACAGTTTTCACGAAGCAGTTTTCCTATTCTGAAATTCTAGTCATGTCAGGGGTCTGTGGAATTTCTGAAATTTTGAAAGTGGTCCGTGACAAGAAAAAGTTTAGGAATTATTGATTTATAGGTTGAAAGCATTCTAAGATTTGGCACTCGGAGCAAATCTACTTGAGCTGCGGAAGCTTTTAGAGTTCCGACACGAGGAAATCTTCAAATACGTATCTGTAACAAAGAGTTACGTAAAATCCGAAGAGTGCCAAAAGACAGGATTAGGCAGGGTCATTGTTCTTTTCAGTTATTCTTACATGCATATTTTTGTACAGGTTAAAGTTTAATTTAAATGACTTACGCAATCTTTACTTTACTTAAATTTTTAATTTACTTACGCAATAATATAGTAAAATCACGGAGAAAAAAAAAATTACCGGCCAAGTGCCAAGTCGGACTCGCGCACGAAGGGCTCCGTACCATTATCTATAATAACGGCAAAAAATCACGTTTGTTGTATGGGAGCCCCCCTGAAATATTAATTTTATTTTACTGTAAGTAGTTATTTATTTTTAAAGTGAATAATATAACTCAATATTCTGTGAATATTTCAAGCGTCTACCTGTTGCCGTTATCAATATCGAGCAAAAACAAGCAAAAAAATCACGTTTGTTATAGCCCCCTAAATATTAATTTTATTCTGTTTTTTAGTATTTGTTGTTATAGCGGCAACAGAAATACATCATGTGTGAAAATTTAAACTGTCTAACTATCACGGTTCATGAGATACAGCCTGGTGACGGACGGACGGACGGACAGCGGAGCCTTAGTAATAGGGTCCCGTTTTACCCTTTGGGTACGGAACCCTAAAAAAGACGGAGACAGCAACGAAATCGCGTCTGAAGCATAGTACCTAATGGCGGCGACGTAATTTAGTGTGTGTGTGAGGTCTTGCTGCGATGCCGATGTGGCGGCCGATCAGCACAACATGACCTATGTGAACCTGGCACCCCACTTGCAAAAATCTAGAGTTTTGGTCAAACTACAAACAAATTTTTTTTCACTACAATCAACTACATACCAAGCTCTTCAAGAATGCGCAAAAAAAAATTAGATTTTTGCAAGTAGGGTGCCAGGTTCACATAGGTCACAACATGGTGTAAATATGTGCATGAGGCGACTTGTGCGTATGACCAGATCGGCATATATATTGGGTGGTTCACTTTCTATTTCGCGGTGCTGTCTCCGTTTTTTTTTGTTTTCCTCTGAGAGTAAAATAATGTGCAAATGTGAGCTGAGCTGGCCCAGAGCGGCTGTTTCGCCGAGCACATCTCGACTTAATGAAGGGGCGCAGTAAAAAGTTTGAGTGCCACAGGCTTATAAAACGAATAGGATATGAAAATGAGACGAGCATGTAATGGCATAGAATTAGGGAGCCATGAATAAAATTAGCCGATTCCTAACTAAGTGCTCGTAAAGTACCGCTAGATGGCGTCTGTAAGTACTAAGTTCTGCGGTATGGTAGCTGGTCAGTTTGCAGCTGGTATAGAGATACAAGAGTATTGTACGCTGAGCAATAATCATTATATTTGATGTTTATCGCTATTCTCCACGGTCGCAGGAATGTGACACGTCATTCGTTAGTCGCCTGTAGAATAGAAAATGAATTTAAATAAACTAGCGGTGAAAGGCTGGCGCTCTAAAGCCCTTAGAATAGTCTCTGTAATGTAAGACACTATATAATTTTGCAAGGATTCTGTAGCTACACTTCCACCAACCGTGAGGTCTAAGACGTTATTTGTTCCTAAAGGGTACAATAAAAATTTCGACACTGGCATGTAAAATTGTCTCGGTAATAAACCCATAAGCGTCGTTGTGTTTCCTACAGGCCCGCATAATAAAACTACTATTGCTTTAATTTTAGTGCGCTATTTATTTACAAGAGTTGCACAATGCGGCCACGCGGTGAGACCGCACAGCGACCGCAGCCGCAGCGCGCACGTCATAAAAAGAGGGTAGGTAGGTACATCTACGACCAGAGTCGCGTCGTCGCACCACCGCACTGCACCGCACTGTCGCTCGTCGAACTCTATTTTACGACCGATCGCTTCCTGTGAGCTAAGAATATTGCAGAGTGCGTTGAACGCGTTTCACATAGCGACCTGAACGTGACCTCTTCTGCTTACTTCCTATGCTTACGGAGCTCTGTCTATATGTCATTTTCCTAATACTCCTAATAAAACTAGTAGTACAGATACATGAAATATGATAAGTATTATCTAAGTATATGTAAAAAAATGTTTTGCGATTGTCTACCTCCGAACTAAGATATTTCATCTCACTGTCTCCGCAGACAAAAATGTTTCGACCGTGTGAGCTTAAATCCATTTTATTGCTGAATTTACATACTAGCAATCGAGATATAAATAAGTACATGTGCCATCAGAAAGTGCAGCAGTAAAAAACATGTAAAATAGTTATTTACGATTGACAGACGGGGTGCGGGCGCTATCGGCTATAAACGGCGATATTTACCGTCGACGGGTGTAAAGCAAACAGCCAGTTGTCATGCAAACTGCTGGACCAGTGTGGTCACTTGTTTTACAGTCACGATCGCAGGCTGTTGTCTTTTTCGATTATGAATACCAGTCTTGTGATACCTGGACAAGAATAATTGTGTGAAGCGAAACAATATTTAGATAATACATTTATTAGTTGTTTGATCATTTTGTCAAATGTTTGTTTATGTATCGATTTTGCGATAAATATGCAAATAACATTAAACTACATTGCGTTTATTAAACTTTGCACATACTAGAGCATTATTAACCCACTGAAGTGAAGACTATAAACATTTCAAAGGTGGTTATCCTGATTTAAATAACATAAAAGAGCTTGCAAAAAGCTCCTCCGTCGCGCGAGATTAGCCCCGCATGTGACGGCCTGACGGCTCGTTAATGACGTCATGCTTTGCACTTTTTTACTCGTTGCCGATGATTGATGCATGCCTGTTGATGGAATGATATGCGTCGTTTATATATATTAGTTTACCTTTTTTTAGATGCCTGTATTTTTGGGGCTTTAGGATTGACAGAGGGTCTCAGCAACTATTTGCAAAAGCTTTTAGCTAGGAGTATGTTTACAGCGACAGATGAGTTACTCGTAGTTTTTTCAAAATTGTCTGTTCTGCATCCGTAGTTTTATATCTATTTAAATATAATTTATTTTAATAAGTTTGGATGCAAATCTGAACAATAAACCATTTAATTTCATTTATCAGACGTTTACAGTTGTCATTACGCATCGTCGCGTAGATAGAGAAATGCATAATACCGTAATTATTAGGTAGGTAGTTTATGTTCAAGTGTAGGGTATAGGACTCGAACTGGGTTACCTAAGCACTGCACGGTACTTTAATGAACACTAAATTAACCTATTCAATACGGTGCTGAACTTATATTATGTGTAGAACACTAAATTGCTTCATTATAATGAAAAGACATCGCCCTGAGCTATTAAAAGTTACGTAGAAAATGTTTGATATATCTTTTCATTTATATATTGCATTTGAATTTGAACAAGAGCGTTTTTATGTAACAGCTATTGTGTGCTTGATCGGAAAATTGAATAGACACTGTACTTCTACAGAAGTTTTTGTTACAACTATTGTTGACCGATGCGATACAATTTGCACTGAATAGGAAGTATTTTTGTCCGGTGACAGTTACAACAAATTACATGGTATATTTTATGTTTTGCTTGCGTTAGCTTTTTGTACATTTGTAGGTCAAATCGTGACGATTGCGTTTATAAAACGTATCTATCTAATCTGTATGTTTATAAAAATGTATTAGGGCATGCACAGGAGGGCTAAGAGGTTTCAAGATTGAGAGCCACTCATATAACAATTTTCGGTCATTTCGATTAATTGTATAATTTAATTTTACAAATTTTTTTTTGTATTCGTGATTTTTATGAAATATATTGGCATCGATTATCTTGTAGCACTCCCTAAACTAAACTAATTAGCCAGACTAAAATTATTTGCGTTTCTTTTCATTTTAAAATGTGAAAATAGGATAACAAC
Source organism: Agriopis leucophaearia (assembly GCA_949125355.1). Lineage (NCBI taxonomy): Eukaryota > Metazoa > Arthropoda > Insecta > Lepidoptera > Geometridae > Agriopis > Agriopis leucophaearia. Next base: position 16,714,962 of record OX421273.1, read on the forward strand.
ATTTTATAGCTGTCAAATTTAGTTTAAAAAGTGGTGTAACAGATTCGACGTCAATATCCCGTTTCGGAAATTTTCAATTGTTCTGAGCTCCGGACTTATTTCCTCCGAGCCAAGGTGTGCCACGGCAGGAGAAACCTGGCCAAGTGGAGACACTCCGAGTGTTTGTCCTTATTCAGACCATGCAGCACCTACTTTCATGAACCCGGTGCCTCAGGCCAATGAATGACATCATTTGAAGCGTCGCAATGGTCAAATACTGGGAGAAATCGATCCTCAACACGAAGAAGAGGTTTTCACGTGGCATCAACTACTTACTTAGTGATTTTACATATAAAATAAACAATCTTTTTTTATAGTTCGTTACAATACAGTGGTGTAATATATTTAAATATAAGCATCAACGAGTAAACTTAATAATATCTAAGTAGGTTCTAAGCTAAGGGTTCCAAGCTATTTTCTTTTCAATTTTAAAGACAGTGCGCCTTTGAATAAAATTATTGTACGTCTCTGAGTATGCATGTATACCATTTATTTCAAGGTATACGCTGTTTTCCCTTATCTCCAGACCTCATTGAGTCTGCAGTTACGATAATCATACAACAGTGTTTTTTTCTTACATAGAGCTATCATAAATATGTTATAGTGGTTTTAACCTATGCTTACAAGTGAATAATCCATTCAGTGGCTGCATAATAGAGGCTATTGTTCGTTATCAATACAAGGTGAGTCACCCGGCGTCGCTCGCATGCTAATTACACTCTACGTGCGTCGGATCCCGTACGCAAATGTGGACGTACGGAAACAGATTATCTGCGGGATTTAATCGGAAATAGAATTAGTTAAAGACTAAATCATTTTGTAGAATGTTGTTTTTTCTTGTGACATATTTGTGAAGGGGATTCGGAAAGGCGTGATCTAGATGAGCTGTGGTCAAACACATAGCTTGTCAGTAACTATGTGAATACTAAGTGAATACTATGTAAGACTATAAACATTTCAAAGGTGGTTATCCTGATTTAAATAACATAAAAGAGCTTGCAAAAAGCTCCTCCGTCGCGCGAGATTAGCCCCGCATGTGACGGCCTGACGGCTCGTTAATGACGTCATGCTTTGCACTTTTTTACTCGTTGCCGATGATTGATGCATGCCTGTTGATGGAATGATATGCGTCGTTTATATATATTAGTTTACCTTTTTTTAGATGCCTGTATTTTTGGGGCTTTAGGATTGACAGAGGGTCTCAGCAACTATTTGCAAAAGCTTTTAGCTAGGAGTATGTTTACAGCGACAGATGAGTTACTCGTAGTTTTTTCAAAATTGTCTGTTCTGCATCCGTAGTTTTATATCTATTTAAATATAATTTATTTTAATAAGTTTGGATGCAAATCTGAACAATAAACCATTTAATTTCATTTATCAGACGTTTACAGTTGTCATTACGCATCGTCGCGTAGATAGAGAAATGCATAATACCGTAATTATTAGGTAGGTAGTTTATGTTCAAGTGTAGGGTATAGGACTCGAACTGGGTTACCTAAGCACTGCACGGTACTTTAATGAACACTAAATTAACCTATTCAATACGGTGCTGAACTTATATTATGTGTAGAACACTAAATTGCTTCATTATAATGAAAAGACATCGCCCTGAGCTATTAAAAGTTACGTAGAAAATGTTTGATATATCTTTTCATTTATATATTGCATTTGAATTTGAACAAGAGCGTTTTTATGTAACAGCTATTGTGTGCTTGATCGGAAAATTGAATAGACACTGTACTTCTACAGAAGTTTTTGTTACAACTATTGTTGACCGATGCGATACAATTTGCACTGAATAGGAAGTATTTTTGTCCGGTGACAGTTACAACAAATTACATGGTATATTTTATGTTTTGCTTGCGTTAGCTTTTTGTACATTTGTAGGTCAAATCGTGACGATTGCGTTTATAAAACGTATCTATCTAATCTGTATGTTTATAAAAATGTATTAGGGCATGCACAGGAGGGCTAAGAGGTTTCAAGATTGAGAGCCACTCATATAACAATTTTCGGTCATTTCGATTAATTGTATAATTTAATTTTACAAATTTTTTTTTGTATTCGTGATTTTTATGAAATATATTGGCATCGATTATCTTGTAGCACTCCCTAAACTAAACTAATTAGCCAGACTAAAATTATTTGCGTTTCTTTTCATTTTAAAATGTGAAAATAGGATAACAACATTTTATAGCTGTCAAATTTAGTTTAAAAAGTGGTGTAACAGATTCGACGTCAATATCCCGTTTCGGAAATTTTCAATTGTTCTGAGCTCCGGACTTATTTCCTCCGAGCCAAGGTGTGCCACGGCAGGAGAAACCTGGCCAAGTGGAGACACTCCGAGTGTTTGTCCTTATTCAGACCATGCAGCACCTACTTTCATGAACCCGGTGCCTCAGGCCAATGAATGACATCATTTGAAGCGTCGCAATGGTCAAATACTGGGAGAAATCGATCCTCAACACGAAGAAGAGGTTTTCACGTGGCATCAACTACTTACTTAGTGATTTTACATATAAAATAAACAATCTTTTTTTATAGTTCGTTACAATACAGTGGTGTAATATATTTAAATATAAGCATCAACGAGTAAACTTAATAATATCTAAGTAGGTTCTAAGCTAAGGGTTCCAAGCTATTTTCTTTTCAATTTTAAAGACAGTGCGCCTTTGAATAAAATTATTGTACGTCTCTGAGTATGCATGTATACCATTTATTTCAAGGTATACGCTGTTTTCCCTTATCTCCAGACCTCATTGAGTCTGCAGTTACGATAATCATACAACAGTGTTTTTTTCTTACATAGAGCTATCATAAATATGTTATAGTGGTTTTAACCTATGCTTACAAGTGAATAATCCATTCAGTGGCTGCATAATAGAGGCTATTGTTCGTTATCAATACAAGGTGAGTCACCCGGCGTCGCTCGCATGCTAATTACACTCTACGTGCGTCGGATCCCGTACGCAAATGTGGACGTACGGAAACAGATTATCTGCGGGATTTAATCGGAAATAGAATTAGTTAAAGACTAAATCATTTTGTAGAATATTGTTTTTTCTTGTGACATATTTGTGAAGGGGATTCGGAAAGGCGTGATCTAGATGAGCTGTGGTCAAACACATAGCTTGTCAGTAACTATGTGAATTCAAACGCTAAGTTTCGACAAAGTAAAACTGGGCAAAATGGGATTCACCAAGCAAAGCAACATAATTAAACACAAGTATACATTGTTTTTTTAGGGTTCCGTACCCAAAGGGTAAAACGGGACCCTATTAGTAAGACTCCGCTGTCCGTCTGTCACCAGGCTGTATCTCATGAACCGTGGTAGTTAGACGGTTGAAATTTTCACAGATATGATGTATTTCTATTGCCGCTATAAAAACAGAATAAAATAAATATTTAAGGGGGCTCCCATACAACAAACGTTTTTGCCGCTTTTATAGATAATGGTACGGAACAGTTCGTGCGCGAGTCCGACTCGCACTTGGCCGGTTTTTTAAACCCCATATAAAAGAGCTGATAATTCAAACGACTGAACATATTTTCTTTAATCATCAAGATACACTCTCGATCAAATCATCTTTCAAACAAAAAAAAAAAAACTAAGTAAGTAAATCAAAATCGGTTTAGTCGTTTGGGATTTACGATGCCACAGACACACAGATACACATGTTTAACTTATAATTATACCGCCTCTGTTTGTGTCGGGGTAAAAAATCATAAATGGCGATGACTTACTGAGTATCTGTGTTCTTTGGAGTCACAACCTCTCGAAGATTTAGTAAAAACTAGTCATCGAGATACAATAACTACTTAATAGAGTTATAATCATGCCGAAAAAATGTTTGATCCAAAACTCTGCGCACGCTACGCATTGCGCCGACTTTTTGGTTAATTGTAAGGCAACCGCGATCCGACTACAACGCCGCGCGATGCCAGTGCTACGATGCCCTAGCGGACAAGGTTGAACACTACGCAAGCGACATAACGTCTTAATTGCAGTAAATGTGGCATTGTAAACTAAATAATTGATGTCTATCTATGTACAACGACGCTCGGACGTTTTTTTTTACTTTCTTCACTTAGAGATTAGACTCTATAGCAATTGTATCTCGAATCTCGATGTACTTTATTCCTTCCTACACAAGCTTTCACATTGTAACTGCTATTTTATCTGTGCGTGGAACTTAGGAACTCGTATTTAATCTGTAACTTAGGCTTTAATTTGCGAATCGCAATCAGTCGGCGGGTCAACGGCTCTCGCTCCTCGCAATTTTACGCTTGACAAATCAAACTTGTGTTCGGAAACGGTCTGTGGATGGGAAAAGAGACGTACCGTTCCGATTCAAACACGGTAGGAAAATGTCTTTACATACTTTCAACGTATTTTCAACCGTGTTGCTTCGAGATAAGGATGTCTATTAGCGTTCGAGTAGGTTTTTACGTTAATCGTAATGAGATGGAATGAACGCACTAAATGGAAGATTAAGGAAAACTGTTAAAATATCTATTACAAGCGTGGAAAGGGAGTTTATTTTTCGGAAAATAATATAGTTACAAGAAGTTAGTACCTACAATACTGAGGGGGCAAAGGTGCTTAGTTTGAGAGTCAGTGGATCCGTGTGTTGTACCCCGGGTACCCCGAGGTCTAATGCCGACGTTTTTACACATTCTGTGCCTGTCTAAAGTTCTGAAGTAACAAACATTTAAAAAAAACCAGTCGAATTGAGAACCTTCTCCTTTTTGGAAGTCGGTTAAAATAAAAGTGAATTCTACCTAATACGTAAGAGAAGTTGTAGGTGAGCAGTGAAGAGGGCGGCTCAAGGTATTAGAGGCAAGCTAGATGGAGGCAAGGGGGTTTAAAGGCTGTGACCGGGTCAACTGACTCCCTGCTGTGTCCCGGCTGCGGCCGTTCAGGTTCGTCATTTAAAGTTTTTAATGAGTATTGCCGAAATCGGCCGCTTAAATTGCCTTTCCTATTAGTTGCTACGGCTTGCTTCTTAGTTATCCAAACTTCAAACAAATGCAGTAGGCAGGTAGAGTAAATCACAGAAGAGGACAAAGACTATGTATTTTTTTTTATCACAAATCCCTTTTTATTTTGTAATTAGTTTATAGTCTTCGTATTGTACTGTGCTTGTAATTGTGGAAATTAATTATGAATAAATGAATATTTGATTTTGGTTGGATTTTCTGTGGGGTAAATGGTAGAGGTTTTTTGATTGGCATAAAAATGAGGCAAATTTGCACATATTTATGTCAGTAGGTATGTACTTACTTGAATAAATTACTTTTAACAAATGAATGTTTCTTTTTAGGGTTCTATAGTACACAACAAGGAACCCTAAGATCGCAGTGTCCGTGTGGATCCAGAACTCCGGATATCACACAGCGTCATAACATAACTTCTTTATTTTATAACCTAGTAAAATATAAAATTTTAAATAATAGTTTAGAGAGGAATGAGCGCTCGGGCATAAACTCAGAAGGCGTAGTTTAAAAAAACCCTCTCAAATTTATGACAACGTACTTTATCAATTTTAATTAGGTAAGTAGTTTGTTGATTTTTCTAGTAGTAACTACTTAACATAATATTACTTATAAGAAACTTTTCTCGTAAAGTTTGTGTTGTAATAATTTCAAGCAATGTACGTAGGTTTTTTTGTCTTATTGATATAGGTACCTACTGCAATTGCTGTACTACTTTGAATCATTAAAAAAACAGTAGCTTTCTATCGAATCGCATCATATAAGTAACTAGGTAATAAATCTTGGGATGATAATGAATTGATACACCTCTCAAACGTAAGTAAGACTTGATCTTTTAATTCGAGCATCTTGAGAACATGTCTACGGAACCCTATCATTATGTGTCTCGACACGCTCTTGGCAGCTTATTTTTATGACTATCTTTGCACGTAATTTTATATTCACTTTAGTTCTAAAACAGTCGTTACAGTTTACATTTTTAAGTAAGTATGGTACAGTCGCGCGCAACTTGTTTTACTTTATTTGAGTAATACCACAGAATAAAGGGGAATTTTCTGTGGCAATATCTGGTGTTACACTTTATTATTAGATGGCAGGACTTGGAACATGTAGGTTGTTGTTCCACAAAAAAATGATTTCTTATAATTATTGTAGTGGGTAATGCCCTACGGAGTTAGCGCTGATCGTAATATCATAGTACAAATTATATTGGCTTTACGCTAACAACATACAACGCGAAACAAGCCAGACGTTTGTTTGTTTTTTGTAGTGGTAGTACTCTTTTGCAGGGGTCCGCCTGGGGAAGTACCACACCTTTGCCAGTTATTCAACCGCCAAGCAGTAGTGTGCAAACACTACTATGTTCCGGATTGAAAGGCAATGTTTCCAGCGAAATTACAGGGCACACAGAGATTTGACATCTTATATCTCGGGGTGACGAGCGCAGTGCATTGCCATCCAGGGTTTTGAACGGTTTAAGCCGATATACCATGGCCAAGAAATTTGATGAATAGGTATTTAGCAACTCTATTGCTGTCTCGCTGCGCCCTGACGAACGAGCTATATACGTGTGCGTGACGAACAGACTGTGCGTGTGTGCGTGCCCGCCCGTGCTCCCGCACTGAATGCCTAGTTGCCTACAAATTCATTTCGCCTCGCAGTCTACTCGGCTAGTTGATATCGGCGTTTGCCGAATGTCGAGTGATTTTTGTTATTTTGCGATCTGCTCATATTTTACTAACCGACTACGCCAAATAGACCAGGGTCGATAATTTTTGAAACCAAAAAAAATCACATTAGTATGAAACCCATTATTATGATAAAAATGAAAGGAAAAATAAATTACGGGCGATCTGAGTTCGGGAAGTTGGTGGGTTTAAGGGTAAAAAATGGTTCAACTCGATTTCCAGCAAAACTATAAATCCTATGGGATTATAGTTTTGCAATATAGTTTTTGAAAAGTTTAATGGCAAAGTTGTAGGTAATAAAAATATCTACAACTTTGGTCCCAATAATTTTTTCACATAACCTCAAAATTTATGTGAAAAATTCAAATAACCAAGTTTTTAGTTAAAATAATATACATACATAAATAAAAATATTAAATTCATACATAAAGGGTTTTCCAATAAGAGGTGTTATTTTGAATAGCCCGCTATTTCGGTAGATGTCACTTTTGAAGCTGTCATTTCTTGGCATTTGACAAGTAGAAACTACGCCATTAATAAAAATGGTACGATACACGCTTCAACAACGCATTGAAATTATTAAAATTCACTATAAAAATGGTGAAAATTTGGCAGAGACGGTTCGTAAAACTCGAACATTTTTGGGTCGTCGTGAAGCACCTTGTCGGACCGCAATACAGAAATTGGTGGAAAAATTCGAGCTGTTGGGACAAGTTAGTGATGAGAAGAATAAAACCCGTGCACGTCGCTCAAGAACAGCCGAGAATATTGCTGCTGTAGCCGAAAGTGTTGAAGAAAACCCAGGTTTGTCCATTCCTCGTCGTTCTTTGGAATTAGGTATTCCACAAACGTCATTACACCGTATTTTGCATAAAGATTTGGGTCTTAAGGCTTATAAAGTCCAGTTAACACAAGAACTCAAGCCGGCCGATCATCAACAACGTCGTGACTTTGCTGATTGGGTCGTTGAAATGCATGAAAATGATCCGGAATTCCATCGAAAAATCATCTTCAGTGATGAGGCCCATTTCCACCTCGGTGGCTTCGTCAACAAGCAAAATTGTCGCATCTGGGGCTCAGAAAACCCAAGAGTTATTGTTGAAAAGCCTCTCTATCCTCAACGTGTGACTGTTTGGTGCGGTTTATGGTCCGGCGGAGTCATTGGACCTTACTTTTTCGAAAATGAGGCTGGCGCAACAGTTACGGTGAATGGATTGCGCTATCAAGAGATGATTAACGATTTTTTATGGCCGGAATTGGATGGTATTGATCTGGACAACGTTCACTTTCAACAAGACGGCGCTACGTGCCACACAAGCAACGAAACCATTGATCTTTTAAGGGAAAAGTTTCCGGACCGTGTTATCTCTCGAAGAGGTGATCACAATTGGCCACCGAGATCTTGTGATTTAACACCTTGCGACTTCTTTCTTTGGGGCCACGTGAAGGAGAAGGTCTACGCCAACAGCCCAGTATCGATTCAAGACCTCAAAGATGGAATTCGTGAGGCTATCGAGGACATAGAGCAGCCACTTTGCGATTTAGTTATGGAAAATTTCATGAAAAGGATTTTGTCCTGTAAGCGTGGCCGTGGTGGTCATTTGCCTGATGTTATTTTCCACTATTAACGGCATACCTTCCTCTTTGTAATGAAATAAACATCTGATGATTTATAATAAAAAATGGCATTTTTCTTTGAATATCAAAATAACACCTCTTATTGGAAAACCCTTTACTTATAAACTTAAAGCGAGATAATAACGATACAGTAGCTACTCCAAGAAATAGTACAGTTTCACACGACGCTTGAAAACTTCCTGTGAGGGTGCTGGTCTATAATGTGATGATAGTTACGGAAAGGATTACCATGTACAATTCCTGTGATAACTTTAACTATAATCTAATAATCTAAAGTAGAGGTGTTGTATGAGGACTTGAGGAGATATCCGAGACCATAGATACCTCCGTAACATACTTCACCGTTGTTATGGGTGACTTCAACGCAAAGATGGAACGCGGAATGTTGATGAGTTAAGAGTCGGGTCATATGGGTATGGACAGCGGAATTCGAGGGGCCAGTGGCTGGTTGACTTCATGGAGAAGGAGGAACTCTATTTGATGAACTCCTTCTTTCAGAAGTGACCATGCAGGAAGTAGACGTGGATGAGCCCCAATGGTTCGACCAAAAATGAGATCAACTTCATCATGACGACCAAGAAGCGAATATTCAATGTCTCCGTGATTAGCAAGGTGAAAACCGGTAGCGATCACCGTTTTGTCAGAGGCACATTGAATATCAACAAGCTTGAGAGGTCGCGTCTGGTGAAGTCCACGCTCCATTCTGGTCATACTCAAATCCAAAACTCCAAAGACTTCCAACTCGAATTGCATAATCGCTTCCAGAGCCGAAAGCGGAACTGTTCGTACTAAACAATGGGCTGGTGGAAACTGTCCAAGCAGTGTGGTCCAAGTTCTTTAAGACCCCACGCCGGAAAAGACCTCAGAAGCTCTCAGATGAAACCATTAAGCTAATGAAAGACCTGACTGAGATGAGACTGCAAACATCAGCTGATATGTCGCAATATGGCCAACTTAACAGACGAATCTCAAAATCGGTGCGACACGATCTGCGTTCCTATAATAAAAGATGTATTAGGGACGCGATCGAGTGGAACCAGGGCTGGATAGTGTTCGCAAAGAATTCGTCTATTGGGAAGAGCCAAGTGATGAAGCTGAAGATCGAGGATGGTAGTATCATTTCATCAAAGCCGAAGATTCTGAGAGAACTCGAGAGGTTTTACGGACAGTTGTACACATTGACGCGACAGCCTAATTATCGGTACAGCTCTGGACAAGAGAGCTAAACTGACCCAACACTACACTGAGGACATCCTAGACATCAGCTTGTACGAGATAAGAATGGCTCTGAAAAGCTTAAGAACAACAAGATCGCCGGGTGATGACAGAATAACGACAGAACTACTGAGAGCGGATGGAAAACCGGTACTTTTAGTCCTCCAGAAGTTATTTAATTCCGTCATACTCGAAGGTACTACGCATGAAGCATAGACTAGTAGGGTGGTAGTGCTCTCCTTCAAAAAAGGTGATAACACCTTATTGAATAATTATAAACCCATCTCACTCCTGAGCCATGTGTACAAGTTGTTCTCCAGAGTCATTACGAACCGTCTCGAAAGCAGGTTTGATTACTTCCAGCCTCCCGAACAAGCCGGTTTCTGTAAAGGCAGGAGCACCACAGACCACATACACACGCTCCACCAGATTATACAGAAGACTGCGGAGTATAATCGGCCATTATGTCTAGCGTTTGTAGACTATGAAAAAGCCTTGGATTCAATCGAGACCTGGGCAGTATTGCAGTCCCTCCAGCGTTGTCATATCGACTATAAGTATATCGAAGTGCTGAAGTGTTTGTATAGAAACGCCAACATGTCGATCCGATTACAGGACGAGAGCACGGAACCAATCCTATTGCAGAAAGCCGTGAGACAGAGAGATGTTATTTCTCCGAAACTGTTCACGAACGCAGTGAAGGACGTTTTCAAGCTCTTGGACTGGAACGGATTCGGCATCAACATCAATGGTGAATAAATCACTCATTTTCGTTTTGCCGATGATATAGTCATCATGGCAGAGTCGCTGGAGGACCTCAATGCGATGCTCAGCGATCTCACTAGCCTTTCTCAACAGGTGGGTCTTAAAATAAACATAGACAAGACAAAAATCATGTCCAATGTCCATGTTGTACCCGTGCCGGTAATCGTTGGGAACGATACTCTTGAAGTTGTTGACCATTACACCTCTCTTGGACAGATTGTTCATTTAGGTCAGTCCAACCAAAAACGATCAGTACCATCATTCTTGGTCCAACTTGGGCAAAGAGGTCGCCCGAAGAATCCAACTCGGATGGGCAGCGTTTGGGAAATTGCGTGACATCTCGTCCAAGATACTACAGTGCTTAAAGACAAGGGTCTTTGACCAGTGTGTTTTGCCAGTGATAACATATGGTACTGAGACGTGGTCCTTAACTGTTGGCCTTTTGGAAATACTCAGAGTCACACAATGGGCAATGGAGAGAGCTATGCTCGGAGTTTCTTTGCGCGATAAAATCCGAAACGTGAATATCCGCCAAAGAGCCAGAGTCATCGACATAGATATTCAAATTTGCAAGTTGAAGTGGCAATTGGGCAGGCCACATCGCTCGAAGTACCGATAACCGATGGGGAAGAAAGGTCCTTGAGTGGAGACCACGAACCGGAAGACGCAGCGTAGGTAGGCCTCCCACTAGATGGACCGACGACATTGTGAGAGTCGCGGGCATCCAGTGGATGCAGATGACAGGATGTCGATCACTATCAGTATAGAGGTTAAAGGGGGAGGCCCATGTTCAGCAGTGGACGTCTTCTGGCTGATGATGATAAGCTATAATCTAATCACTTAGCAACGTAATAACCTAATGTATTTGAATAAAATTTTGAAAAAATAGTTCAACAATATTAACTAATATTAAGAGAATTATTTATTTATACATTTTTCCACTTGTTACGATCCTGATATTCCTGATACACAAGTTACAATATTTTTTTAAATTCTTTCTTTTCGTACTTAAATGTGTTATGTGCGTCAACAATTTTGTCCAAATCCTAACTTGCCTACCGTTGCAGTAATGTGCTAAATTCACTTCACGCACAAAACACTAACTAAAGACGAGAACCGTTACATATCGATATCGATGGACAGCACTAATGTGTCGATACAATTATCGACTACATGTCTCTTCTCTAACTGTATACGTATTAGACCGACCCTCCCCTGACCTCGAGCCTCTGCCCGCAGAGCGAAATAAGGACAACTGCAGCTCGGATCGATTTATACCTACGAAAAGTAGACAAAATTATCGTCTCGGATTCTTCTGTTTCCTCATTCAAAAATAGGCCGATTTCATTATTTTTTTCAATTAATTGTTTAAAAAGGTTTGCTCTCGGCTTCTGTCATTTATTTTTGTTTTACAAACTCATAAATTTTGTTTGAGAGACGTCTGAACACGGAGGTAAAAATTTGATATTTTTTGGGATTTTTAAAGGCTCATATTTCTTATAGTACTTAACTTACGAGAAAAAATAAATGACACAAGCCTGGCCATAAAGGAGATAAATTTTATAAAAAAAAAATATATGGCTCTAGCGGTATTATCCAGGGAGGAAACAGGAGAATAAGTTTGTATGGACTAAACGCTGCCCAAATTGAGCCTTAAGTTCAAAATTCTGAGTGGCGTTGTGCTGTTATGGGCAAGCGTGAAGAGCCATCAGACGAGCGACTTTGCTCATCTCGTCACCCAGTATCATAAAAAAAATAAAAAGACGTACACAATTAGTTTATTGAATCGTATCGTTGCAATGTGGACAGCTGCACTTGGCAGAGTATAGGGATTGAATGAGTGCGGCCTTTCTGCTTGGACACCCGGTCTGAAAGGACGCGTCTCGCTTGTACCCGGACCAAGACCCGGACATACCCGGAAGTCCGGAACATCGCGCCGCTCGGTGCAGTGGACAACTTCAGCTACGCCTCTACTTCTATTCTGTGTTGTGTTTGGTTTATATTTGTGCATCTGAACGTTATAAGTGATGAGTAGTGTTCTTTTTGTTGTAATGTTGTACCTAAGCTTTAATAAAGCGAAAACAAATATACAAAAGCACGATGCAATTGATGCACTTAGTAAATTTCATTATTATTGATTTAACAGCCGTGACTGATACTATAATATAATAGACTAAACTAGTAACATTGAGTTATATTTTTACTGAACAGAGGCAAATCAGATTATATTTAAAATATTCAGCCATGAAACAATTCAGTCAAACGTGAACAACTAATAAACGTAACGTCCTCATTTAGTACCATTTGAATAACTAGAACAATTCGGGCCAATAAAAAGTTTTAGGACAGTTGTAATGGCAACAATTGCCAGGTACCTAGCGAAAATTGATGTTGCGAATTTTGCCAACATTTTGCATTCATTATAATTTGATTTAGACAAAAAGAAATGAGGACGTTTCGTCTGCGACAATACGGATAACGGTGGTTAGTTTGAAAGCGTCCAGACAATGGAACATTGGTGTCACTGAATAAATTATAGCTCTCCAATTTATAAAAGACGTCCGCTCTGAAACTATTGTCTAATCCAAGCGCACACAGTGCCAAATAAAGCAAATATTATGCAAAAATACTGTTTTCAATCTTTCCCGCAAATTAAAATTGTATAGCTTGTCCGACTTCCACAGTGCTTACAAGATTACTTGTTAGTCCATTAACTAAGAATGAACAGATAAAAGAGGAAAAGGAAAATGAGATTTGAAGGGTATCGAGAGACCAAATCACAAAAATGGACGTTCATTTCCGACTGACAAAATTCACCGTCGGAACTCATAACTCAGTCCAATCTTTGATCAATTGAAGTGGAATTCAAATACCGTAGTCGACGGCAGCGTCGACGTTAGAAATGTCACTCCCTTTTGTTTCTAAAGGGCTTTTTTCGTATCGATCCCTTGCAGCAGGTAACCGGGACTGGATGATTTATTGCTCGGCTTGTTTGTTCAAATAATCGATCCCCCGGCGAAATTTACTTTATGCTCCAAAACAGGTCGTAAATGACAGAGGGTAGGGTCGTTTTTAGCATGGTGGTAGATTCACGCATCTCGATTTAATGGCTCTAAACGAAAATACCCTGCGTGCAGTGTTGGCTCGCGGTAATATTTGGACAAAACAACCGCGCTTTGCTAAATTTCCATGTGAATTTAATGCAGCACTAAATTGAGGACTCATCGCGTCGTCTGACATATTGTATAATAAAATATAACTTTACGCAAAACGACTTTACGAACAATGAGTCAGGCTGGACCATTCTTGTTATAAATAGCACCATGAATGGTTACAATAAAAATATACATAGTTTAACCTACAGTAATTATACTCACATAAAGTTTACATTTTTGATGTCTAATAAAATCTCTTCTTATGCTATTTGTATTATGTCTTTTGTGCATATGCGTCGTGTAGAATAAGCGCTGTAAATAGAATAACAGCCAAGATCTTATACAAAGAAGATATAAAAGGAACCAGAGAAGATAAAAGGAAACGATCGTGCAACGTGTAATATTGCAAGTAGGTAAGTATTTCTGTCATAAAACATGTCGTTCGCTTGTAACGAAGAGTCGTTACAAGAAATACTGTGTACTCAGATTGCAAGATAAGGCTCTGATAACAAAAAAATATGTGTGTAATATTGAATCGTACGAAAAAATAACATTTCTTTATCATTTCTTGTGAGAAATGTTCATATTTTTTGCATTTTTATTGTCCGCTAAAGTGATTTAAGAGGTTTTGGGATTGGAGTGTCTCCTAGACGACCAAACAACTGTAATGAAATATTATATTAAATGGGTTTCTTCTTCTTCTTTTCTTATGTTATAATATACTTCGGCTGATGATAGATACATAAAAATATTATGTTAATTTAATGTACCTCCTACCTACAGTATATACCTATTTTGAAACAGCATTTTAATTATACTTTTATTTATACACATGTATTCTAACTTTGTTAGTTATGATGTTTGATTGAGTAGTGTTGTGGATTTGATTTACTTTTGTGTACAACAACAATTCCAATAGTGATAATATGTTCGGTAATATGCACTGTAGAGTCCTAGGAGTCACGTCACGTCTTTTGCCCGGGCGATAGTCGACACGTCAAACCTCGATATCGATGATCGATCACATGCACTGTTTAATTACGTACCCGCTATCGACTCGGATGATTTATTGATATTGCTCGCTATCGAACGATACCGAGTGACAAATAAAGTCTGATTTTACCACTCGGTTTGCCCTAGTTGCATGTCTGCCGTTTATTTGTTGGTAATGTTTGGATAGCTGAGAATTTAAAGTGTGTTGAGTGGGCAACATTGGAATGCATTATGTGTATTTGGAGACTGGGATGTATCTAAGGATATTTCCTTAGTCGACTTATAGTTATCAGAGAACGCAGGCAAATAAAGTAGTTTCTGACGAAACTACCTACAAGTCCGTTTTTACCTGACATTTATAGCAATTGCCTTGAAACGAATCCATAGATTAATAGCTAATAATCCACTTACTCAAACATGCATCAATCCTTGTCTAGATAGCTTTAGATAGATTTGAGAACTTTAATTTCTTATCTTGCATTTTATCAATGGACGACTTATAATGTGTAAGTATTAAAAAACAAATTTTACAAATTAATCAAGGTAAAAAACACATATTTAGAAATATAAATTATAGGTACGATGACTAAGTAGTTTTTAATAGAGCGTGGAATCCGGTAGCGGGTGTTGTTGTAACTAATAATAGTTATATTAGCAAATTAACAAGTTAATTATTTTATAAACACTCATTGTGTAACGAAGAGCACGACACGTGTGTGGATCCACTTGTCTTCTTAAACAAATGTTATCGTTGTTATGAATAGACCGACTGTGGAATCACTTCTCCAGTGTAAGTGAATGAGATAATCCAGTATTCATGGAGTAGGTTTATCTTGTAACTTTATAATGTAACAGTAAATATGCATTTGACTTCATTTCATACTTCATAATTGAAATGAATATGGCCAAAATAAAAATACAGTTTGTCTATCTTTGTTTTGAATTTTAAATGGGAGAATCAAATGGACAATTAAAAAAACTCAGTCACATGTTTGCATTGCTAATATCATAAATGAATTTGCACAAATACAAATTTTCGCCTTTATAAAAGTCTCTGTTTTTTGTTTAATTAATGTAGCATGGTTCCATTTATGAAAATGTGGGCTTCGTAAAAACTTTGCGGAGTCTTCGAAGTTTGAGTTTGTTTAGTTGCTATCGTGTTGTGATCTTGGGTTTAGTTACAAGTAAAAAGTTAAATGTTCGTTTTCGAAGAGCCCTGTTAAGCGGTGGGTGGCCGGGACGTATCGTATGTATAAATATTTTGATAAATGGCGGGCAGGACGGTAGCCCAGCGGGCGTGCAGTGCGTCGCTTTCTTGCCGGCTAGGGGAGTCCTAGCCATGCATATCTCCAAGGAGTCAAACCAGTACACCCAGTACCTTAGGTAGGTACTTGATTCAGACAAATTGTGGCGACCGGCCAAGTTGCTCTAATTTACGTAGTTACTTGCTGCCTCTAATTTACTGTATTCCTCAGTTGGCTGAGATAGGAAGTTTTCATTATGAAACGTTTGGGTTAGGTAACACTTTTACTGTAGCTACGAAATAGGTTGAAAACATTTTGCAAACATACTCGTAAATATCTACTAGTTTTAATCAGACAAATTATTTGGTCATTACCACCGACCTCATTCTCAAACACTACAATAAACAACAAATTAACAAGATTTATTTGTTAATATGAAGACACTAAGTAATTATTAGTGATGCGGGAAGGATGGAAAGGCAATGAAATATGCCGTGGTGTAATCCGACAGTAATTAATGCAAGCTCGAATTCGTTGGTGCTTATGGCTCGGAAACAAACAATGCATTGTTGGACGCGTGAATCGTGCGTGTGATCCCAGTGTTTGCTCGCCGCCCCGCGCCCGCGTCCGAGGCCGTCGAACCCCACCTTTATATCCGTTCAAATAAGCACTAATTATATTTAATGCGTTTTACCTGTAATTAGAAGGTGTTAGAGAATGTGAAACAGTGTTTAACGGTTTCAACAGAGTTTTTAGGACTGTTTACACGGTTACGTATACGATTAGACTGCTTTATGAGGTGCTTTTACCATCGCGCCCACGCTTCATCGCGAATACAAACACCGCACGGTGTCCGATGTAATGATCATTGTAAACATTACACAGATTTTTTAAACACTTTCGTGCGTAGTTGTATCTACAATGAGCTTTTTAGGCGGTCGTTACAGTTAAAATGGTTTTATCGTGCATTGTTATGAATTTATTTAAGAAAGCGATAAGTATTTTAGGCAAAAAAAAATACGAGACTGTTGCTGCGAATATGAAAAATGGAATACACCGTTATTTTAAAGTTATAATTATGGGCATAGGAATTTTAACGACCTGTAAAAATACGAGTAGCGTCTCTCAGACTATGACGATGATGTTCAGCTTGTCGAATATTCCTATTCGCGAGTGGTTATCGAGTTCTTGACGAGATGAGGAAAGTGGTAGTGGTCGTAAATAAAGGCGTGACTCATTGCCACTGCTGTGTCGAGTTATTTTCGAGCTAATAAGAAAGTGCATCGGCATCTGCAGTAACGCATGGAGGTTTTACTGCATGCCAGTTTTAGATAGGTACCTACCTATGTAGAATACTGCAGATGGTTCGGGAGTTTAAACATTAAGACTGATACATAGCGCAAAGGTGAGATCTAACTTGTAATTCAAACTCACCAGGAGGCGCGAGCGGTGCATGGAATTGGATCGTAAATCGTGTAAATGCGGATTGTTTGTAGGCATAAAGGATAGGTAAGTAGGCAAGGTAATTTTTGTATGAAGAAGAATCTTATCCATAGATCTAGGTAGGTAGGTATTATTTTTATTTACTTATTGTAATAAAATTGATACTTGTAAAAGAACCAATTAGGTGCATGCTTTAGAACCTTTAGATTATTCTTATACTACCTATGGTTTAAGATAAAAGTTTATACATAGTGGTTCTAGCCTATAAAACGATAAACCTAATTAATATAGTAAGATAATAGATTTTAATTGAAACTTATGGTGTGGCCGCTGAAATAATGCGTCTGACAGTTGCCATTACTTTGTAAAAAGCTAAACGGATATAGTAAGTAGGTACATATTTATAATTTTTTTTACACGTTTTAATTCAGACTTTTACAATATTCATGCGGCTGTCAAGCGCATTAGCTCAGAATACCCACTACATGCCCAAATTAAAATATCAGTAACACTTCTGTGCGCGAAGGTTCTTTCAGAAGTAATCTTGGAAATGTTTTTCTTATTATGTTTTTGCATAACCACAGAATACATATAGTACAAGTACACCATTTTATGCTGTAGGTGTTTTTTAGATTTAATAAATTAACTATCTACCTTGTATATCAGAACAAAATATTAACGCACAGGCATTTGTACGATAGTTATTGCAGTATGGTGTGGATGTAGTGCACTATTATAGTTATCTAAACATGTACATACTATGGAACGATCCGTTGAAATTTTTAAATATTACCGTATCACACTTATCGCCTCAAAACAAATCCCTACGCCTTATCTACGATACGGCAGCGTAAATCCGACGGCATTGAATCAATACGAGATAAGTACCTACCGTAAACCAAGCGGCCGGCAGCGAACACGAAAACACAACACTTGCACTTTGATTCACCGTCTTAAACACCTAATTGAATCCATGTTATCATTTAAAATATCGATCAGTCACACGCGGTGCGACGGCTCTCGACGACGCGGTATATTTTTACATTGGACCGATGAGGTATTTTCGATTGCCGTCCCGGTTTTATCACAATATTCACGCGTTCATAACCGGTGGAATTCGATAACTTCACCTTTAATCAACGTAAAGTTATTGTCACAGATCAGCTGTGCGAATGTTTGAAACAATAATAACGATTTACGAAAACGTTGCACACAAGAAACGCGACTATCTACCGCGAGCTGCGGAATGAGACTGGCTGGCTCAGTTGAGTGAATGAATGAACGAAACGAATCGGACTGAGTGAGCCAACGCGAGGGCCGCGAGGGGCGAGACAGCGGGGCCAGAAGAATTACGCTTTCGACTGTTACTAGATGGCGCCACTCGTGAAAAACCAGTTTTCTTTTCTGTCCCCAAGGCGCGTCGAAATAATTACGTGGGCGAGAAAAATGGGCGAGTTGCCTGAGAAGCGAAGCCCGCCTTCTTATAAATTAGGAAAACGTTTTCAAATTATTTTCCGTCAAACATTTACACAGCGAATCGCATTCGCGTCTCTTTCGATGTCCGGAATCAATTTGCGCGAATCCACTTTTAGCATATTGAATTTCCACGTCTGTTTGTCGGCAGGCGACGTGACGGAAATTAATGTGTGCATTGGGTTTCTTCCAATGCGGAGAAATTTGTTCAATTTGAAAAATGTACTGTCTCTAAATGTTAAAATCTATTAGCTCCCAGATTTATTAACTTCTAGGTAATCACGAGTCGTGTAGATACTGTAGCCTGCATTCAGCACAGTGGCGGAGACTTCATCTCTCTGGCTCCTATCAGCAGGGTCGATCGGTGGATGAACTCATTGTCGATTTCTCATTCTTGCTTCGAGAGAAAATAAAGAAAATGTCTATAGGCCTATTTAAGTTGCGAAACGTCGTTATCAGCCAATTTATTTTGATTGAAAAGTTTTTCGATCGAAAGTCTTATTCTGCTTGAAAAAATACGCACCCAGACCCACGCTGCTTTACATAAGAGCACTTAAGTAACACATAATAGATATCATTCTGCTTCAGCAAGTAATGAAAACTGTTAGTCCAAGTAGTATATTAAAGTCAGTTTTACAAGACGTATATGAACGTGTCAATAATGTACGTATTTTGTGAACAAAACTTGTTAGAAACCAAGTAAGTTTGTACTCTACGTTAGATAGAGATAGATAGGTAACAGTAAAAATACTCTCAATGAGTTAAGTCTTTCTTTGAAGTCAACAACACAATGAGAGTCATATAAATGGGTATTATAATAACTGATACTGTGCTTCTATCTATTTTAATTAATAAATACTGATTGAGGACATCGAATAAATACTGCACTTTGATAAAGCTAGTTATAAATTACCTACTGTTGATATACTGCCTAGATAGATAATTATTATAATTAATTATACCTATTCCACTAGTAGATAACCACATTACTTGTAGGTACATTATAAAATATGTAGCATAATAATGACACAGCAGTGCAACTGTAGGTAGGTACTTATACTCTCTCTATGCTCTTACTTTGTCATTACTCGCAGATAGGTATTTTGGTGAATATACTGTGGCCACGTTCAATACCTACAATCGAATCGAGTTTCCTCTACATTGATTCATGACATTTAGCTCGCCGTCCTAATTAGGTAATTACCCTCCCGCTACTGTCATAAAACTCAAACTCGTGAAGTTCGTTTGTTTATATACATTTTGAGTGGTATAAAAATATTTTTTCTTCACTTTTTATTATAATAAGAATTTCATTACTTACTTGTTTTTTCTTCTTCTTTTTATTGAATTGTGAAGTAATTTTATTTAACCTTGGTCTTTGAAAATAAAGCACGATTTTTGCTTTACTTATTTATTACATTGAGCTTATTTTATGTAAATGCTCATTAAAATGTATATTGAAGCATCACGAGAACAATAAATACATCCCGACAAAGTTTACATTACGGCTGCTGTAAAAACAACTCACAGATAACCACAATTACTAGGAGACAATAAAACCATTAAAAGTACGATAAAAACATTCGCGTCGTCAATTAAATCAATTTATTCGATTCGATAGTGAGCATTAACTCAAGTGCACCAAGAATTACTGACAAGAGACTCATTAGCACGCTATCAATTTTTTTATTGACAATTAATTTACATTCGGAACTATACAATACGGTAATTATTAGTTATGATTCTTATTTAATTTTGCTAACAATGTCTAATAAATAGTCAAATAAAAACTACATATTTCGGCATAGAACAAGTGAAGCGAGATTGAAGTAGGTAGGTAGGTAAAACCCCCGCGGCATTAATCCTGAATACGCCTACAAATTACGAATTTTCAATTTGAAATAATTAGTATTGCCCTATTCCATAAACTATTTATTATTATTTATTATTTATAGGTAGATCACAGTTATATGCACCATGTTCACGGGAAATATCACGCCGCCGAAATATCGGGCTCCTTCCATAACCTTACCACCGTAGATATCCCGTAAATAATCATATATGTAACTGTAGTGAACAACCGTGATAGTTTAAAACACCGTATAGGTCGATACTTACTTTTTAGCTAATAGTGACTTAGCTATTATGACTATTGTCTATGTACATAGGACCACGTGGTCTTAAAAAGGTAAATAAAACTTAAACAAAAGAAAATACAATTTATACCCACATCTTTCCTTACTTGCTTATCCTAATCTCTACAAAAATTCTCCAAGAACTTCCCAGAGTATAGAAAAACGAAAAAAAAAAACATTGCACAACACTCGAATCCTAGATCGCTGCCTAGACAAAAGTACCAGGCGATCATGAACGCAAGTAGGTCGCATCGATGAGACGAGCCACAGTAGACAGTAGCAAGCAGCGGTACACTCGCAAACAAAACAAGCATTGTGTACATACGTGCAGCCAGTCACACAATGGGAAGGTGGTCTTACCGGTGTGCAGTCGAAATGACACGTTGTTTGATTAAATGGTGAATGGCTCGAAATCAAATAATGATTCAACGATTTTTAACTCTTTTTTCTTATTTTACTTGGTATTTACCTTATATTTTCACGTTCATCTAAAAATGCGTGATGCTTGTCCTGTCACTGCAATACATTATTATAATACTGCAATACATTACTATTCGCGACATTTTTGCACACACGGTCAACTGACCCCAAACCACAGAAACTAAGCAAAGCTTGTATTATACCTATGGCTTGCTATATTTTAATCATAATTATGTGAACTCTACCATAGACACTGTCCTTATTTTATGAAAGCTTTTGTCGAGGATTTTTTAAAGCTTATAATTATTCAAGATATACTCTGTGTCTAGAAAGGCTAGAGTTTTGGTTTGACTTGGTATTTAATATTTTCACATATTTTATCTAAAACGTGAAAATATCTGACCCCAAACTAAGCAATGTTTGAACTATACCTATGGCTTGCTATATTTTAATTTTAATTAAGTATATGAACTCTACCATAGCTTATTTTATGAAAGCTTTTGCCGAAGTTTTTTTTTAGCTAATAATTAATCCTAGATATACTCAGTGCCTAGAAAGACTTAGAGGTTAATCTAGGTTTCTGTACAAGGAACACTTATAATTTCGTTTTTAACTGACTTCCAAAAAGCAGGAGGTTCTTTTAAATTATATGATTGCAAAATAATTTATCCAACTACACGAATAGCGACGGTTGTTCGAACCTCGTTCTAAACGTGTACGGATTAGAAGCAGATGCTCAACCGGATTATGGCTCGGAACGGTCGCGTTATTCATCCACAATGTGCTTCCAATAACCGCTGACAACAATAGCTTTTTGTATAACTTAGAGAAGTTATATCGAAACTATAATAATAGTCGTTCATAATATTTATTATGAATGTATCAAGCAGTGATTTTAAAATTAAGCAATAAATACGGGTAGATTTAAAACGGGTGTTTATTATCTGTAGCTTGCGTCGCTGTAAATGCGTGGTTTTTGTAGGGTTATATCCGGGTTATATTGAATTATAAAAAAAAACCCATTGTCATTGTTTTTGCTATGGTTTTACTAAGATTAACGAGTATTAACATAACATTTGTATCAGTAATTTAATTTAGTTACCTATATCGGGGTGGAATCCTTGCTCTTTTTTTAGTAGATTTTTGGTAGATAGATTACTTATGGAGTATAGAGGACCGCTAAGAAAGGATTTTGCGAAGGAGATGAATTAAAGGGGGCAAAAGGGGGGTGAGAGTTTATATGAAAATCTACTCGTATGATAACAGCTAGTAGGTTATAAAAAACAATGGTTTAAAAGTTATTGTACTGATGAATCATCAGCCTCTGCAGACATGATCATGACGAAGATATAGATAAAGTACAACTTCTTATATTTAATGTCATCCAACATCAGAATAAAAACAAACTCTATGCACGACATGCGTGCATTACTTACAGATTAAATAATAGTAACAATGAAACGGGATGGTCAAGTGCGAACCATAAATCTTGCCGAGGACACTTTAGCTTCGGTAGCCTCCGCTAAGGATAATCCTAACAACATCGTCCCGTTACGAAATAAAAGCTTGCGGCGTAAAAAAAGGAAATAAAACTGCGATACGGGTAGGATCTTTGGACATCGTGCTCGTCGTAATACCTACGAACTTCTTGCACCAGCTTAAAGTACGATAGAATAATTATATACTTAGCTGCGTCCCACAGTTTTACCTGGGATATTCAAGTAAGTAATTGCTATTCTAATAATCCGTCGAAATCGTAAGAAAACCGTCCATGTCCGTCCCCGGTGGCTCAGTTGGTAGTGAACCTACTTTCAGCGCTTGGCGCTCAAAATATATATGTATGTATATCAGTCTCTGGCTGTCATATTACAAGCTTTGCTTAGTTTGGGGTCAGATGACCGTGTGTGCAATAATGTCCCAGATATTTATATATATATAAAAAAAATATATAAAAAAATGACTTTTTAAAAAGACTTCAGGATAGATATTTTTTTATACCGACATTAAAATCAGGTGCTCGTATCTACTTTCCAGAAGTCGGTTAAATAGATATCTAATTATTGTTTCATTGAAAATCTTTTCTTTTATTCACAAATCTTGTAACAATGGTACATGCCCGTAATCTGTAAAGCCGCTGTCACACTGGTCGACGGGATGACAATGCTAACACAGTGTGACGCGGATTTACCTGGAGTCGGTTAATCCTGAAGATTTAGCTTTAGATCCTGGGGACCAATAGCAATGATAATATACAGTTTGAGACATTAGAGGCATCCTTAAGTCCTTTACTACGAAACATGAGTAATTTGCCCACTTATTAGGCTAACAATATTTTATTTTAAAATATACTTTTTTAAAGCTTTTATGTAAATATAAGTAACTTGCCCACTTATTAGGCTAACAAGCGCTTATATATATATTTATTAAACAAAGCTTTTATGTATATATAAGTAACTACCTACATATTAGGCTAACAAGCTTTTATTTATAAACCCTTTATTTAAACAAGCCTTATTGTAAATGATTCTTAATTTTTTTATGAAAATGTTTTTTTTTATGCGGCCATTTTGAAGATATTTGTTATTGGATATTGTATTGTCACTAGAATAAAATTTTGGAAAAATCGGTTAGCAACTGGTTCTAATTCAACTTGCAAGATATAAACCAAAATAAACTAAACTAACAAATATTGCAAGTTAAATAAAATTTTGCTGTTAATACAGCAAAATTTTATTTAACTTGCTTATATTAAATGCTAATGAGCTCTACTTTGTCTATATTTAGTTAGAGTATATTACCCCCACTAAGTTACAGTACGTAGCACTTCTCTGAAAAAGGGTCTCTAAACTAGAAAGATTTACGTTTGACAAGAAGCGACACTGACATTCCGTCAATGCGCTTTATGTCACGGTCAAGCTTCCATCGTGATTAGGCTACTAACGTTCGTGGCGTTTGCCCATTTTATAATTTGATATTTTAATTGGGAATATAGCGAAGTGCTACAAGTACGACATAAGGAATAAAAATAGTGTTAACATGTTTCACTCAGAGAGAGGATGGGCCCTAATCTAACATGTCAGGCCCAGTGCATGTTGCTGAATGTCATTTGTATTTGAACTTCTCTCTGAGTGAAGGCCTGTCTCCCAGCAGCGGGAACATGATTGCCTGATAATGATTACGAAGAAAATACGGCGAAGAAGTACAGTAATAAGTGCTCTACCACAGACCTGTATCTATGCATAGCACTCATTTTACCATGATACCTACTACCCAAATAGGAGGTTGATGCATTTTACTGACAATGGAGGCAGACATATCGTCGCTTGTCTAGCTAAGTGACGTAACTGACTTGACGGTAATTTTTCAGGAGAAGCTTTTAAGTTTGGGAGTGACTATGATTGACCGTAGCTATCGTATTTATAAAGAGCTCGATTAAAATGAAACTTCACACCTATATTCTTTAATCTTTGACCTTTTTGCAGATATCCTTTTAATCTATTATTAATAATTAATTATTAAAATAAATTAATTTAAAACAGATACGACACTATGTGAGAACAATTTTCTAATTTTAGGTGTAAGATGTCAGATAGCACCACATCATCACATCATCAGCCAATTTACGTCCACTGTTGGACAAGGCCTCCCTCATAGAGAGGGGTGTTGCCATAATCCCATGCATGTAGCACCATGCACGTTAATTGATTATCTCATACTAATATTATAAATGCAAGAGTATGTTTGTTGGTTCTATGTGATTCTTTTACGCAGCAAACAGAGCTCGAGAGCCCGACAGTAACTTTTTATTCCGGAAAAATATGCGGACCCTGAGCGAAAGTCCCCGCGGGTGAAACAGCGGAGTGCAGCTAGTGTTTCAATAATAAATACTTAATTAATAAACTACCTTATGTAGCTCTTACTATAAGACACGTCGTCTCCTTTCTATTTTCTTAAATGAAATAACATTTACAATATTGAAAAGTTTATATGTTAACCTAGATCACAGAATAAATAATAGTACTTGTATGTTTACCGCTAAACCGTATCTGGGTATCCAAGTTTATATACTCGTAAATAACAGGGATATTATATATATATATATATATATATATATATATATATATATCTAATATCTTGGTAGCACGTAGGAAATATAGTGACTTCACAAGATGACATGGCGTCACAGACCGTGTGACAAACAGACAAAAACAGAGATATCACTTTACTGTAAGTATAATACCCCTGAGAGCCGGGAATCGAATCCGCTGTGGTTACGCGGCCTGACACCTCTAAACTTGGGGGGTCACTGTTTATTACAATGTTGTTTATTTATCATCTAGTTAAAATAGTTTCAATACTGTAAGAATAGAATAGAATGGAATAGAATATTATTTATTATCACGTAGTTGCATAACAGAACCCGGACCCGGGTATGTCCTAAAACTGCAGACCAGAACCACCGGAGGATGGGCAGCAGCGTCCTAATAGTACACGGTGAACGTACTGCGATCCACAAGCCGCCTGCCAAGCGTGGGGATTATGGCAACACCCCTCTCTATGAGGGAGGCCTTGTCCAACAGTGGACGTTAATTGGCTGATTATGTGTGTGTGTATTAACAGAAATTTTACAAAAAATATATATTTGACACTTCTACGTGGACTCGTCATATTTTTTTAATATCAATTTCAAGTTTGTAAATATGTAAATAGCCTATAATATTCTGTGACTCCCTCCAAAAACTACAAAAACAAGTAAATAAATAAATACCTGGGACATTATTGCACACACGGTCATCTGATCCTAAACTAAGCAAAGCTTGTAATATGGCTGCCAGAGACTGATATACATACATATATATTTTTAAATACATACTTAAATAGATATTAACACCCAGACATAGAACAAACAAATGTTCATTACACAAATGTTTGTCCTGGGTGGGGATCGAACCCACGCCCCCAGGCGCAGAAGGCAGGTACACTACCAACTGAGCTAACGGGGCTGTCAAAGTAAGTTATCATACTTTGTGGTTGCAATTAGAAAACTCATAATAATTGTGAAAAGAATACTTATAAACTTCGGGAGTCAACAATTTATGAAATAAATTGTTTTACTTGAAAGTTGAAGAATCTGATACTACAATTAAATGTTCTTAAAATAACTGACCCAGAGACGCTCTTGGCCAGTTATTTAAAACTTTCTTTTGTGTTTAATGTGTCATTTTATGAAATTAGTAGGGAACCTCTCCGTGTTCGAAGCCTGGCCGAATTAGCAAATGCGCTCGCGCAGTGTGCGGGCTGTGCAACCTTGAACCAAATGAGTGCGCGTGCGCGCCGCCAAGTTTAGGGGTGGCGGGAGACAGTATTACCTCATCAAGGAGTAATGGAATATTTTCTGACTAAAGATAAATATAAGTAAATTACTAGAATAATGAATTAACGGCGAAATCCTAATTATCTGTACTTCTTTCTTCACCATCGGACTTGTAGATTAGTTGTAAGTAAGACGGTTTAGGTTTTAATTAGCTTTCTATTCCTGTACACTTATACTGGGTTACGCAGAAGGGGTGTACTAAATCGAAAGGGGTCTAATAGTACCTATCACTATGAACAACTTTTACAAGTAATACTGAAGTCGCGAAAAAAAAATCAGCTGATTCCATAGAAAATGGTCTTTCACACTTGACATAATGTATGGCACAGTTTATATTTTTTTCGCGATTGCAGGGTTGGTCGCCCTTTAGTTTTTATTTTCTCAATTAATCCGCCGTAACACTTGAACTGGCTATCTACTACGGCTGTTAAGACGCACGGACGGATAGACAGACAGTCCCGTTTACACCATTGGGTACGATACTAAACCATAAGTTCAATGTTTGTTTCAAATTGTGCAACATATGACACAGGTAACAGGCTGAGTTGATGACATGAGACATATCAATGCTGTCATCAGCAAGTTCGTGCATAATCCATCTCATATCAATTCCCATGCAGTACAAACAAGGCAGTGGCAGCCCTCAGAGCGGACCTATATGGTCACTAATCGCGCTCGACGGCTGGCGGCCCTACACGGTGGCCTTTCGCAACCAGTGGCCAATTTATACAACTATTCGTGCTGATCTGGTTTATAGTTTATAGCCTGCATTTATAGCATACGATTAACACTGTGCAATATTAGCATTTGACTATGTTAGGAAGAACGTCCGGGCGCCTTTTTAAAGCAAAAACTCATTACGAAAACACATTTAGGGGTAGCCTAAATGTGTTTTCGTAATGAGATTTCGACGATTTTTTTACCGACGCAAGAGGAGGATGCTTCTATGTTCCACTGTTTTTCAGCGATTTCTAGGCCAACTGTTGACCAAAAATCTTTTGTGCGGAAGGGAATACTTCCAATTCAGTCCCATTGTAACCCAGGTAAACCGAGGGCAACCCTTTAATGTGTCGGTCGGTCGGAAGTATGGACATCCACCAAAATATTTATTACTTAGACCCAAGTTTAAGAATTGTAATTTATTTCAGTAACTTAAATAACATTCCATCTTAGTAATATAAAAAAAAATCATAACAAACGACAAATTAATATATGTAGTTAAATAAATTAATAAATATTCAACAGAACAATCGATTACATTTATTCCAAATTAATTAAATTGACACCAAAAAAAGTTGCCAGAAAATGTATTACATAGATATAATATGCATATCTTCAAATAAAAGATAATTTATCATTATTATTTTGTTATTTGCCTTGACAAAATATACTTATAAATAATATACTTGAAAATATACAATGAACGACTCAATTTTTTTTTATTTAAAAAAAAATATATTTGGGACTTAATAGCTTTTATACTTGGCAGTCCCATTGTATATACTAATATAGAGGACTCAAAGTTAATACATAGAACACAGACAACAAACAAACACAGGGTCAAAGGTCACTTGAGGTGACATACTTATATCCGAACTGCTCCCTGGCTGCGTCCGAGTTGGGTTCAGACAGTAACCTGTTAAACAGACCCACATAACCTGTTTACAGACAGTCACCTCAAGTCTCCTTATCTCATGCTGGAGGCGGACACATTCAACCAGATGGTATAAATCTTCATCCAGACTCACATGTTAGTCCGATCGTTTAGTTTAAGAGAGGTTTGATCAGATCTTGCTAATACAGCGCCAGATAATGGACATTGTCTTGTATCTGTTGGATAATGAGCGCAGTTGCAATATCTCACGTAATTGCACTGGCAGATACTGTCATGTACTCTGTGGCACTGCCGGAACTCTACAATAGTGGTTATGGATTGCTAGAGTTCTTAGAGTGTACCAAGTTTGATAAAATACTATCTGTTGTCAGCGACATTGTATATGTATAATTTTATACTAATTTTTGACTCCCTTTGCTTCGTTTAATGCGGGCCTTTCGTAAAATTCTGTCTTAGCAGACCTCTACACTCCATAAAGGCATCTACCTCAGTTTAGACAGACCTCAGACAATACAGAAATATATATGTACAAATACATATATATGTAATAATATGTACAGAAAATAGGGAAAATAGGGATACGCCTCAGTACAATTATAGTTCGTGTTCGTGTTGTCGTGTCTTTATGTTTCATACTTTTTGTTTCATTATAGGTACCTTAAGAGAACCACCAGTTATATGATTATTTACGGGTTATTTACCGTGGTAAGATTGTGGAAGGATCATATAGTAATCATATAACTGTAGTGAACAACCGATAAGTTAAAGCAGTGATAGTTTAAAACAGTACCTTAAGGGAAGCTATTAGAATGCGTTCGAATTTAATTTTTTACTTTTTTAGTTTACTCGGAATGAATGGTGGTAACACTTGCGCCTACTTAATTAATATTTACAATCTCTAGAAGATATGATACATGTTAAAAACTAATAATATTATAAAATAGTCAGTAGCACCTTGTATAGCTAAATAATGAACCTAAAAATACCGCAGTTACAGCACTCGATAGTTTGGTATTGGTAGTTTCTGTACTTACATCATCGCGGTTTTGGTATTAAATTGACAGGTTTCCATAATATAAGAACTTTGTTACACAATCTAGCTTCGTTAAGTTGGTAACTTGTTATGTGTACTGACTGTCGTGCTTGTGGGAGGTTTTACAATTTACCTATAAGTTAGCATCGTAAAGTTAGCCAAAAGCGTCTAAGTCTTTCTTACCTACTCGTACCTATCTATCAAGATATGATTAGGGTGTTGTCATTTATGTTAAGAAGGTGCATCTCAAGTCTTTTTTGTTAAATGTACCTACCTGAAATGAATACCTACTAGACAACAAATAAAAAAAGTCGATAGATACGAGCTATCTCTTTGTCATTTGACATAAAACATTTCTAACAAAGCCATGTTCTATAAAAAGTTTGTAGAAGTTGTTAAGAGCTTAAGAATTGCCAAATCGGTATTTTTAACCCAAGATACAGAACAAACTACAGATTTTATCGGCTTGAAAAAAAATATCACTGTCTGTCTGTGAATACCCCAGACGGCTGAACCAATTTTGATTAAAGTATTTTTTTGTTTGAAAGGTGACTTGATCGAGATTGTTTTTGCTCGAACTAGAAAATATGTTCTGATGTATATGTTCTGTTGTTTGAAGATTTTCACCTCTTTTATCGGGGTTTCAAAAAAAATTATCAATTTATATTTATTATAGCTGTTTGTCATCCATAGCTTAAAAATGATACGGTTATAAAGTGTAGGTGAATGATTAGGACGGAAGTATAGAGCACACGTCAGCGACCCGCACTCCTGCATATATAATATTGACATTACTGCGCTGTAATACGATATTCATGCGCGCACGCTGAAATGCGCTGACCCTAGATAGGAATGCGCACGATCTGCCTGATCAGCTCATTTGCTCATGCTGTGGATATTTTAATTATATTTAAACAAGGCTTGTGTGAGCTTTACATTACAAGGTTTTCCCGCGGTTTTATATTTCCCAGTTTTTATTCTAATTTTAAGATATTATAAATACAAAAGTTTTTTGTGTTTGTCTGCAATTAGCTCTGTAACGGCTAAATGAACTTTGATGAAATGGGTAAGGAAAAGTCTGAGTAAACGAAATGACTCAATACATGACGAATGTTCAGGCAAAACGTCAGTCTGACTTGTGGAATTTGGTACTTCTTGATTCACACAAAGGCTACATTTTATCCTGAAAAATACGGTTGTTGTAGGGGTTTGCGGTGAAACCGCGGGCCTATTGCTTTTCACATTTCTAATCATACCAATAATATGAATGCAAAGGTATGTTTGTTTATTGTTCCTCTTTCAAGCAACAGATCGATATGATTTTTTGTATAGAAATAGTGTGGAGGCCGGGGAGTGAAATATAATACTTTTTATTCCGGACTATGTACGGTTCCCGAGGGAATGTCCATGTCGAATAAAATGCCAAAGTGTGAATGTGTCAAGATGTGACGTGAAGTGTCATTAAATTATATTGCTCGTTTCGCATATTAATGCGCAGGAGTCGATATCGTTTTCGAGTGTAAACAAAGCCACAGACTACCGATAGTCGGTACGTGGGTGATTGTTTATCGCGGTTGTAAATCCTAGTCCGTAGTTTATGGTTGAATTGCAGCTGGTGATAATGAAATGTGATAAATGGTTGGGTTTGATTTACACAAACACTCAATCATATCTACGAGTGAAACTAGCCTGGGGCACACAGCCCATACAATAATCATGCTCTATCATACTAATATTGTAAATACATACGAAAGGCGCAATCGTACTCGTATTACTGTTTACGAGTCTTGTTCTTACAGAGATAAAATTTAAATATGTTGAAATCATTACAAACTCTATTTGATTATTAAAATTATTCATATATTTTATTTATGAAAACATTCGTAGTTGGAAAACTACACCTTGAATGTCTCTCCCATAACTCGAACACAAAATATGACGCGAGTCAGTTCAAAAACCGCATATAGTAGCAATTCAAATAATTCAATTTTACATTTTAAATAAGCTTGTATCATAAAACCAGCGTGCAGTCCACAAAAATAATAATAAGAGATTTTAGTGAGAGGAGTTCTCACTCTGCGCAGAGGCAAGTGCTATAATTATCGAGATATTCAACTGTTTTTATCGATTTCTTTGTCGTAGCTGTATTGTAGAATTAGCTACATCATAATATGACTGGCCTGTATACTACTATTTAAATATTTATTGTTTTTATTTCATTGTCACAAAATAAACTTTTCTGATTTTATAAGGCCGTTACTTTGAAAGCTCGCCATACGCCTAACTCTAACCACGAGCTCGAATACGCGTAGTTTGCAAAATCTCGTGAACACGAATCTTAATCCACTGAGATACGGTTTGAGGTCGCGCAACTTTTTACAATCACCTAAACTGAATCGCTTATAATAGGTAAGGTCCCTGGCTCTATTGTACATTGCAATTTAGGCAAAACAAAACCAATTTAATTCACAATTAGATCGTCAACTGACAAGTATTTATTCGTTGCAAACATTTTATCACTTTTCGCGGCTGCCAGTTTAATTTACATGAATTTTCGTGTAAACAAAGCGACATTAGCGCCACTATAATCATAGTGGTACAAATTGTAATAATATTATACGGTTTGGCCATTTGTTGCTTGGCTATTTCGAGAAGTAGCTATTTATTGAATTGGTAATTTTGAAAAACGATTGGTCGTTTTCGATCGATCAGACATCATGGTAACTGGCATTTCATGAAATAGCTGGCCAGATCATGAACTTTGTGTCCAATTCTTCGGTCGGGCCACGAATACCATAACATATACACAAATAAAGAAATATAATTTTCAAACTGAATTTATTTAATGACTGGGTCGGGTGACGGCAACGCAATATGTACAATTTTATTATTTAGGTAATTTCTTTGGGACAGCGTGGACGGAGCTGTATGATATTTGATATAATTTTTGAGAAACATGACCACTAAATTAGATATAATGAGTTATAGTTAGATTAACGGCATTATCTGTAATCTGAGATAAAATATGGACAGTTAGAACTTACTATCTCTGTGATGTGTGTCTCTTGTATCATACTTATATAATGATTTGGTGGCATGGTCAAAGGTTTAAAATATAATGAGGTTCCAATAAATTTCCCCATAAGAATAAACCAACCTCTTCGATAGTTTAGCTGCCAAGTACCAGGGCTGCAGAACGCAGCAGGCGGTCGCCGAGGCGTCTTGCAATCGATACTGAGTATTTACGACTCGCCGCGACAAGATGTGTTCATCTTTTATTTGCGCTTCCTACGCGTTGCACCCTGTCAATGCAAACTGAATTTTAGTACCTTATCACAATAACTACAGTCAGTCACAAATAGAACGCGTGTGGGACGTTGTAGTATGTTTATTGTGACATAATCCTAAAATGTTAACGTCTTGAAAGGTCGAATGCATGTTACGATGTCTTTATGGAGTGTTTCTGGGTGTAGGAAATGGAGAAATTAATGTTGGCATAAATATTTTTGTCGAGAATTTTAGACTTTTTATATGAGTGTAGGTGTTTCAACAGTACGTGCTATTACAAGTTTTATAAACACCGTAGGTAGTATTACTGTGAATTGTATTTCAGTTCTGAAGAGTTCATCATCATATCGTATCAAATTGAAAAACTTTTCTCGTACATACCTATACTATACCTACAATTTTTTTATATTTGCTGACCCCATATTCTATAATATATTATTTCATTTTTTTACTGTTGGTTTTTAGGAATAGACTTCCAGACCACAACACATCAGTTATTATTGTAAAATAGTTAATGATAAATATTTATGAATAAATATAATTGACCATCATTTGCCTGCGAATGACGTCATCATTGGCGTTATATTAAAATCGTTCACTGTTTTATCAAGAAAAAGAAAAAGAAAAGCTCGAAAGGAAAGCAAGAAAAATCAATTGATTGCCGAAACATATTTGTTTTTTAACAAAATTGGCAAAACAATATGATATTATTACTATTGTGCCGATGCTGATGTCATCATGTATACGGTTCATAAATAATAAAATATTTAAAAAAAAATGCAAAAAATTTATAATTTGTCTATATTGGTAGTAAATAGTATAAACATGAGCTATCAACTTTCCAAAGATGGTTCTAATTTAACAAGTCAGAATTTTCCAATCCTTGCTTTTTAGGGCTCCGGGAGGTCAGTTTCCGTATATGGAACCCCTATAAGATCGTTCTGTCCGTCCACCCGTCACCATAATAGATATAAAAAGCTTGTTAAAATACACTAGTCCACAATCTATTAGCAGAATTACCATAACTCACACATCTAGAGAGTTGAACGAACGATTAATATTATATTTAAATGCAAATCGAATAGTAAACATTCACACCTCTCCATATTTACGATCGAACCGGCGCCGAATTGATATCGATACTATATCGAAATGCCTGGTGGGTTACCATAATCTCAAAAAAAATCTTATATAATAAACCTTACATTGAATCTTGTCTCGCTGTTTCGGCTAATAAGAGAGCAAGACAAAAATCAATGTAAGAATGTTTTTGAGATTATGGTAACCCACCTGATCCGTATTTAGTGACGCTCACCGTGTCTGGATCTTATAATATCGATAACTTTAATTTAATCGTTCATTTTGACATTTTATCGACACTGTTTTGAAATTTCAATTTGTAACGCGCTGGGTTTAATTAATTGAATATTTTTTCTTTTAATTAATTGATAAATAATTGTTATTGAGTTGGTGGGTATTTATTGAAGCTTGCATTGATGTCCTAATTCTTATTTAATTTCCAGAATGAAGTATAATGTAAAAATATTTAATTAAATTTCTCCTGAACCCTTAAATAATGTAAGTACGTCTAAAATACTTGACTTGGGAGCTCTACGAATCACTTTTTCTATAAAAAGCTAAGCATTTTTTTATAAATAATAACTATAAAGGTAGTTTATGATATAATCTCTCACCACAGTTGGCCATAACGTAATAGTCAGTAACATATGCAGAAAGTGTCAGTAGTTACGCTAAAGTGTCCATTTAATATGCTGATTTAGAATATCCGTTAGGCATCTATTTGCAAATTAGTTATAGAGAAGCATGCACACACAATATATACATAAATCTACATAATACAAATCGTAAGATAGACAATGCATAGCTTAAACCGCTGGTTCCTTTCTAACGTAAGAGAGCACTAAGTTTTTTTTTTTTAATAACATCTAGAAATACTTAAATAACTATTGGTGAGGCCCAGTGGCGTATTTTAAGATTCAGCGCCCTGGGCCTGTAAGGTTTGCCGCCCCATAAATTAACGGAAAAAAGCAAAAACTTTTAACTAGGAATAAAAAGGCATATAGTGTCAAAAAGAAAGGCGCACAAAGCTTGCGCCGCCCTGCACAGCCTGCCTGCCGCCCCGGGCCATGGCCCTCTTGGCCCTAGGGTAAATACGCCCCTGGTGAGTACTGGTAGTTGCAGGCATTTACATAGTAATTTCATAAATGAGAATCTTTACAAACGCAAACGTTTGTATCATCATCATCAGCCAGAAGACGTCCACTGCTGAACATAGGCCTCCCCCTTTAACCTCCACACTGAACGACATCCTGCCATCTGCATCCACTGGATGCCCGCGACTCTCACAATGTCGTCGGTCCATCTAGTGGGAGGCCAACCTACGCTGCGTCTTCCGGTACGCGGCCGCCACTCAAGAACCTTTCTTCCCCATCAAACGTTTGTATATGTTATGTATATTCCAGAAATTTCCACCAAGACATTTTGAAATTTCCGTTGTTTACTTAGGAATCCACGATCCACTGTCAACCACGAAGCTCTATCTGTCATCACCAGATTTGATTAAAATGTATCATATCGATTCCTTGTTATTTACTTACTATTGACCGATCTGAGATACTTTCCCTAAGATACTTTTGTACTCGAGAAATGCGGCAAAACTAGGTACCTACGGGTAAAACCGCAGAACGCGGTAAGTGCATTAATAAATTTAATATCTTTAAAACAAGCTTGTGCCGGTGACGCCACCTGTCAGTAAGAAATTCAATCTAGCGAACAATGCCGTGACCACCTTTACGATTGGCTAGCTACGTTTCGTATGTCGTAAAAATATTTACAACGTTTAATTTGATAGTTTTGTATTTATAGCTTTATTGTTACTTTGAGTTATTAAATCAGCCTTGATTAGCCCAACGTTAAGTTAGTTCATGTTTACGCAACCTTACGAATGACTTCTTCTGCAAGACCTCACCAGAAGTTTTGATTCTTTTTAATTAATAAAAAAAATAATGCACAAACCGACATGACATTTTAATCGAATTTCACATATACCTGGCTAGCGCTTGGCTAGTTACAAAAGATTCATTGATGGGCGCGATTTATTGCACGGCGCCAGTCGCTCACGGCATACTAAACACTTACTCGTACTTGGCCATGCTGTCGAACCTGGCGTCTCCCAATTAGCCGGAATACTCTCTAATGGCCAGATCTACACGGGACCTTACGGCTAACTCTAAATGAGGGCTCGAATTAACGCTGAAACAGCGCAGTTCGGAAAATCACGCGGACGTGAACCTTAACGCGTAAACGCAACCTTTGCTCCCTTATCTGCTATACCTCATACCAGCTCAACATCACAATCGCTCAGAATTTTCAACCGCAAACCGTATCTCGGCGGAGTTAAGGTTCGCGTTCGCGTGATTTTGCAAACTGCACCTATTCGGGCCCGCGTTTAGAGTTAGGCGTAAGGCCCCTGTTCAATAGTTTTATACACGCACATTCCATCATTGTATTTTATATTTAACAAGGCCTCTTTGGCGTTGGCTTCGGCTCCATCAATATTGTGAAAAATTACAGTTGAAAAATTAGGGGATGAATCTCGTTATTATAAAAAAGTATTATTATTTCTTACATATTATAGTTTCTTTAGTGATTTTTAACAACTCTTCAAAACTGTTTTTTTCGTTACCTAACTTACGCATGTATTTGCATTTTGGTAGAAACTTAAGAGTGAAATAGCAATAAGGATCTATTAAAGTTGGATCACATCTGACCAATAACTGAATAATTCAGTAGATGTCGCGGCGAGCGCTTGACATTTTATCCAAGTATTCTTTATTTATTTATCGACGCATACTCGCGAATACGAAATGTTCTATTGCCAACTGAATAACGATGGACGGTTGCAAAGGAAATCGTGTATCCGATTATCAATTGATCCATTCCACAAAAAAAACCTTGCCTTACTACGGTACCCTAAAACTCGACATCGAAAAAGTACCTTAGCACATTAAACTAAAACAGCTGAACGGAATTACATGAAATTTGGCGTGGAGACAGATACTTCGAAATAATGCCGAAGAATAATTTAATTTTAAGAAGATTGTTTTGTAACGTAGGTAGGTACGTGCCTTCGAGACAAAAAATAGACATATTCGAACAAAATGTGCGGAGTTTTAAAAGGCGCAAAACTTAGGTACGAAATACGAATTCTTTTCAACAACACAGGTAGACAGAAAATAATTCAAAAATAAAAAGCCGCACTTCGATAGAACTCAAATCACGGAATGTTGGGCTCCATTCAGCTAAAAGTCTGCGAGCATGCATCCGCGTGTGCTACGCGTTTGTCGCGCGACTGTTGCGCCACGTGTGGCGGATGCTTTATCCGCATCACTGGATTCAGCTGGGATTCTAAATCAATCGGATTTGATAATACTGCTTGCTGTCTTTTGTGTAGGTAAAACAACACAATAGTTTAATATCTCTACAATTCTCTGCGTTGCTGTTCATATGGATATACATCAGCTATTGCGCTCTGTAAAGTGTTTAATTAAGTCATAGAAATGTTAAAAATATATGATTTATATTATCGATGTTCTAAACTATCTCGTTACATCCAAATCCGTCTAGCATCCGAGGACATACATACTTACACAATTCATTCTTCGCAGTTGTCTGCATGTTAAAAATACAAGACCACCAATGCTTTGTCTTCCAAAACTCCAGAAAGTATGCCATATTTAACCGACATCCGTTTTGTCCAATGAATAACCGCTAATAAGCGGTATAATAGCGGCATAAATTATCTCGGCCCGAGCCAGGCCAGGTGCCCAAAGATTTGTGTCCGTACTCCTGCAGGCGAGTGTGTCTAGCGGCTGATTTATCAACATTTACTGATGGTACTTGAGTTAGAATTAATAACTTGATTAGTACGATTATGTGTATCTTCTGTTGTTTTAGAAGGTTTTATTTGACTTGCAAGGTTTGCTAGTTATTTTAGGTAATATCTATTATCTAGTAAGATAAAAAAAGGCTCATTAGTTCGACACTTGAGCAAAAGAACTGTAATTTGTGCCCACTAATCTATTAAATTGGTTAGTAAACATTTTGGCTAGATCGAATAAATCACCACTCCTTATGGATGCGGCAACATCAAATACCTGTTTGTCACCTATTTAATATAATAATTATAGTCGTTACGCCATATACAGTCGATGAATGAGCTTGTGATAATGGCCAGGACACATAAAAGGTGCTAAAAAGCGTATCTGATGATCATTCCGAGCAGGTAGCATCAGGTAGGTAGGTCCGGACTTTAGTGATGGGACTCATTGATTACGCCCGCATTTCATTTCGTGTGACCCGTATATTTTGGTTCTTGAGGTCTCTTTCTTTATGGCTTAAAAAATTGCACCTTATACCGTACCTACGATAATTAGGTAATTATTATATAAAAATAAACGACTGCAAAATCTAACCTGTGACTCCTCAACGTACCCCCCTAAAATACAACTTTTTATTAATTTGTATTATCTCTACTCTATCTGGTGCTGCATGCTCTTACCTCTTAGGTAATGCCCGCAACTTTGTTGTGTACGTGTAAGGCTCGGCCTCTGGCTTCGCCGATAATTGTAATTTTCAAAGTTCCTTCATTAGTGCTCGATTAAGTTATGTAAGAAATACCTACTTGTACAAAATTTCATGTTTCTAGAGCCAGCGATTTAGGTTTTCCCTCGTGAGTCAGTAAATTAATTTAAGATTTTGAAGTAGATTTTATGTATTTTACCAAAAACGAAAGTTTTACCAGTTATCGGTAGAGAGCGCTATGCGTTGTTCAAACGTTACCCAAACAGCCAGTAACATGTTTGCCTTCGTGTTTGTCTGCGTGTGTTTGCAGTGCTGTTTGTCTGTCCGCGTGTACACAGTGTGTCGCGGGTCGCATCAACTGATTCAACAAATATGCGTCTCTTATTAGAGCCTATAGTATAGATGCCATGATGCTGGCGTCATTTTCATTTCTGTGGTTTTGCGGTTAGGTATAGTGTTGCCAAGTTATCTGTACAGTCGACGGTGTGGCTATTAGTCAGGGAAATAGTTTCAATGGTGTTCATCGCTCGCTAAAGTTTACTTAGTGGCACTGTAACTAAGGAAGTCTTTGTTGAAATAAACAGACTATTAAATCGAATATTTAGTTATTTACTAATAATAACTAACATATCAACCACCAGCAGTTTCACAAGTCACGAGTCATAGTATTTAGCTCGGCTACAATTCATTTAATGTATAGACAGACGAGGTAAGTTCGGACTCACAATACACTCTATAACTATTATAATTATAGCTTATAATGATCTCAGTAACTTTTTGCGTTATTTCTTTTTAACCTGACTGTACTAACTTCTACAGAAAGTTTACTAAATGGTAATATAATACATGGAATTCATTAAAAATTTACCAAACGAAACTTCTTGTATGGAAAGGAAAATGTTTACCAAACGTAACTTTTACTAGGTACACTGAGAGGTTTACTAAATGGGATACTTACCAAACGGGATGTACCCTTAATTTGAGTCCTTTACAGACAAGGTTGTTCAAGGATTTCACACATCACACATCATCAGCCAATTAACGTCCACTGTTGGACAAGGCCTCCCTCATAGAGAGGGGTGTTGCCATAATCCCCACGCTTGGCAGGCGGCTTGGGGATCGCAGTACGTTCACCGTGTACTATTAGGACGCTGCTGCCCATCCTCCGGTGGTTCTGGTCGCAGTTTTAGGACATACCCGGGTCCGGGTCATGGATTTACTTGACATGAAACATTCGAAAGAGATACCTCGTACATATTTTTCATCCTAGTTCCCAAGTTTGTGGTTTATTTTCTGCAAGCAGGTACCTATATTACATATACCTATCAATCTTCTCTACGTTGATATTCTGAGTTACTTCGTGAAATAGGTGAAATTTAGGGCATACAATTATTTTAAACATATAAAAGTTTAATGATTAAACCTTATTTTAATGAGAAAACTTCTTAAAATTTATACATTGGAAAAAGATATATTAAATGATTATTCTAAAATGCCCGTGATGGTGGAGGACAAAGTGGCTTGAACGCTGGCAACATTGCCAAGCTGAATGGCAATGCTTAGTTTTTGGCCAAAGTAGGCGCCAGCATCCGGGTCACCAGTCAGCTCTACCAAATCCCTACATAGCTACACATTTCCAAAGAAGCCGGCCCCCACAGTCCTAAAGTCTCGTGAAGTCGTCTCGCATATTATACCAGTAAAGTTAAAATACCTAGTACCTAAGTAGAGCTCTGTCGTAAACATCCTACACGATGTGCTAAATCGTACTACCAATTAGCATAATCCCAGTAAATAATAAGAAATATTACCTAGAATAACTAGTAAAGAGCTATAAAAATCCGCCAAAATAAATCAACACTTTTATTCTGGCATAACGAGTAGGATTTACAACTTCATTATTATTTAATAACCTTTATCCATTAATAAATGCGAGACTAGTTTCGATAATTCAATAACTAAATAATTAATTGGCAATATAATTATATTTCTATATTATGATAATATTGACTTAAATATGACTATTTTAATTTGGTCAGGGCTACCTTTAATTCGCTCTTGGGTTGTCTTGGTTTCATTAATTCCGATTTTGTTATGTACTATCTGTGTGACCATGTACCTATTGGTAATCAGCAACAATATTGACTAAGCCTTGGTTTAATATTTAAGAGCGGGCCTAATGGCAGGATAAATTCTGATTTCCCCCGCGCATCTCGCCACACCCAGGGCATGTACGGATAACAAACACGGGCGGCGCAACGACGCGCGGAACCAAGCTTGCGTACTCGACGTCTGAACTGACATGGACTACCCGTCTCAACAGAGCGATGGTAACTGATCAGTGCAACAAACCGATGCCTCAAGCTTGTGTCACGCGAGACGAAAGACAGCGTATTGCGCGGATTAAAAATGTTGTAAGCGCCAAGTGCTTTCTACTCTCATAGCTTATAGAATAGACAATATTTTTAAAAATTGCTAGGGTCAGCTCTAGGTTATACATGAGTGATAATATTTACATAATTTATTGTTCAATAATATGTACCAAAACAGAATGCAAACCAAAAATGTTGAAAATTAGAGGTAACTTTGTGATGGTTTTCTATCGAGAAAATTTTATCCTACCATGTTTTCGTCAGAATCGACCTTTACTTATATATTGAAGTTTCCTAACGTATTTTTTTTTCGATTTTGGACATGATTTACTACTGTGAAAATCTAATCAAAGATTGAAGATTTTGCTTTAGGCCCAATCTTAAGAGAAAAAAAACAAAGTGAACAAAGTGTTTTACAAAAGAAAAACGAAGTGAATGCAAGATTTTGAGTACTCGGAGACTACATCTTCCTTTTCTCCTTCAATCCATTCGTCAGTTTCGTATTTCTTATCTTATTTATTTTTCTTAGAAATAAAACTGTTTACTGCTGCCTTATTCCAAATAGGTACTGTCAAAGTTCAATCGTATAGGGTTGATGCAGACAGTTCACCAGTTGAATTTTTACGGGCGATTGATAGACAGTGGTCGGCATTGTGTTACATACCGAAATATTTTTTTTTCTTAGCATATGAACCTATGTAGTAGAATGAATTATGTAGAATATTATTAAGATATAATTTTATATACAATTTTGTAGAAGAGTGTACTGGAGAAGTTTGACTTGTAACTATGGAGTTATTAATAAAGTATTGTATTGTAGAAGGTACTTATTCTAAGGTTTTTATATAGATAAAACTATATGTTTTTTTTTTTTAAATTAAAAATAGAAAGAAAAAAATGTAGTACGTGAGAACAGAATTCTGTGGTGAGAACTAGTTATATAAACCTACGTAGTACGTACATAAGGTTAATGATGTTCCTTTTTCTATGCTACGTAGTGGTTCTGAACTTTTGGCACATTCGTACAAGTACGCAACTTCCTACACCAAAGTGTTACAACAGTAAAATGTCTCATAAATTCGTACGATAAAAACTTTATACGGAAACAACAATAGTATATTTTATTTCAATTCACAAATAAAACGACAAAATCAGAAATTGCGCAAAAGCTTTTCTTAAATCGCTAACGTTATTATTATGAACGATTGTGAAAATGGCGTTTCCTGAGTAGCCTGTGTTGCCAGGTCATATTTTGAAATCATACGACATCTATATGATAATCGTAGTCGTAAAAGACAGTACGTAGTCTTCATGCTTGCGAAAACAGTGGTTTCTTGTGGACTATCTTTTGTTAATCTGTGGTTTAGTGTGTGGCGTGTTTTACGAGTGTTCTTAATTTGAAATACGTCGACCCGAGGTTTTATTGAAACGTCGCCGGTGGCTCGAGACCATCTCGAGACGGGGGTCTTTTTATTTGTCACTTGTTTCGACAAAAGCGCAGCGAGAGATGTTGACTTTGGTTGTCTGGACGGTGACCGCCTCACAGACCCCGAGATAGGGACCACCTACGCTTGGCGACTGTATAAATGAAGCCAGAATGGAAATAATGCTCTGCAGTGAGTGCAGTGTATCTACAGAATAACGAGCGAGATCGCATCGGCAAGATGGAGTGGAATGGTCGAGCTTTATGATCGAACGATTCGAGGTACTTCTCAAATGATATTGCAGCTAATATTTCGTGTGCAATGCTCGACCTGGAATATAACATACAAACTTAAAAAATATATATCTTATTGTATTGTAAGTATTGCCATAATAAT
Source organism: Agriopis leucophaearia (assembly GCA_949125355.1). Taxonomy (NCBI): domain Eukaryota; kingdom Metazoa; phylum Arthropoda; class Insecta; order Lepidoptera; family Geometridae; genus Agriopis; species Agriopis leucophaearia. Next base: position 16,757,268 of record OX421273.1, read on the forward strand.
ATTTCCAAGTTAAGAAGGCATCGTTTTGAATTACTGCAATTATTGTCGGTACTAGCTGTAAACCTGTCTGGTTAAAAAATTTAGTCTACTTACATTGAAAGTGACATAATAGTTAAATAATTCAAATGGTAGATGTCCCTTTGATTCGCGGTGGTGTACGTGAACGACAAAAGCTATCTGACACATAAACATATTATTAAAACACAGTATTAATTAATAGCAAGCCTGAATGCAAATATTCACGACCAACGAGCCCATTTAACAAACCGGTCGAATTCTAATCGATCGGTTGTTTGAATCGAACGTGTCGCATGAGTTCGTGACAGATCCGTAATCGATTGCACTTCGTCGTGCGCTCCCGATGCCGTAATTGGAATGCGAACTGTGCCCTCAACAAATATATCTTACTATAATATAATTAAAAGTCCAATAGGAACGAAATTTTTACTCTGAAACATGGCTACCAAGGATGTAAATAGCTTGCAAATAGAAAGCTCTTTAAAGTAAAAAAAAAAGAAGAAACAAATGAACATAATAAAATGAAAAAAAAAAGTTAATTCTTTTCTAAGGGTACCCGAGATACAGGCCTAGCCTAGTTTGGGGCCCACCGAAAACATCTTTTGGTTTCTTAATTTTGTGTATGTCTATTATTAATTTGTATGTGCTCTTTTTTGGAAATATATTTTTATTATTATTTATTAATTGGCGCGTAAAATTTATTGCGCGAAGAAAGTGAGTGGTGAAATTATTTTGACGTCATCAGAAATCTAAGAGTTAGAGGGTAGGTGACAAAATTGTACATACTTATTCTAATAAGGTAGCCCTGAATCTCACACTAGGGTCACTGTGTCGTGAGATTCAGTGCCTCAATAATAAAATAATACACAAGAAACAGAAAAATCGTGAAACAGCAGGGCTCAATTAGTGTCTTGAATAAGACATGCAAACGCATGTTCTTTTTTGAAAGACACGGCTCGTTAGAGTCAGGCTCGCGTTAGGTGCCTCGCAAGACCTGTCACTTGGAACGCACCTTCTCATTACAATCCCGATTGATAGGGAACACCGGCCGAGTCGGCAACACTAACCGCGCGCCAAAAATAACTTCAAACCACAAGTACGACAAAATGATATTCTTTTCGAGTATACATGTAGAGGCTACAGAGGATCAACAGGTGGACGTGTAACACGATATTTGGGTACGTAATAAGCGGAATGAAAAATGTTGGGATAAAATGACAGGATAGCTGGCGACAAAAAATACTTTAAATTTCTTTGAAACCGTCGCGAGGACGTGAGATATTTGTAGTGATAATATTAGTTCTGCTGCATTTCCCTGAACGTTCGCTTCTGGGAGCTAACTCTTCGGTGACATATTAATTACTAATAGTCGGAGATATCCTTCCACGTACGTATTTAGCTCACGAGCGGGCGTCGAAATCTTCTAATATCTACAAACTATTGCTAAAGATACGCGCTGTGATCGGCATACGTTAGATGTTGTTAAATTCGAATTGGATTCGAATATTTGCGTAACCGAATGCTATAAAACTCTCATGGATATAATAAAGAATGGCGTCTGCCATAAATCTTACAGAACTGGCTGGTATGTGTTTTTATCGCCGGAGCGTTATTGAATCATTATGAATATTAATTTCTTGAGTCACAACAAGTTTTTAAAGACAATTTACAAATCGAAAGCGTAAAACACTCAATGCTGTAAAATTATACCTACTGTTTTGTTTTAAAAATAGCCTTCTTTCTGTTCTCAATTATTTGCATATATGTAATTGGATAAAAAATCTTTGGAATATAGCACCTAAATAGCCACTTGAAGTTCTTCATTGCCACATCTTGTGCATTTTTTCTGCAATAACAAACACAGCTTTTCATAGAAATTGAATTGTTAGTGGACATCATCTCTCAACAAAAGCGGAAACGATTGATCACAATTGGCAGGTAAAATGTTTACTCAAGGACAATTTGAGCTAAAAGCCCGCTAAATTCCATCATAAAGGCGCGGGAGGTGTCGACCGTGCCTTATCTCTGTCCCGTCGTCCCATGAAATTGACTTTGTCACTGGCCATAAATCTTCCCGCCAAAATGCGGGAAAAAAACTCTGGCATGCTGGCATCCCTAGAATGCGTTCGGATTGAACGGATGTTTACACAACAAGCGAGGCGTCGTAGTCGATTATAATGACTCACACTTTTTGCAAATTTCCTTAGAGATGTTTTACTCTGGTTTGGGGATTCGTGTTTTTGCATTCGCATTGTTTGGGCTCTTTGTTTGGGAGTTTAAGATAAAGTTGTCAAAACTTTGGGTGGTGACGTATTGTTTAAAAATATTAAATTACAAAAGACCAAAAACGCGCTGAATTGCGTCGAGAAAAGATTGTCAGCTAAAATCTCTGGAAACACTTGCTTTCTGTTGATTGATATGTAGCTTTGAAAATGCAGTATTTTGATATAATATAGGTTCAATATATACGATCGGGATTCAGGTAGCAACTTATATGTACTTATATAATGTTATTTATTTTTGTGTCTTAGATATTTTTTTTTTCTATTACATACACATATGTAGTACAGAGCTATGCTCAGAGTTTCTTTGCGCGATAAAATTCGGAACGTACCTAGATATTCGCCAAAGAACCAGAGTCATCGACATGGCTATTAAAATCTGCAAGTTGAAGTGGCAATGGGCAGGCCACATCGCTCGAAGAGCTGATGACCGATGGGGAAGAAACGTTCTTGAGTGGAGACTACGAACCGGAAGACGCAGCGTAAGATGGCCTCTCACTAGATGGACCGCCGACATTGTGACAGTCGCGGGCATCTAGTGGAAGCAGCTGGCAGGATGTCGTTCAGTGTGGAGGTTGTGGGAGGCATAGGCCTCCCCTTTAACAACACCTTGAACATAGGTTCAGCAGTGGACGTTCTCTGGGTGATGATGATGATATAGTACATAATTATATGTCGATGAATAATATGTTTTTCAACTTAGCATTGAATGAATTAAGCAGGAACGGAGAAGTTGACACCGCTCCTCTTCCCTTCTCTGGAACGATGCCAATAAAATACCAGCTATAAGACAAACTTTCTTCGTTCCTCCATAATTCTAGTCCTGCAATAAACGTCTCCGAGTCGCGCCACCTAACGCTATCAATCCGGTTCGCATCCTATCGGATGTCTCCATCGGCCGCCATTTTAACTCTGCGTCGTGTAGAGCGCGCCAAAAAGACAGAGTTGCCATACGAAAAAAAGGCATAAAAAATAGAAATGTCTGGTTTCTGCCTAAAAAAACTTTTGTACCGTATGGCAAGCGGAGTGTGGTCGGTTTGTTTAAGCCCCGTTTACGACGGCCGCGGTCGTAGGCGGTAGGGCGGTATTAGGGTTATTATACGCTAGTTTTATGTTCGGTAATTTGAATTATAAATGCTTATGATTTGCGGTGCGCGCTGCGACAGTTGACAATGGCTGCCGGTGATTTATTTGCTTACTCGAATGAGAAATCGTTTTATCGCTTTTCTAATCTTTTATGGCTTGAGCTTGTAACCTTTTGAAGGCCCGAGGCGTTTCATTGTAGCGACCTACTTATCGGCCTCTCAAGGCCTCTGTAAATCAAATTTTTACGATAGCTACACTCGGAAAGACGACTTGGAAGATTATTATACATTGTGAAATAATTATCTATGTAGGTAGTGTAGACTTAAAAATTAAGTGAGACAGAAAATAAAATAAAAATCCTCTGTTAGAAATAAAAGGGATGCAAATATGTACCTTTAGATAGCAAAATAAAACTTTGATACATAGCAACACTTTATCACAGCACAGCACAAGGCAGCGTCCACCTTCAGCTCTATTTCACTATTTAGCATCCATAAAACAGACAATTTACAATCGGCAGAGAGAGCTAAAAATAACCCAAACCATGTCTCCGATGATTTATTTAACACAATGTTTATGTTCCGACCGACACGACAGGACGTGGTGGCGTCTGCTATGCTCGTTTTAGTGTACATTATCTACAAAATAACTCAATCAGTATATCAGGAACTTATTCTCAATAAGCCAGAGGTGAATTTTGAAGTGATCAGTGAGGTGGATAACTTTGTTGAGGCTTAAGTTAACCAAGTTATGGTTGCTGCTCCGTGGAAGGATATCGTAAGGAAACAGTATGCTAGAGCCGCTATAAGGAGCCGTGGGGTGACTCCGACGTACTAATCTGAGCAATAATGGCTCATATTTTCTTCCTGTTTTAGTGTTTGTGAAATAGGAGATTATGAAGTGGTTAGAAACTGGCTGTAGTCGAATATAATCTTAGAGTCAGGTATCTTAGCTTGAAGTAGGATATCCTTGTAATGGTGGTCTACCGGTAGCATGTAATTTGAAAAATAAGTTTTTCTGTGCATGCGCTACTTTATAATGTTTATTGTAGAGGTTGTAATTGGCAAAAAGATACTAGGCAAATTATTATATAGGCCGAGGACAGTTACACATTTATTAACTTACGTATTTTATCCCTTTTTGAGCCTTTAAAAACAGCACTGTAAACAATTGAGTGTGTTTAGTGTGTTCATAATACGATAACATTACAAACTTTAGTAAAATTATTGTCTTTCTACTATATTAAGATTCTATTCAAGCAAGTACTAAGTATGCAGCGGTATCTGCTTATTTCTTACTTGGTGGTAAGTATAAGTTTGCATAGAGCAGTGTGGGTGCACAATACAGCGCGTAGGCTTGGGGTGCGCGGGCGCAGCCTCGCACAACTCACCGTTTTATGCTCCCAGTACTGACACATACACAACTTTACAACGGAGTAGGCATGCGTTTGACCACAATCTTACCTGTTCGGAAGCAAAAAGTCGAAAAGGAAAGCACGCCTATCTAAGAAATACCTATTCACCTTATTCACAAACAACCCCGAATTCTAAGATTATGTACTCGTATATGTCCAAAGCCCAGATTCTACCTGTTCAAAAAGACAGACGCAGGTAAGGATTTCCACACATCTGCTGTTCTGTTCACAACTTATGAAAACGGAGAAAAACTGATAAAGAAGAAACTGTATATACTTAGAACATGCTATGTACAGGTACCCAATGTTTTTAAAAAATAAAGAAAAAAGATTAAAAGAAATGAAATTTAATTCATGATAGCGTATGGCGTAAATTTAATTGCTGTAAGGTATTTAAAAGCTCTTGAAATTAAAGGGTCGGCAACGTAGTTGTGATGCCTTTTGGTGCTACTAGTATAAATAAGCGACGAAGACTGCTTACCATTACGCAGCCCGTCTGTTTGTTTGCCACCTATGGCATAAAAAAGAAGAAATAAAGCTAACATTAATATGTCTTCACGCAATCATTGGGTGTGTGGACTTTAGGACAATGTTTCGTTTTATATAACGTGTCTATAAGAACTGTTTTTATACGAATATCTATTGTATATCTGAATTAACGTCGTATTAAGTACTTTAAGGAATAAGGGATCAATTATTAAAGGTTTACTCTGCAGAAATTTGTCAATAATGCTACTTTAACCTAACCTGAAATAAAAATAAATTAATTCCGTATCTAAACATTCGTTAAATTTGAAACAAATTTAACGAATTAATGTGCTATAACAATAAATATAAAAGAGAAAAAAAAAAACCTTAGTTGACGACACGTGTTTCACCTCTGCACGAGGCATCCTCAGAACGTGTTGACGATGCTTTGGCAAGGAGGTTGGGTTTGGATTAGCTTGCTGAAGATAAACTTCCACTAAGTAACACCTGATTCAAACAACGTCTATAACATATGATATCTTCTACACGCTTGTAGTACAGAATAAATAACAGTCTCGAGTTAAGAAAATTATGTACCTATTGCTAAAATATAGGTACTACCGAACTGCAGGTCCTTACAGTTGGTTACAGTTGCAAGCAAGAGAGATTCACTAAGTACATTTCGAGAGATCAATATCCAGTAATGAAACAAAGTCAGACGGTCGTGGATGATGATAATAATGAAAAGACACTGCTGTACACAGACTAGGTAATGCTACTACATAGCCCAGACTTGTAGTTACGATTATTTCCAATGGAAACAATTCAGTCAAATACCTGAGGGGCGGGGTGAGGGGTCACTGAATGCTAATTGGCCCATTTAATGTCACTTCAAAACGTTGACGAATCGCAAGCTTGGTCAGTACTGACGTGACATTCAATGTTTTCAGTGAGCGTGTCTTTACATCAGACGTTTTATAATGTAAGTAGTGCCTGAACATGTTCGCCCTGCATTAAATGTCTAGTTCTAAAAAGTCTTTGCTGCTGTAGTTTTGAAAACGCACTTGTGCTCCCGAATGTACTCTAAATGACGCATGCAGATTTCAATACAAGTTATAATTTTAGATATTTATAAAACATCGTTAAAACGCCTCGGTTCCAGCGCGAGGCGCGAGCTCTGTAATTATAATCACTTCTAATTAATAACTGCTACCGGTTCGTGCCCACACAAACATCATAACGTAACTTATGTCTCTCATGAATTCCAAATTTATCTCGATATATTTATGACCATTTCTAAAGATAAATCTCACATGCCTAAACGAGTCGAATAAATAAATATTGAACGTATTCAATGAGTCTGCTTGCTCATTGAGTTAGAGAGTAATTTTGTGTTCCGTGGCTGGAGGTGGGTGGCACAAACATTCACTATTTCATAAAGTAAAACATCTTAAAATGTCTCCTTCACACGCCCCCCTTCCGAAATCGATTGTCATTGTTGATGTTTAGGGGGGCAACTGTTGGAACGATTTTGATACGCTTTGAATTTCACATTATTCAGGAATTAAAATACATTTTAATGATAGAAGCTTAATCAATTATGTTTAAGGCATAGTTGGGTAATCATCTGAGAACCTAATTTTGCCTTGTGAGCTAAGAATTTAAATTTATGACAAGACTTTATTAATACAACTTTTTCAATGCAACAACAACAATTTAACACTCACACACAAAAACTAAACAAATTAAAGATTGTTTATAATATCTATAGGCAACGAAGGCTAACACTAAAAGTTAAACTTGAATTCTTCACTAAGAAAACAAGGAATTTCAATATAATTATAAATTTATTAGAGACATCGAAATTTGAATACGACTGTGCGTGTTTACTGACTGCCCATTCTGTATGACTCAAACATTCAAACCCAATCAAATTCTAATAAGATACATTTCCAGTTTTGTCTCAAACTCGAAAGCAAATCGAATCTGTAGGCCACAAACAAGTAGTAGGCACCTGCGTAGCATACATTTGTATCGTTTAAATGTTTATTACAACCCAACCCGCATCCCTGCGGCCCAAACAAAATGTCCACGACACAACACTGTTTGCTTTGCTTGTCTAAAAACGCATTCGTCACGTTGCCTTATGCTTTACTAGGGACAGACGTGTTTACTGTTGTTAATGTAAGGATTTAGAATAATCAACCTCAGATAATTGATGTCGTGGTTTAATGAAGATTTTTGTCGTAGTAAGACGGTAACTGGGATTCCAATTCATGTTTTAGAAGAATTTGATACTTCTGTAAATAAACTAGGAAAATAGAGATAAATAAAATGTAGAGAAACGTACAAGAAAATAAATGGAAGATAAGCCTTTACTAATTGATCAGATTTATTCTAGTTACTATGCAGTGAGACAACTACAATGATAATTGTTTCACTTCAGTGGTATGTTGGTAAATGAAGTGACAAATGACAAGATCGAAAAGACTGGCTATTCATCAGTAAGTTGAAATATCAAATTATTCCAAGAATTCAGATTCAAAAGAAACTTAAAACGCGGAAGAAAACACATTGCAAACTATTTCATGAAGAAGAAAAACAATGTTTACCCCAGCATATGGACATGGCTTTGGAGGATAACTGTATTATAAAATAAGATTGAGAAATTCAAACTATCGTCTGAATTTTATTTGTACACAAACAGCTTCAATTTTATAATAAGCTGCTATACTATCTCTTCACCACCTTATAAAATAAATTAAAATTTCATGAATATGAAGTGTCAACGGCCCAATTTCATTAATCTCGTCGTTCATCTGTTGTTACAGAAACGAGAATTTCCAAGAAATTATTCCAATATTGAATTTTATGATCCGAAAACAAGCATAAAATTGAATTTGAATAAGTTCTATGCAAATAAATCTGCGTTCCGAGTAAACGAGGCCCGTCGTCGTAAATTTCGGTGTTGCCAAAGCGATTCTTGTATAAAACCATTATAAAACAACCTCGAGAGGGCAATGACGAATGATCGAATCGGACTTACTATCGGAACTCATTTTACGATTACTTACTACATAACACTTTTTTTTTATCAAGAGTGAATCGGTTTCTTTCAGGCAAGCGTGATTCATCGTAGATCGCACCATTGCTAAACATCAGGCGAGTTGGCGGTCGAGCTCAAGCCTATTATATAATTAAAAAAAAACTGTTAGATGTCACTAAGTAATCTTTCGCAAGGTTTATTTTAGGGAAAAATTCACTTTTTCGTGTTATTTCAAATTGCACGTTGCCTCCGTAAACAAATGATCAATTTCATCACGCATACAACAAAAAAAAAATGCAGCGCAATAAAAAAATATGGCTTCTAAGTTCTGTGATAAATTGTAAAAAACAAAAAGAATCGAGATTCGATAGTAGTTCCCGCTACTCTATTAGTTTTGCAGGATTTAATTTGTATGCAAATAGGAGTGGCACGCAATATTAACGAGTTGTTATTAATTTGTAGCAACTAGCAACACAACTATAACCTACAAACATAAACTACAGGTTCCAGGCTCTCTCGAACGACGGTATTAACAACTGATTGCTTTATTTCACAAGTTGGTATTTATTTGATAGTTTTTGACATTGGATTGGTAAAATTATAAAAAAGAAGGGCTTAATTAGGACGGAAATTTTATGATTGCAATAAAACTAAGGAAAATTCACTTTTACTCACACTTAAGCAACGATGAATTGATGGTGCTGGTTGACTTTCATCTGCAAAAAAGAAATATTTTTTTAGCCAATTATACTTTAAGCACATAAAGTTTCAAATTGTCAAGTAAATAACGATGATCTTACAAACAAAAAACATTGATTTAACTAACATAATCATCATAATAAACTTTCTAAACGCGCATTCATCAATTATGGTTCCATCTCCGGCCTGCGACCAAGAACATAATTTTTAAAAAGGTCCTCCATTTTTTCCCCGAGTGAAGGCAGCTGGCTCACAGTGGGGTACCGTTTTTTCGACCATAAATATCAATTCTCACAATCCAACACACGCATTTGTATTTATTTAGGCGTTTCAACTTGTGGCGTATCACAGGGTAGTCTCCCGAGACACTTCCTTTTCCTTTTGCAAAATTTCTATTGTAACGTCTTTGTGAATGAGTAATAATGGCAAGATTTATTGTATTGCTTGTCCCCAATTTATTTTACCTTTATAATGACAAAATATTATTAAGGTTTTGAATATAAATAAGAGTACTGTGTTGTAATATGCAATGCAAGCTGTTTTCGGAAAACGTGTAATTATACGCGTACATTTCAGAGAATTGTGCCATTCTGTTCTCTGATGTAACGAGCGTTCATTAATTAATTTTATCGCCATCTATCAAAGCGTTGGCTAATGGAAATATTGGGCTAATATCGCGAGATATCAAAGGCTACCTGTTAGCGACCACAGAACTGTACGTTAATGTTGTTTAGTTTGCTTCACAAACCTGACCATGTCTGTAAACATATACAGTAACTGTATTTAACTGGCCACGTGCATGGTAATGATTTGTTTTCCCGCCATCCGTTGGTCGCCATCTTGACAAAGACGAAATAGCGGGAAACGCGAAATGGAGCCAATGAACGGAAGTTCGAAGAAATTCTGATATTAATGACTTAATAGTTAAAGTTTAACTGTCGAACAGCCGTCGAATAGTACTTAAGCAATTGCTGGGATAATAGGTTCGGATTTAAATTGAGCGGTTCGAAGCACTCAGAGGTTCGATGAATTTGGAACAGAGATTATACCAGCATACTCAAAAGTTACAAAACCAGGATTTAGTACAGCCCATGAGTAAAAAGTGCTTTGTAATAAAATAGCATAGGAAATAATAAAATAACATATCTTCTTTACCTCGTGGAACGGTCAACATAAAGTGAGACGAAAATAATTATGATCATAAAGAAAGACGATAAGTTTGGTATTCTTGCTTGGTTCATACGCAGAATTTTTATATCAGAGTTTTTGACCTGTCTTTTTATCAGAGAGCCATATTTCTAGATTATTACACCGGTTAGGTATCCTATATTTGCCGAGATGACGTAAACCCGCTATCGGAGGTCAGACGGCGCCGAGGCGACGGAGATAGCGATGCTTTGATTTATGATTTATTTTTTCTGTCATGTAATAGCTGTATGTAAACACAGACAGATCAATTTTTTTATTTATTGAATTGAGTGATTTTAATGGAACATTTTTTTAGTTTGTAAATTTCGATGGGGTCATATATGTTTGCTCTTTTTTAACGTGTATGTCCCCCCAATTGACTACTAACTTGGCTCTTGGTTAGCAACGATGTCTTCGAAGATGATGAACACAGACTTATACAAATTTTTCTATATACTGATGAGATAACATTTATAACCAATACAGAAAGCGTTAACTTTAAGGTCTTTTGCAAAGCACCTAACAAAACATTGAGTCTGAATCATTATAATATCAAGGTATGATCCTTGTAAGAGTAAGCTTAAAATATAACATGAATGGCTAAGTCCGTTTAATCAGACCTCAGATGTAATTATAAATCTAGCTGGTTCTGGCACTATAAGTCTGTATTAATGAGCATAATGAGCCATGGATGGTAACACCTCTAATTACTTTATGCTGTCTCAAGGGGATTGGGAAAAAAGGAAGAATATTAGGGAATTCATTGCGAAATTAAACTGATATACGTATTGTGTGGGAATTGATGTACTTATGAAGTTAATATACATAAGTATAAGAATATCAAACAAATAAAGCGAATGTCTTATATATTCGTCAAGAAAAGTAGTTGATCGGATGATGATGGATCTACATTATGATTGCGTAGATATCTACACACACGATGCGGCGGCGGCTTCGGTTTGGAGACAACATTAGGTTTTACGGTTGTATAGCATAAATTATCAAATAAATTAGTAAGTTCGCATATAAATTATACCAAGGCGAGATGAACTGGTATGATGAAATGATATGCAATGACTCTTATTGAAACCTAAAACATACCTATATAATATTTCTGGGATGAGCTAAACTTAATAACCCGGCGTAACTAACGGGTTATATCTAAGCTGATAATTTGCAAAACAGCCTAACTCACTTTCTAAATTCCTCCGGGAATCAAAGTGAAACTTCAACCCATCGTAACTACTTCACAAACTTCAGGAATTCCTGACTCGTTCCAAACGAACCGGTGCGTGGTACCCTCGACTCCTAACTATCGCTCAACGACCTTCGGAATTGTCATCTATCTCATACAAAAATATTAATAAACAAAGGCAGTGTCTTACTACTCGTACCCACACGCCGATCTTATCTCAAGATTTATTAACGTTCCCTACTGACTAATGTTACTCGATATTATAAAAAAAACAACCTCCTCACTACCAGACATTAATCAAACATTGCCTATGGAAATGTTTCGTTACCGTTGCTGGTTTAACTCTGAATCTGAAAACAAAGTTCTATAGGAAAACGGATACGTACGTGCAAGTCAGAGCTTTTGTCAGTTGTTTCAGGTGTTTCTGGTCAGAAATATGACACCACAAAAGTTGTCCAGTAGTATGAGCATCGATCTCGTGATACCATCGACAAACAGAAATTTTTGGAAGTTTTTTTAATTTAGCTACGTGTTCATAAGCGATCGTATCGTGTCGGGATGACTGGTGGTATCGAACCGAAAATATTGTTTATGGATCCGCTTTGTTTTTTAAATAATGTCTGAAACAACTGTTGTGACTTGAGCTTTGAATTTTATGTAATCGCAGACATAGAATAAATACTAATTCATGGATCATCAAACTTGGGTTAGTTTGGGAAGCTTTTGGCAGTTATTCCGTCTGTCTAACAATTACTATCTCGGTAGAAGAATAGATAATGGAAGCGGTCATTGATTTACCACATGGATCTAGTACAAAATCTAGTAAAAGCATATGTGTAATTTATTACACATTTATGGTAAAAGTAGACTTTAAGACTTTACTTAAACTCAGTCCAAATATTTATTATTTAAATTTTATTTTATTTTTTTTATATTTATTTTTATTTGTTCTGATAGTTGCAAAAAAAAACTTTGTGAAAAACACGAATTCTGATCATTTTCGCTTAGTTACATACACAAATTAGGATAAATCCTATCTCGTCATTGCAATGTCCAATTTAGCTTGCATTAAATGTAGAGTACCACAGATTACCGAATAATTAGTAAGGTCTTAGTCTATTTTTGGCTCAAGCATTTTTGACCGCTTATTCGATATCTATAATTTTAAATTGACTGCCCTGGTGGCTCAGTTGGTAGTGAACCTAACTTCTGTGCTTGGGGGCGTGGGTTCGATTCCCCTGTCTGGGTGTTAATATCTATTTAAGTATGTATTTAAAAATATATATGTACGTATATCAGTCTCTGGCAGCCATATTACAAGCTTTGCTTAGTTTGGGGTCAGATGACCGTGTGTGCAAAAATGTCCCAGATATATATTTTAAATAATCTTTGATTGGACTTGCTGTAAATTGCAACCAGTATGAAACTTAGATTAAATATAACACCCGCGACGTATATAAACTTCTCAGGAATAAATTAAAAGGTTAAATAGATAACCCAGCTCTATTCAACGGTGCCAGACTAACATAAAAGCATTAGGTTATCTGAGTATCACACTGAAAACATCCATACCCTAGCACCTGGTCTATTCGCTCCTCTAAGCACTGCAGCCTGCAGCCAAACGCTGTGAAAAGCATGAAAAGAATGTTCATTACTCAAAGCGGCGGCAAAAAGATAATCGCGTTTTGTAAATTAATGCATCCCATTTACCGTTAAAAATCCAAGTATTTTACCTAGACTAGTACTTTTAGCGAGCATAACTTGTTGTGCCGTGTGGTTTCACGTAATTTTAATAGTTTTAAAGCTTTTCTGGGGAAAAAAAGTACCATATTTTCTTACTCGCGATGCAAACTTTTTTATTGCTAAAGTTTATAAGGATTGGGTTAGCCATTTTGTTGTTGACATGTGTGACAATAAAATACATACGGAAGGACTTTTTTCACAACGGACTAGGCATGCTTTTGACTACAATCTCACCTGATGGAAAGCAAATATGTGGTCGAAGATGTAGCAGGCTCGCCTAGGAAATATCTATTAACTTTTTTAATTTTTTCTTGAAAAACCCCGGATTGTACTTGTTCTGAAAGCTAGACGCAGGTAAGAAGTTTTACACCACTGCTGTTCGGTTCAGAAAAGTGGATTTTGCATCTGAACGGAGGTCTTGCGACAGACAGAAAAACGTAAATAGTTACTATCGTAAATAGTTATGTGTCATTGTAATAATTACAGGAGAAGTACAAGCCATATGACCTTATTCCACCATCTCCCTTTTACTATAGGACAAGTAGAAAAATGGCTCTCTACCAGTCGTTCTACGTGGAAATAAACAAAAATCGTACGCAAAGATTTGGTCCCACATTCATGATACGTACTGCCCAAGAATGGAGCTCCCTGCAGTCGTCCTTGTTCCCTGAGAACTACAACCTTATCTAGAAACGTCCAGAGACTCTTCTAGACCAAATAGAATAGATTTCGTCTAGATCGACGCGCTACAGCCTCGATCATACAGTCTATTATCATCAAGCGAAATGAAGCCACAATTTGGCCAAATGAAGATCTATTATAAATACTTATGAAAAAATATAATAACAATCTTTCTCCGTCTCATATTGTAGAAAAACCAAACAGTGAATTTCATATTTCTTATTCATAATCCTCCTGTAAGAATTTTCTTCTTGGAAACTCTGAATTTCCCACTCGTGCCAATGATTAAATTCTTTATGAGTTTTCGTTTTGGCTGCAAAGTTAAAAGGTTATCCGAGTATGAATTCATGTAGTAGGTACATTACTGCAGCGGCCGGGAAAGCATTTTTTATGCCTTATGTATTTAACAAGCTAACGGGCTGCCTGATGTTAAGTGATCACTGTCGCCTATGGCTACCTGTAACACACGTGGCAGCACAGATACGACGCTGCCGACTTTGAAGACTCTATTAACAGCAATTATGAAGAACCCCTATTAATTATTATAGTTACGGTATGAGGCAAAAAAGATCGAGTTAAACGCACAGTGTGCGATTTCCACAGATATTCCACATTTCCTATGATATGTGGATGAGCTTTCCGGCGGTGGCAGCTAGTGCGATGATAAAACCGCGACACCGGCATCATATACGGAGAAATCATCGCTAGATAAAAAAAAAAGAAATCGTAACGCTAATTTCAACTCATCCTGCATTTCATCGTGCTTGTATATGAATAGATGGAAACTCTTTATTGAGAACCAAAAATAAAATAAAATACAAACAGAAAAACCTACGAGCTAGTGCCACAACTCAGCCTTATCGCCATTCAGGCCCCCATTGGATCGCCTTTGTTTCGCGAGCTCTAAAATAATGACTCAAAATAAACACAACACCCAACAAATAACCGTCCCTTGCACATAAACCTGAAAGAAAACGCGAACTGTGCAAGTCAACGCAACTTTGGCAAGCGCTATCTAATTTCCTCGGAGGGTGTTCAAATTTGCATCGACGCGGGGTGGTGGTGGCGCGACGGCAGCGGAGAAACAAAGAACCCATGGCGGCGATGATAAATGCAATCGTACATTGTCAAATAGTTTTATTACCACTGGCCTGTCGCAATGTATGTAGAGCCAAGAAGAAAAGAGAAGTAAATACAACGGAAATGAGAAGGAAATTCTGTCGCCAGGTATTGTGACAGATAATTGACTGAACATTCTTATTTTTGTCAACGCGGCGAACTACGCGTCACAGTTGCTAAAACAGTTGCTATGGGTTTATATGGGTGCAAGTGGCTACAACAAATTTCTTACAAAAATGCCTTTACAGCCGTTCTAATTAAAACAAAAAATACTTTTTTTTTCTTTTCTGTGTACAAAAAGCTATTAAAGCATTTTCTCGTTCAATATTTTGCAGTGATAATTTTTATTGTGCGAACTGCTGTCTGTGGGTGCGTTGCCTGAATGGGTGTTCCCCGATAATTACAATCTGGGTGTCTTCAACTCAAGAGTGAATCGGTTTCTTCTAGGCAAGCGTGCTTCATCGTAGACCGCATCTTCGCTTAACATCAGGCGAGCTGGCGGTCAAGCGAAAGCCTATCACTGAATATATATAAAAAACTATCATTGCAAATAAGAGTTTAAAAACTTCGTCCAAGTATAGTCTGTTGACAACAACTTAGCTCTATATACCTAGTATTGACTGCCCCGGTGGCTCAGTTGTTAGTGTACCTACCTTCTGCGGTTTTATGTGATGAAAATGTGTTTGTTCTATGTCTTTAAGTATGTATTTAAAAATATATATGTATGTATATCAGTCTCTGGCAGCCATATTACAAGCTTTGCTTAGTTTGGAGTCAGGTGATCGTGTGTGCAAAAATTTCCCAGATATTTTATTTATATATTGAGCTGCCATCTTTATAAATTACTAGCCGTCCGCCCCGGCTTCGCACGAGTGTAAGCTCGGCCTTCGGCCTCGCTACAACATATAATATAGCCTGTGTCACCCGGGGATAGTGTAGCTTCCCAACAGTGAAAGAATTTTTCAAATCGGTTCAGTAGTTTCGGAGCCTATTCATTACAAACATACAAAAATAGGTACAAATCTTTCCTCTTTATAATATTAGTGTAGATTTCAAGCATTGTCTTTGACCATAGTTCTGAATTATTTTAGCTGAGTTGAAGTCCATAATGTATCTTAAAGCAACATTATCTATTCAGTTCTGTCTGTGTCTTAGGATCTACAACGTAAAGTCTCGTCTCAAAAGTTCCATTAACATCTCAAAGTCCGTTTAAAGTGTTTAATCCTAATTCTCTCCTAATGACCGTAGATTAGGAGCAGAGATACGAGTGAAAGGCTCGAACGTGACTCGCCGTAAGCCTTCCGTTTCAAGGAGGTTCTAGCCCGGGTAGATCCGTAGATACGTTTGTATGACTTATATATACGAGTATGTACTTACTTACTAGGTAGGTACGTGTTTGGGTTTGTTACTTTGACAACTGACCGCTACATATCTAGTCAAAAGGTCGAAGGGTTATATAATTATGTTTAAGTCAAGTAGAATTAAAAAAATACCTTACTTTAACAATTATGAAATTAAATTTAAACGTAATATTAATAACTATGTTGTTACACAAAATACAATTTATAAATTCAAGCAAAAAACAAAATAATAAGTAAATATGAAATTAGAGATTTGCTGCTTCAAATACAATCATTTCGCATAGTGTTATTACAATGAAAACTATTGAGTGCCGCTATTGTGTAGAAGTCACCTTCTTATGACTCATGACTTTCTTGATGTCATTTCTTTGCAGGTTTCTATTGCATCACACTTAATTCTACTAATATCACAAATGAGAAAATGATTTTGTTTGTGCTTCTTTCACGCATCTTATTGATTTTCTGTATGAGATAGTTGAAGGACCGGAGAGATATCAGAAAAGTATATTTTGTGACAATTAAATATAAAACAAGAAATATTACTAACGGGAAAACAGGTACATATCACAAAAACTGGCCCCAACTCACAATTCTTCTGGTATTTTGTTTCTGAGAGTGAGATAGGAATATTTTTCATACTAAAAAATTTAGTATGTCCATGCGGGTCAAAGCGCGGAGTGTAACTATGTAAATTTAAGTTCAACTCCTGAAATAACTTTTGTCATTTTACAAAAATAAACCATTGCTCGTGTCTACACCACATCAGCAGTTTTCAAGGAAAGACTGTTACAGTATCTGATCAGGGAAGGGTGGCGGCTGGTGGTGGTAGTAACCCTGCTGTTTGAATGTTCGCGAGATACGGTGTGCCTGGCGCACGCGACGACGCCGTGCGTATCATGACTTCTTTGCCAAAAAAATTGGCCGCTTTGACCATCCACATTTTTTTTGCATTGTAAGCATAGGCTAGCTTCAGGTATAAGACCTCTGATATTGTCTACGTGCCGCGGTGTAGTAATAGAAAAAAAACATCTGCGGGAAAAAGAGTTAGGGTGTAAAGGTGGGTTTTACCCATGTTTCACCACAGTTCTGAGCGATCATTTAAGTTTGTCTTTGACTCTACCATTCATGGCCAGGTTTGGGCGAGGAGTGGCTCCTGTTTGCCAACTTTCGAAGCAGCTGATTAATCACTAGAGATCTGACTGCTAGCGCTTACTTAAGTAGTTGAGGGAGTTTTGCATAGATATAAGGAAGGTTTAAAGTTTTATTATTTTCAACTGTGTGACGAGTCGAGCAAGTCACTCACCTGATAGTAAACGTCACTTTCACCCATAACGGTATGAAAGATTTGTGTGTTATTCTACAAAAAATTAAAATCTGTCTTCACGGGACTCATCCCTTTATTTGCCACTATTGCCTAAAATATATCGCTTTTGCTCTGCTGCAGTCTTAAATAGGACAAACAAACTCACTTACGCGTTTGTGACATTAGTAAGTTACAACCTATATCGACTGCCTCGGTGGCTCAGTTGGTAGTGAACCTACTTTCTGCGCTTGGGGGCGTGGGTCGATTCCCATCTAGGACAAACATTTGTGGGATGAACATTTGTGTTTGTTCTATGTCTGGTTGTTAATATCTATTTAAGTATGTATTTAAAAATATATATGAATGTATATCAGTCTCTGGCTGCCATATTACAAGCTTTACTTAGTTTGGGGTCAAATGACCATGTGTGCAATAATGTCTCAGATATTTTTTTATTTATATATCGAAGGCATTCCACCTTATTCACAAACTTTATAGTTAATTACGTACATCGTTTGAAGCCTGCATCCCATAAATGTACATCTCGTTTCACATACGAGTGTATCGATTTGTCAATAATCGATCGTGGAATCCCCCGAGGCGCTGATTTATATTCCGGCGGCTCACGGCTCCGGCATTTGTTCCTGTTAGAGAGTTAACGGGTAACCAGCTGATTTAAAGGATTCCTAGTTTTCCACTCGCAATTGTTTTAGTTTTTCCTTAGCTGTTAAGGCTTTAGTTTAAAAGTTGGTGTTGTACTTTACTACGAGTAGCCTATCTACCTATCTAAGTATATCTAGTTGTACATTATCTATAACGCGTTTCCTTTTAGCTTTCTATAACTTACTTTTAGCACTCAAGAGTGCTTTGAGAAGAATGCCAATAAATAAATAAATAAATGGTAGGACTCTTTTGCAGAGTCCGCCTGGGGAAGTACCAGACCTTTGCCAGTTATTCAACCGCCAAGCAGTAGTGATGAAAACACAACTGTGTTCCGGATTGAAGGGCAATGTTTCCAGCGAAATTACAGGCACACAGAGATTTGACATCACATATCTCGGGGTGACGAGCGCAGTGCATTGCCATCCAGGGTTTTGAACTGTTGAAGTTCATAACTCTGAGTGGCGTTGAGCTGTTATGGGCAAGCATGAAGAGCCATCAGGCGAGCGAATTCCCTCGTCTCGTCACTCAGTATCATAAAAAAAAATGAAGTGTTAGAGACGAGTGACAAAATTGAACCTGCAGACAGTATTTTTTTTGAATTGTCTATGATCTTATATAAAAAAGGCGATGTGTGTATGAAGGTATGTATGTTTCCTAAGGACTCTAAAACGGCTGGACCGATTTTGACGGGACTTTCACTGGCAGATAGCTGATAATATAAGGAGTAATATACCCGGGTAAAACAGCGAGGCACAGCTAGTAACATGTAATTAGTAAATCCTCAAGAACAACACTTATCGATAAATCAAACCGAAGACTATTTCGGTATTCAGCGATACTTAGGTTATGATAACTAAGTATTGTAGGTCAGTAATTATATCTTTTGTTTTCATATTAAAACGAGTAGGTAGAGGTCATAACTACTTATTTTGAATTGAAACCCAATACGAAGGACGAAGGGTTGTGCCTTTATCCGTTCTACTAACACACCTACCTACTAACCTATATGTATGTAAACCTCTCATCTGTGTCTGTAGTTTTAGAGTAACGAGTATTTTATGTTAAGATATTGGAAGTTATATAAAAGCCATTTCGCCATATTTGGAGTCCCTTTTCTCAAAAAATTCAGCATTTCCCGTGGGAAATCCATCACCCCTCTATCAAAGCGATGGGATCGACCCGCCTGGCTTCCTCCAGAATACCGCATAACCGCAACGCTTTATGAAGCACTAGGTGCGCCCTGCGGGTTTACCCGCAATATTCCAGTTTTCCCGTATTTTCCGAGAGGTTTTTATTAATTACTAGCGACTACATACGCGTAAATTTTCATATAAACTTTTAACCCTTTTTTCATCCCTTGCGCAAATTAACCATAGCCTATACTTCAATCTGGTCATAACTAAGCATATTTGTGAAAACCGCATTTAAATCCGTCCAGTCGTTTGGAGATGTGCATGGACAAACAAACAGACAAAAATTCTAAAACTGTCTTCACGTGTTCAGCTGCTTATTTTAAGACACCCTGTTTTTTTTTTCGTTTCTTCCAATTACAGATTTATTTATCTCTATGGTTTTATTATATGTATAGATAGATAGATAAATATAGATGGCCGTCCTTATGATGTTTGCTAACTGCTGATCAAATTTCATCATGACCAGTCCAGCCGTAAAGTCGTTAAGTTGTAATAAACAGACGGACAAAGCGATATAGAAACAGCTAGAGTAACTTTCGCATGTTTTGTGTGATTTCCTTCTTTATTCACAACAGCTTATTTTAATTATTTTCTTCTCTGTTTTTCTTTTTTTTTGTTCTGATTTTATTCTACAGGTATCTTTTACGAGTATTTATATATTTTTAGAATAATGATGATGAATAAAAAAAAAATGTGACCCAAAAATAAATATTGACAATGAGCGTGGACACTTTTTACCTCTAAGTTAGTTTATTTTTATTTTTTATTCTGTAATAGGCTTGCGTTTGACCGCCAACTCGCCTGATGTTAAGCGCGATGCGGTCTACGATGGAGCACGCTTGCCCAGAAGAAACCTATTCACTCGAGATTTGAAGACGCCCAGATTGTAACCATCGGGGAACACCCATTCAGGCAGCGCATTCCACAGACTAGCAGTTCGCACAATAAAAGTGGAATCAAAGCGCTTCGTACGGGTTTTCGGAATATCAACCATGAAGCGGTGTCGATTTATCGTTCCCGATTTTGTCGATTTTTAGTTTAGGTTAGATTAGTTTCTTAGTGTAGTTTTTTTAGACATATTAATAATTTCATGTAGTTTGATGTTTTGTTTTTTTGATCAACATTTGTGTTTGTTCTATGTCTGGGTGTTAATATCTATTTAAATATGTGTTTAAAAATATATAAGTACGTATATCAATCTCTGGCAGCCACATTACATTACATTACAAGCTTTGCTTAGTTTGGGGCTAGATGACCGTGTGTGCAAAAATGTCCCTAAAACAAAAATTGTATGTAATGTTGACAACTACTACTTTCGGAGTCAAGACATTGGGCCCTTGGGGACCGGGAGCTCACCTCATTTTTCAAAATCTTTCAGAGCGCCTGGTTGACACGTGACCAAAATGCTGGCGCGTATCTGGCACAACGTACAAGAATTGCCATTCAACATGGTAATGCCGCCAGCATGCTGAGTACGCTGCTAACTGATAGTGGGCTGAGCATTTGGATTGTGTTTAGACCTTCAACGGTCTATGGACAGTCTGTTTGTGTAGTGTTAGTGTTAACTTGTATTTTGTTTCGTTAATAAAGGCACTTGCCCGTTATTTCTTTTATTAAATAACTATAACATGTTATTCGGATTTTATTTTTATACAAGGAATCTTTCCTCGTTCCTTTATTGTCAGGGTTGGTACTGTTTCTTCTATTCTGTTTTTATGTTCTGTGTTTGATATGGCATGGCATTGAATAAACAGGTAAAGTATCATACACGATGACACACAGACGGAAAATACCAATCAATTACAGCTAATTGCTTCGTAAATAGCTTAGCCGCTTGGAAAACAAGAGGTATTTGTGTGTATCAAGTATTAGTACATACGATAATGCTAAGCTAAACACAGAATCCAAACAATAGTATCGTAAAAGTGTTTTCTCAAGTCGGATACAACAGGAAACTAGCTGTATCAGCAACTTACTGCGCTGCTTCAGTGTAACCGTGAATAAAACGTCAATTTCTTACAAACATTCCATTAAACGTCTTCGCTAAAAGTAACATATGAAAACTAGGATGTGTTTATGTCACAACACCGTTTGTAGAGTATCAGAACGTCTGCGCAGAATGACTAACTAAACGATGAAATAAAAAAGACTGGATTTCATAAGCCCGTAATTAGTTTATGGCTGCTATATTTGATCCATATCTATTGTCCCATTATAGAGCTGAGTAGAAAGATAGATTCCTATTTTTTTCTAATGTGACGTTTTGCTGTTGGCTTTGCGGCCTCTACAGCTTGAC
Source organism: Agriopis leucophaearia (assembly GCA_949125355.1). Lineage (NCBI taxonomy): Eukaryota > Metazoa > Arthropoda > Insecta > Lepidoptera > Geometridae > Agriopis > Agriopis leucophaearia. The sequence continues at coordinate 16,779,023 of OX421273.1, forward strand.
CGGACTAGTTGGTGAACGCAGAGGGCTTTGGGCCAACATGATTATGATTTTTATCTTTCATGAGTCTATTTCTATAGTTTGATGTTATAGAAATCGAACCCATATCCTCGTCTCTGACTTAGAGACCGCTCACTCACTCGACAGTCTTGCTATATAGACGCAAATGATTGTGAAATCCGTTGCAAGCAATTTAGAACCCATTTGGTTATTTATGAGCGGGGACACTAGCGTCGCGGGCCTTGTCAAAATGTTATTTATATTAATTCTGATCCAGAGCGGTCGACGGTATACAAGCGGGAGCGACCAACTTAAATAGTACCCAAGCTACGCAAGAAATTACACTTAATTCAACAAGCTATGAGTGCGTATTTAAAACTTTTCTACTGATAAAAATTTGTACTTCGGCCTTAGGTTATGCCAAAGTACTTACGCTCAACTCTAAACGCGGACCCGAATAGGTGCCGTTTGCAATATCACGGGAACGCGAACCTTAACGCGCCGAGATACGGTGTGTGGTCACGTGATTTTGCAAACTGCACCTATTTGGGCCCGTGTTTAGAGTTGGGCGTAAGGCCCCTGAACTTTAACTTTTGTAACAATACTTAGGTTCGCAGTGGATCATAAAATAAACGCTGATGTAGTGCGGCGTGTAAGAGATTAAATTACAATTAGATTTTTCACAAATCCGTGCTTCGTCTGATAGCCAGTCGAAACTTTCACATAATATGCAAAATTATGACGGATTAACTAACAAATAATAATAAAGTCAATACTAAAGGAGGTGGTCCTCATACCACAAACGTTTTTTTAAACGTATTTTGGTATTTGCTCTAGTGTAAAAACTGTAAACGCACATGCGTGAAACTTGGCATGATTATTAGTACACAATCTAAAGAAAAGCAACAAATAATAAATACTGGCCAAGTGCGAGTTAGTGACAAATTTCTGTTCACAACCGGTTCTCGTACGATCACCGGAAGTTAAGAAAACCTCAAGTACGATCGGTACTCGGATGGGTGACCGCCTGGGCGTGATGTTGTCTTTGCACTACTTTTTTGTACTTTAGTAGATAACAATTTATGTAGTGGTACATAAATTGCGCCCTCAGTGCGCAAGCATTTGGCCGAATTATATAATTTGATGGGCAAGCGTCGCTTCTCCTTCACAACACGCTTTACCTATCTGCTCCTGTACCGTATCTACAAATAAATATGTAATTAATAACAATAACGGACAGACAGACGGACGTAACTCAATCACGGTGACTCGCGGGGGATGGACCTCTGAGTGAGGGGTGCAGTCGCGGTCAGTAGTTGATCCACATGTAGCTATTCTGTGGACAATGAAGCTTCATGGACATCGGAACACGTTACAGAAGTTAACATCTTCAAGGCTAGAGTAAATAGATTTCTTCCAGATTAACGTGTTCCATCCTCGACCACACCGTCGCTTCAGTTATATGATTATTTACGGGATATTTACCGTGGTAAGGTTGTGGAAGGAGCTCCCGATATTTCGGTACAGTTACATGCACCATGTTCACGGGAAGACTGCAGAATGCGGGTGGTTGGTCGAACAGTTTAAAGTTAGGTGCAGACAAAACGATCTACCCTCTTTCTTAGTCTTTCAATTTGGTCTAGTTCTGATGAAGTCAGTTTTTTATATTGATAATTATTAGGTAATTAATTCAGATAGATTTAGTACATACAAGTCTTACTATATATCCACAAAGAATTTTCAATCTTGTTATAGGTATAGGTTAATTATTTTAAGGAACACGGGTTTACTTACTTATCAGGAGAAAGAAAAAAAACCAATGCTTTTGTATTTCGGTTCAAATCGGCATCAGCTTCTTCTAGGAAATCGTACTCCATCGTAGGCCGCATCATCGCTTAACATCAGGCGAGTCAGGCGGTCAAATGCAAGCATATTATTAAATTAATTTAAAAGGCAGGCATTATTTAAGTTTTAAATATAATTATGTTGATACATGTGTAAAACTGAACTGCATTACTCGATGCGTTGTGTTTTTAAGACATTCTGGGGCGTCAGTACATTAACTCTTGAATGAAAACATCAAAAATAGAATGCCCCAAACTGTTTCCTTTTTCAACAAGTTTATTTCTCGCGGTTGGTAATTACGGAACATTAGACTAACTGGTAATGGACTGCTGGAAGTTTCAGTAACAGAGTCCGATTTCATGTTCTCACTTTTGATTGTTGCATTGTGTTGAAATTAGCCTCATTTTCAGCGTGTTTCAGGAATTTTAAACGGTAGAGTAACGTTTTAACGTGAACACGTTTTTAAAAGGCTTCCATACTAAACCGCCAGAGTTAGCAATAAATCGAATTTATTTGTCGCGCCATTTAAAAATAAATAAATATTGCGTGACTTAAATTTTGTATATATCCTGAAAAAAAGCGGGGAGGGAGGGTTGAAAAAGAGCCACGAAATTCACTCTGCACGGCCAATGAATCAGTCATAACTCGGAAAGCATCACAGGAGTATTTGCATCTGAGTCATCGGCGTGCGGATATATTGAAAAGCTCAAAAGATAAAGAGAGAGTGTGGGAAAGCAAGAGATATTATGTTTTCACACAATAAAAAATACGGTAGTGTAGCAACTGTTTGGGTCTGTGTATTATAACACAGACCCAAACAGTTAAAAAAATATGCTTTTTGTTATTTTATACAGTTTGTTAATCCTGGTTTCAGCAGATAAAGTTTGGAGTACGTTTTGTGCTTTATCCGATTCATTCAGTCCGTATTTGCCACACAAACATTTTTAAACTAATTATTATTTTTAAAGTATAGTAAAAGTATTTCATAAAATACGTCAACGTGCTATTATTGCTATGTAAAATGAAAAGCATCTGCAACACTAAAGTACCCATCTAGTAGCGTACTTATCTTCATAATAAAACACCACTGAAATTGCCGGCGTGTCGCCTCGCCCTGAACAAATTCAAATGAACCTTGTTAAAGTTGTCTGATTAGAGGCCCCAGCGTCTCTCTTATTAGCCGCTGCCAAAATGTCCCCCTACGCCCCCTATGTCGGTATTGATGGAACAATCTTTGAAGTAAGTTCACTGGTCCTCGATGTAAGGAAACTCATCTCGGAAATCAAACTTCAAGATTAGAAACCGCAATCCGGAGAAATAAGAACGAGAAATAGAAAGAAAACTGTGTACTTTAGAGAAAAATTATAAGCTTTGCTACTCGTGATCTTTACAGCAATATTATATATTTACGAATGAAAACATGACTTTATATCTAATAAGTTGCACAAGAAAGCTAATGGATTATACACTCCATAGATTTCTTTCAACCCATATGAAATTATAAACACAGAAAAAGAATTGGGAACACTCAAAAATCATCTGCTATGAGCAAGAATCTGCTGTGACATTCGCATGAATATTTACACATGTCCATCTCAACAGGACAAGTCTAACAAACGAGTAGGTAGGAATCGAAACAAGGACATTTTACTGAAACGGAGTGACTAGCTTTATTCTGAAGCTTGCAAAGTCCTGGAATACCGCCAGATTTGCTTCATTGTCTTCGTCCACCATTTTGGATGCCCACCATTTTGTTTTCATGTAGCTTTTGCGGGAAATGGTCAAAATCTTAAAAGTTAACAATTACTAACCTATGAAGCTATTTATATTATCACTAGCGAAGCGCCCCGGCTTCGTACGGGTGTAAGCTCGGCCTTCGGCTTCGCTACTATGACCCGTTCCAGGAATACAAAATTTCATCAAAATCGGTCCAGCCGTTTACTCACCGTTTAAATCTTCCCTGGACTACGACAAACATTTCAAAACCAAAATCAGCTAAATCGGCCCAGCCGTTCTCGAGTTTTAGCGAGACTAACGAACAGCAATTGATTTTTATATATGTATATAGATTAATAATATATAGCACCTATTGGTCATTTTTATATGAACTTTTGTGTTAAAATTTCACCAAATCCTCGTACAATGATTGAAGGCAAAACTTATGATAAAATAGAAAAAAACAGGCTTCATTCGAATTAAATAGCAAGATTTCAACTCTGAAATATGAACGTCGAGAGCTTGGAAAGCTAAAAGCAGAAGTTGTTAAATGAAGCTTTATTAAATATATTTTCACTTCGTTTTGCAGAAGTCATGGAGAACGATTTATAGTTCTCTTTCAACTAAAAACGCCTACAAAAGTAGGTAAGTACGCAGTATGTATGAGCTGAATCATTGGGACAATTATCTTACACAATGAATAAAATCAATAAACTCATATCATAGGGAATTCCGATAACCCGTACGTACGAACCGCTTTGATTCCTTTGATACTTTTACTGAGCGAACTGCTAGTATGTGGAATGCGCTGCCAGAATAGGCGTGCCCCGGAAGTTAGAATCTGGGTGTCTTCAAATCACGTGTGAATCGGTTTTCTTCTAGGCAAGCGTGCTCCAACGTAGACCGCATCATCGCTTAACATCAGGCGAGTTGGCGGTTAAAAGAAAGCCTACTCCTAAATAATAACGCTACAGCTACTAAGTATTTGTAGAGTTCTCAAAATGACTCATAATTGCTTAATCTGCTTTCAAATCTCGCTCAGCCTTTCAACATGTTATCAGGAACATTGTGTAGCCAAGCCCTGTCTCACGACCAACTTCCAAATTAGACCGCGCTGACAATCCACTAATCGAATTACGATCGAGATCATATCAACTCACAATCGAGTTATTAAATCGATAACGAGATGTGTGGAGCCCTGAAGGATTTAGAAGAATCGTTTTGGCATTAAAATGCAATGTTTTCTACAGTAAAAATAAAGTTTGACTTAACTTTTTGTTTAAATTAATTATTTAAGTATATTTATCTATATTCTGTGTCACAGGCATTCACCTGATAATTTGCGCAGTTTTTTTTTAAATATAATCATTATTGTTAGTTTATTTTAACACGAGACATAATCGGTATCGATAATTCACAATCTTTTAATATTCTCAGACTCTCCCAAAAGGCTAACATGAACAATATAATTTTTTATGGCCGCCATTACTATTAAACACGTTCTCTGTTTACAATCATGTTAAATTTATTTCTGCCCATTTTGTGTAGCTATCAAACGATTTAAATAAAATAAATACACAATGGGTAAAATATAATCTTGTTTTTCACTTTGATTAATCGTTTCTTCGAAGCTTTAGGTACTCGAACTTCTTTCATTTGTTTCTCAAACTGATTTTTTTGTTCAAATGGTTTGACACAGTTTCTAAGTCGATATCTACGTGAACATTATATTAGTAAATATATAAAACTAGCGACGCGCCCCGGCTTCGCACGGGTGTAAGCTCGGCCTTCGGCCTCGCTACTATAACCCGCTTCAGGAACACAAAATTTCATCAAAATCGGTCCAGCCGTTTCTCGCCGTAAAAACCATCGTTGAACTTCAACGAACATTTTAAAAAAAGATTTGGCCAAATTGGTCCAGGCGTTGTTGAGTTATGCGCTTACCAACACATTTTGCGATTCATTTTTATATTATAGATAAACACTTTACCTTGTATAATATAAAAGAAAACAAATTTCTGCTAAATCAAACACAGTACGAGTAAAAATACACAAATAATCAAACGCTCAAAAGGTTTTTAAAGCTCGTAGGCAAAAGTTCTTTCCACGTCAACGAACAAATCTGTCCGTGTAAAGTAAACAAGCCCAACGATCCGACATGTCGGGGCCAATTATATGGAAATTTGGACCTACCTAATCGGATTAAAGCGTCCCATTCATGGACGGATATGCTCGCGAACGGTCGTAATTCTGTTATTGTTCGGGAGACTTTTTCATTGTGTATCAGCCCGCGTTTGACTTCGTTATTGTACACTTGTACAGCGCCCCGACTTACATTATATATTATACATGGACACGGGAATGGTCTAATTACATAAATAGGAAGATAGATAATGCAGTAAATACACGAAAAATCTATAAACTGCTTAGCTATGAGTCTACACTAAATAATTTGGATAATTGACAGCCCAGTTAGCTTAGTTGGTAGTGAACCTGCCTTCTGCGCTTGGGGGCGTGGGTTCGATTCCCATCTAGGACAAACATTTGTGTGATGAACATTTGTGTTTCTTCTATGTTTGGGTGTTAATATCTATTTAAGTAGGTATGTATTTAAAAATATATATGTATGTATATCAGTCTCTGGCAGCCATATTACAAGCTTTGCTTAGTTTAGGGTCAGATGACCATGTGTGCAATAATGTCCCAGATATTTATTTTATTTATAACTGATATACTGATTTTCATAAATAAATATTATTTCTTTTTTCTCGAGAATCAGCTTACCTACTGAAGTTCAAAATATGAAGTCAGCAAGGTACGAGTAAGTACAAAATCGAAGAGCTTATGGCCAGTTAGCGAGGACTGCTATTGAAGCTTTCAGTTCTTGACAAGGTATCTAATCCAACTTTGTAAGGTTTCGATTTTCTAATTTTCCTTTCGTACCTACTAGCTTCTAATTTCACGCTACATTGACGCTGGTGACCTTTTTCTTTGGATTATTTGATTAAAAGTTCTACTTATTAGACAAAGATAGACCTAGAGCTTTTTCTTATTTTGTCTGGAATAATTACTAACCTATTAACTATTTTTTTTTGTTTGATAACCTATCTACTTATATACGGGTAATAAATTTAATACCTGCTAAAAGATGATCTAGAAAATATTTTTCTTATTACTTATTTTGAGTCAGTCTTTGCAATGCTAAATAGTAGATACCTAATCAAAAATTAATAGTAATTATTCCAAAATAGCGTTTAATTTCAACAGTCTTTCCTGTTAAAATCGGGTGCTCTACTTGACTTTTTGCTATGTCCTAAATTGGAATAAAAGAGATCTTATGGCATTTTTGTAGTCTATGATCAGATCTTATTAAAATCACTGAAAAAAAAAGTTATGAGTTTATCCAACAAAGGCCAACATCCAGCAGTCAACAAAACTTAAATAGGCTCATGGTGATGATGACTGGAAAAATGTAGACCTTACTACTTGCTTAGTTGTCGTGTCATGAATAGTTTTCTTTCGTTACGAACGCATCTTCCCATCACTTCGCGTCACGAGTCTGATGGTGTCACAGATAAAACTATGTCGTTTTACATCACACTGGAATGAAGACTTTATATTTATAGTCTGTGGGTGTGCCGTGAGAACGCAGTTTGTATGTAAGTTATGGTATAATTTGCATAGATTTTGGGGTATTGAATAGCTGTACGATGTAAGATAGGTGCATGGTTATTGGTTGCCTAACATATATGGAAGGTGACAACAGTAGGAATATATACATTACAGACCCTGCAGATAAAATTTATTACAATAACTTAAACAACATTCCAATAATAAAAAAATATTAAAAAAACGATATGTTAATACCTAACTACTAAATTAATCTATTAAACCGCTACCAGTGGGAATCGTCCCCAAAATGCTGGCCCCTGCAGATTGTGTTTCAGAGATAAATTCCATAAAAAGCTACTAACGATACTAAAATAATTATTTATTATAGTTTTGTTTATCTAGGAGGTCACTGTTTCTGTCGTTGTGTGACGTACTGTTTGAACGAAAATTTAATTTAAACGACAAGAAAAATAGATAACACATGGCCGTCACGGAATACCCGGTAAATGTGAAACTTGACGACATAAGAGAGCGTCATGTCATTTGCCGTCACGACATACGAGTCTGTTTTACAGCCAAGGCGCGCCAATAGATGTTTCACATCAAAAGATAATATAATATGCTTAATTATATAAATATCGTTATAACATTATACGAATGACAAACAAGCCAGTAACACCAACACTGAATAAAGAAAATAAATGGTACCCCAATATCCAACAGCAACCTTAAAATCAGCGAATGTGGCAACATTCGCCGGAGGCCACAAATCGGCGATATTACCGCATATCAGCATTGCAACTCACTCGAAGAAAGGAGCTCTTATCTACATCTTAATGCTGGCCCGAGGTGACCCGATGTGCCTGATAACACTACTCCTTACAAGCCCTGACACAAAGAGGATCGAAATACAGAGGTCAAAGAGGCGTGTGCCTATTGCCGTGGTGACTCTCAGAGTACCTGTAGTCCTATATGGAAGGGAAACGTTTCTAATGCAAGTTAAAATTTTCCTTGTTATGTTTGTTAAAGTAGAGACATGATTATTTTACTGGACGTAATAGACCTCAGTAATATATGCCAATAAGTGCATTTTCATCTCTCTGTGTCAAATTTTTGATATAATATAGTTGAGTATGTATTTGTAAATATTTTTACACTTGCGGTAGTATTGTCCTACAAGTAGTTACGATCTAGGCGTCTTTATGTCATGAGACCACATCATCGCTTGACGTCAGGGATATGGCGGTCTACCGCAAGCCATCATTTTATCAATAAGTTAAAAAAAAAACGTGTTCAAAATGTCAAGATTTGAATTATAAATATTACACTCACACACATTTACACTAAAGAATTAAATTATAGAAACACAAAAATCATAACACCAACGTTTCACGTAGAAAAAATCTACCTTCAATTGTGTAAAGTAATACTTAATATAGTCCTATTTATCTCTGTCTCTTTAGTTGCTACCTCTTAACTGATAAAATGAAATTGGGCAAGGGATTAGAATGTCATAAGATAGGTTTTTCTATCAAGGAATACGAAAATGCGGTAAAATAACAGTTGCTGAAATTGCTAGTAACATTATATACAGTAGGTTAAAAGAAACTTAAATGTAATATTCTTAATATAAGAATTAATCAAGTACTAATTAACGTGTCGGTTTGTTACACCTAATTCAAGAACACTTCCCTCATTAAACTCGACAATTTATTAGTCCCATCTTCGCGTTTGTTATCTTTGTCCCGGCAACCGAGGTCTCGTTATCAGGCGGGATTATCGTCCCGCTGTCCCACTATTCCGCCTTTCGCCAACTTGGCCCTTTCTCTGTTTAAACACTTTTGATCTCCAAGTCTGCGGTGAAAGTAATTAATCCAGGAAATGAATGGTTTCAATTAACATTATTTCTAAATACATCAATTTTATATTACAGAACTTGTACCTTCAAATGTACATTGTACATACACAGATAAAAATCTTAACTGTTAATTACGAGTATATCAGAAATTGGAATTTGAATGGAATTGAAATTGATTGCGCTAAAGAGGGAGAAAAATGACCTACAGTTTCGTCTATGGTCTCTCAGATGCTTTAGAGGCATGTGATTCAACAAGAGTTTTGTAATTTTAAAATCCAATTTTCAATAAACTTTAATAGGAAAACTAAAGAAGAAAAATAACGCATTGTGTGTAGGCACTAGGCAGCAACAAAACCGCAATAAAATCATAAAAATATACCGCAATCCTTAATACCTCATCATCTCTACATAATAACCAATTCACACTCCAACATTTACTTTTATAACCCTTCATTAGCTCGGGCTATACCTGGCAGTAACCATCGCCTAATCTGGGTGGCAGACTTCTTTTTATGGATTTATTATCGTACCTTTTCATAATAATAAGATATATTTTAAATGAAAAGCTTCTGTTTAGTAACATTGAAAGAAAATACCGTGAATTCCTATACGAAAAAGTACTACTGAATACTCATATTCAATTTAATGGAAAAATACCACATTTACACGTCAAGTACAAAACATTTTAGATACTATTAAATTCTGTTTAAAATTACTGATATTCATTGTCGAAATGTCAAGGTGGTTATTTGGCATATTCGCCAAGTATGTAGCCAGAAATAGTAGCTTTTTACCAGACATGTTGTTACAATTTATGTATAAGACTGTATAACACTGTTATATAAACTATCAAAGTTGTTCCCTACAGTTATATGATTATTGACGGGGTATTCATTTGGGGTTCGGGTTTTTTTCGTTTTTTTTCTTATAACTGTGTAAGATAGTATTAAAATATTGTTACAAGTTTCAGCAATATAATTGATTTGATAAGGTACTAAACTGCTAAGCCATATCTGTCCGACTCCTCCAACCGGTCTGCCATCAGCAAAACTTCCTCAAGTAATAACAATTAGCTAATCCGTGGGCTCCTTAATCAAGGTGTGAGGTTTATTGTTACAAATTACCGACCGCACCTCGGCTCAGATAATGATGTCTGTTTATTTGTATTGTTAATTGATTTTATTGGGTATTGGTGTTTATTTGTGGTACAAGTGTCTAATTAATTATGGTCGATTGTGGGTTAAAAAATCAATTAATTAAAACTTAATGCGTTCGGTGGGGTATACTTCCAATTTGGTCCTATTGTCACTAAGTCAGGATCCGATGATGGGATCTCAGGGAAATCGAGGACAAACCTCAAACTTTATAGCCACTTATTACGTCTTTCATATATTTTTGAAGCCGGTTTTTAATGTGATTCACTTGTTACGAACAAAACTCTCTGTAACCATTCGATTGATGTACTATCTATAAAATTTTAGTATTTTTTAAAATTCATGGAAATGTGAATTATAATTTTATTTTTCACATAAATGACAATTACAAATGCAGTTCTCATATTATTATTTTCCGATCAATAATAATTGCTGCATCTGTTAATACACACAAATGAGTAATAACAATGGATCGACAACAAAAACTCAAGATTAACATATCTACAGAAGTGACTATTCAAAACTAACAAAGGAATGTCAAAGCTGCTACAACAAAAGAATGAAATGTCAATCCGATTGTCGTTTGACATTGTCACAAGAATGAAAATCCTTTAGAAATGTCAAAACATTTGACGCGATTACCTGACAAAATGAACAAAAGTTGGGATTATAAATATGTGAATTTTGGAGGACGTTGTCACTGTAAGGTTAAGTGTTTCTTCATCATATTTTTTAGTTGTTTAAATTACTAAGTGTAGTAATTTAAACAACAAAAAAATATGATGACACGGTTCTAGCAAAATTTGGGTGTTAAAAAGTGTTCAGCTGTAAAGTTATCACTGTTTTATAAGAATCTGACTCATTATATTTTTAACGAATAAACAAAAAGGTCTTGAAAATTTATTTTTCACATCTATATAATAATATGCCATTGAGTTAGATCTACTACGTACAATAATGTAATATGCAAACATACTTGATCTATTTATCTATAAATTTATGTTTCTAAACACACAAATGCACCTAAAATGGCACCGATCCGTTTTGTTATACAGGCTACGGAACCCGAGAGATGTTTATCAGTTTACACTCCCATGTTTGATTTTTCTTGTGTATTGCCCCTTTGTGATCACATGCAGATTATAGATTCTTTGACGTCGCATCGATAAGAAATTATTTACATAGTCACGAGATAAAAGATTTTTTTTATTTTTTTATTTTGTGAGATGTGATTTTGTGCAGCTGATGTGATGTGATGTGATTTTGTGTGAGGCCGATGTGTGTCGATTTGTAATTTGTGTTCGCATTTATTTTATGGTTAAGTTCTCATTTGTGTATGTATATAAGCTACTAATAATTAGTTCTTCAGAATAGAATTAAGACGTGGCTTAAAACAAGTCTTTTTAGCTTAAAAAGCTGGCAGAAGTGAGCTTACCTCGATAAAGTCGAACAAATAACTTACAAAAGTCATCTTCTGGCAAGGTTTGACTTCTGAAAACTTTGTCTTTGTTATAAAATATTAAATAGCGACCTGCCTCGGCTTTGCACGGGTGCAATGCTGATTGATACTAAATATACCAAAGAATGTCTTTATTGTAAACAACGCCCCCCGGCCGGTACCGCCGCAACCGCTAAGACCCTGCATTTGAAATCTGTAATATCTTCGAAAATATTCATATAAATTACATGCTGTAAAGGGCCATACTGATCTATATTAAATGCATAATGTATTTAATGTACTTTATTGGATAAGGATAAATGCTGTATTGCTTAAAATCGCTTCGTAAATAAGCCATTATTTCTCGTAAAAAGTATAGGATAAAAATGGGTATCTATAAAAAATAACTCATCAAAATCCGTTGCGTAGGTAGTTTTAAAGATCTTAGCATACATAGGGAGGGACAGACAGAGGAAAGTGACTTTGTTTTATACTATGTAGAAGAAAATATTTAATTTAATTATGTTATCACTTGTCAGTATGGGGGAGGCCTATGTCCAGCAGTGGACGTCCTATGGCTGAAATGATGATGGTGATGATGTGTTGTCAGTATGATCGATCATCGGTATACTTAACCAGGTAGGCGTTCTTGATAAAATCCTACAATATATAAGTACATATTATACCTACTTGTCACCCTAAAGTACCAGTTATGGAGGCCCATACAATTAACTGATTCTGAATTTAATAACAGTCTTGTGAGTATAATAACGCTATAAACGGTATGCAGCAAATATATTACACAAATAAACACATGTCTTAGGTCTAGCTAAGCCGCGATATATCTCGGTCTAGACACGCGCTATGCAATATCCGCGCCATATGTCTGGGTGAGAATACATATAGAACATGGGATATTGGTAGGGTTGCCATCCGTCCGGGTTTCCCCGGATTTGTCCTAGTTTAGAGGGCATCCAGGGAGCGTCCGGGTCAGACTTCATTTGTAGTCCGGATTTAAAAATTTAAAGTCTTGGGCCACCCGCGACACACGCACTGTACCCGCACTCCGTTATGTTCAAAAAACGTATGATGTCCGGGTTCTGGGCTCTAAAATCCGAGGTTTTCACGCGTCTTGTCCTGGTTGCCAAATTTGAGATGGCAACTCTAGATATTGGTAATGCTGGAGCAATTAGCAGGAGCAATAGGTAAATTATGTAGTAGGATTGATTTGTAGAAGCGGTGGTTCAGTAATGAGGTCGTAAATCTAGAAGCGTTGAAGATGAATTTGAACCCTAGACACTGTTTGCATTGACGATTAGCAGTTACAACATCAATGACAGTTCTGTTGTCTATTGTGCTTTATTAACCGACTTCCAAAAAGGAGGAGGCTATTAATTCGACTGTTTTTTTATGTTTGTTACCGCATAACTTTTTACTGGGTGAACCGATTTTGATGATTCTCTTTTTTATATTGAGAATTATTACTAGGTTCGTATCAGAAAAAATTACAAATATAATATGCCTGCGAAAGCTGCAATAACCCTGTATAGCGATCCTTGGAGCTCTACATATTATACATACTCTACTCACGAGTGAATCGGTTTTTTCTAGAAAAGCGTGCTCTATAGTTGACCGCATCATCGCTTAACATCAGGCGAGTTGGCGGTCAAACGCAAGCCTATCCTCATAAATTAAAATAATGATAATTATAACGTCAAAAAGTAAAAACTAAAGGAATTTCCATGTTACAAATACCTGCCCTGTCGTCTCGTAATGTTGTTGGGTGGATATCCTCGTGATTTTCACTTTACAACTTTTTATAAAGCTTTTTTGTAATGTAGGTACTTAATGGCCGTGAGCGAACCGGCAATTTCTGTTTTTCAATGGCTCTTATTGACATTGTGAGAATCGCGGGCATCCAGTGGATGCAGATGGCAGGATGTTGTTCAGTGTGGACTGTGGAGGTTAAAGGGGAGGCCTATGTTCAGCAGTGGACGTCTTCTGGCTGATGATGATGAATGGTTCTTTGTTCTTTTTAACTTGGCTACTGCTACCCCGGTTGTTGGGGCAATTTTGCTAATCCAAGTAATTGTGATTTATCTGTCAAATCCGATGTTACTTGTCATTCGTTTTTTTTTTCACTTGGTTTGGCTTGTGCTTGTTTGCCTAAACAAACAACAAACGTTTTTTTATACGTATTTTTGTATTTGCTCCAATGTATAATGGTAATACGTACAAGCATCATTTTGGAATGTACGGGTGTACATTCCAAACGTACGCTTGTACGTATTACCGTTTTACATCTAAAGTCAAAACAACAAATAATAAGTAATGGCCAAGCGCGAGTTAGTAACAAATTTCTGCTCACCATCAAGTTAAACAATGTCGGGTCTGTACTTGGATGTGAGACTCCCTGAGAGTGATGTTGTCTTTTTAACCGACTTTAAAAAATGGGGGGGGGGGGGGGGTTCTTATTTCGGTTGTATTTTTTTATGTTTGTTACCTCAATTGAAAGGGTATACTTTCAGATTGTTCTCAGAAATTTCATCAAAATCGGTTCAGTAGTTTGACTTTATATCAAAATAATTGAAAAAAATTGTTACTTAAATGATATAATATGGTCATCCAAGTAACAGAATTTCCTCATTTTGCTACTTTTTCTATTTTGATTATCCTATTATAAAAAAAATCGTTACTTAAGTGAATTGTAGGCATTAAACACAAATTCACATTAAAAAATCAGTCATATAATTTTTCTTGCTTTTGACGGATGCGATAAAGATCGATGTTAGGCACTTGGGAAAACCTGTTCGCTGGTCTAGACTTCACAAGTTCCCTAAATAATGTAGATTTTATTGATCGACACTTCAGCAAAAACAGAGAAAATACAGGGTTAAACCGCCAAAACAATAACTTACGCTCACAATGAGGGCAAGTAGTACCAAGAATAGGAGGAAATCTGCCTGATGTACGATATGATTTCTATGTATATTGTGCGTTGTGAACATTCCTATGAAAATACACCGCATTCGGAAGCTTTATAGAAACATTTGGGGAAAATGACGAGAGATATGGCAACACGGGAAACTCACTGGATTTTCATGTAATTTACCCTTTTTGTTATCTGTGGCTTTATTGTACCTTGTATTTTTGACAGTAGCTGGAAAACTCATAAAACAAACATTAGGAAGTTCAAGAATACCAGGCAAGGAAAGAAAATTCAGAATAACGATAGTTTCCACATATATTCTTTGCCATACGTACCTAGTATTGTATGAAATATATTTTTCTTTGTATTTTTGGGTGAAAACAAATTAATAGTTGGCCAGGATATACAAGTTGTTATTTTACTAAATCATCATCATTATAATTTCAGCCATAGGAGGTCCACTGCTGGACATAGGCCTCCCCCATCGATCTCCAAAAGGGCCGGTTGAAAGCGTCCTGCATACAACTATTCTAATAAATAATTATACTAAAAAGGGGCGACCTTGTGCGGGTCAATTATTATTGGTGTTCAATGAAGAGTTCATCAATTTGTATGTTATTTATTTTTTATTTATCTCAGTGAAAAACAAACATACCAGAGTTACAAAACTATGCCAAACTGCGTAGTAAATTGTAGAAAGAAATCTACTCTCATTACATAAAGATCATTATCTATCTTAGAAGGTAAACTTAGGTGACAGATTCTTTAGAAACCCCATCTGATATAAAGGCCTTTTCATCTCGTCTAAGCCAAATACTCGCAGTCAGTGTGCTAATCGTTGCTTGGGTAATATGAGGAAGGTAGTGGATAATTCCACCACATTAGCATGTCGGGATGGGGCCTAATTGACATTCCGCGGTGCATGGTCGTCCACATTACGGGGAAGCGGTGAAGCACAGGTTCTGTGGAACTAGGGTTGCTATTTCGTTATTAGTCAAAGAAAAGTTTAAAAAAGTTAAGACTATTGACTTATCTTTTTGTACAAAGAAGTGATTTACACTATACAATAACTGAGTAAACAGGGAAGTTATTTACAATGAGCCTCACAAATAACAAGACTGCAGTTGACGAAGCATTTCCGATTCCTTATTATTGTGTACCAGATATATTATATATTCCAAATTATTTTTCTTTATTTCTCCTCACATAGAGTAATCTCATACTCTAGTACTATATAACTCGTTTTAGTCTAATAATATCATGTTATTAAATCATGATTGTATTTGTATATTGTCCGGCGGAGGGTATTGTTACGACATAACACAGGTTAATTCCTAGCTTGGGTAACAAGATTCCTCATCCTGGAGTATTATTTTTGTAAAAACAAACTTTTATAAAAAAATATGACCAACAACGACACCAAATATATTTTCATTTCATTTTATTTTCATTTCATTTACATATTATATTATTAAAGACTTGCAAAGAAATCTACAGGTTTACAGAACTGTTTTGAAAATATGTATATGGAACTAACTAGTGGAATTGTCCCTAACGATTGCTTATAAATCAAAATAGAGCAAGTAATAGCTAAATAATGAGATTACGTATTATTTAGTAAAGCCGTGTGTCAACCCTGACACGAAGCTGTACCGGATGACGAATGGCTCCGTAGAAAAACTGACACCAACTAGTAGCTGGTATTATACCTCATAATAGAGTCAGTAATGCAGTCTGCACCAGACACCTTCGTTATACTCTGCACAACGCTTCTTGCGATCGCATTACCTTCTTCGAAGTCAGGAAACGAGCTATGGAAACAAAGCTGGACCTTACTACTAATTACTATCTCTTACCCCCAGCCCCCCCCCCCCCCCTTACTCAAAAATGTGCAGTAACTCACAAGCGTAATTAATACAAGATTATAGGCATTTTATTAAAAATTAGCTTTGAATAACCTCTTTTAAGTTTTACATGGCTTTTCTTCGCTCTATCTACAGTAGATAGAGCGACTAAAAATCTTGAGATTTTGTGGAGGCCGCCGTGCACGCTACACGGGGTGCTGCATATTTTGCCGTTATTTAAATGCATGCATTTTATGACATTATTGATTTAATAGTTTTAAAAATACGTTTGAGGTCTGAATGCGAGTTAGTATGCAGAAAGACTACAATTCAACACGTATTTATCATAAAATATCAGTAGACAAATCAAATTATCGTCTTATATTATGATTTTCAAACAACCTATTTGTTATATTATTAAAAAAACATAAATACATAAAACATAATTTTATTGATAAACACTTGTGTACATAAAAAATAATGTGGTTCTGTCTTTGCTTTAGTGAAAACATTGTGTTGCACAGGCAGCATCTTCCAAAGGTACAATTATATAGTTTACAAAAGTTTTACATTATTCAAAATTAATATAAATATCAATGTAGTAGTGCAAGGAAATGCTTAAAAAATATATATATTATTACAAAAAATAAATGAATTAATAAATATATTATGTATATGAAAAGAAAAACCTATGATGCTTCCATTATAGGACCTTGTGAAATAGTTTTTCGGTGTCTACCTAGTCGAAGTAATAGAGCCAATTGTAGATTTTATTTTTCAATTTATGAACTAATATATTATTAATTTTAACTTTAACACATAGAACATAGGTGCTATGTTGTGGTAGTCTCCAAGCAAGTTCACTATTAAATGATGGAACGGGATATTTGAACCTTCGACCAAAATAAAAGAATGGACGGGCCCTAACCATTGAACTTGATCAGTAAAAACGAGTCAAAACCGTCGGACATATACTTCAACACCTAATTATAAAAATGTACAGTATATATGTTACAAAAAATAGATATCGGTTTTATTTGTGTATTTACACTTCGGTAAAGCATACGAATTCATAATTTTGTCAGATGTTTCGTTATCGCGTAACAATAGGCTCGTGTTTCACTTTCTACGGCTAGAGACCGACTGAAACGAAATGAGAGCTGGCGCTCATTTTGTAATCTTCAAAAATGCTCTTCTACTGGGCCCGTCCATTCATTTTATTTTGGTCGAAGATTTGAACACCCTTTTTCCAGTAGTTGGTAGATTTGGTACAGTATCTATATGATACGATTATGATACGAATATGTATTTAAACAATTCAAGCAACCTCTAAATAAAGTTAAGGTAAAATAAGAACATGTTAAAATATACGGTCATAACCGTGAACTCTTCTAGACGGGTCAAAGATAACGGTACCGAACTTCTTGCTCTATGATAGGTCACTCAGTTATCAACCGGTTTAAAATATACTGACTTAGTATAAAGTTCATTATTAAGATTGTCGTTTCGCAGAAATCTATCATTTAAGGTTATCCGTCCGTTGTACTTACTGATAACCTACTCTGGTAGTTATTGATTATATTTTTTAAGAAAAACAAACAGTCTAAGAATAACAATTACATAATTGGGTTTATTTTCTTTAATGCCAGTTTTACTAACCAGTTTCCATTTCTCCCGTTAATTACAGGGGCCTTACCCCTAGCTCTATTTTTGCGAGCCAACTTTTGGTAGGTACCTGATAGGTACCTAAAATTAACCAACTTATTTAAGCTGCATCGTTTAAAAGCGTCTAACTTGAATGAACGATAATCACAATCACACGCATAGTAAAATGGATTTTAGTTCATTCAAGTTAGACGCTTTTAAACGATGCAGCTTAAATAAGTTGGTTAATTTTAGGTACCTATCAGGTACCGACCAAAAGTTGGCTCGCAAAAATAGAGCTAGGGGTAAGGCCCCAGGAATGAAAATTCCCATTTGCGTCCTTACTATGCACACTACCTCCTCATAGATTGATAGATAAACTTTTTGGTTAGACTTAATAACTATTTATTTATTTTCTCTTTGGTTTTTTTTGTTTATAAGAACAGTTTTGCTTGAAGTTGTGACAAACAAACAGACGGAATGAAGAATAATGAACAGTTTTGGTTGAACTTGTGAAACGGGTTACAAATAGTTGGAAAGAACAACGGATAGAAAGAGCTACTCGTAGGTACAGCCACGTTCATAATGTTATTATGACAAAAAAAGTCCTAATATACAAAATAACTCTCTCAAAGCTTCCATTACATATTTTGCAAAAAAAACCGACAATTAAAGTTAAAGTTCATCCAAAACTATTGACAACGACCATCCCTCGAGCGTTACTTTTTACCCCCTTTTGTGTTGTCAACTGATATATCTTCTGCGACGCGTTGACACATTTACTGCCAGATGAGCATTACAATTTGTTCGTGCGCAAGCGCAGACAGAAATATCGTGGGATGAGTAGGTACTGCACGAGTGTGGTAACATGTGGTGTGGGGATGTAGAATGAATGATTTCGATTTTTGGGACACAAATCGAGTTAAATGGAATTTAGGATCGCTCGAAAAACATTACATACAATTGTTTTAAGATTCCACACAAATTATACTGATAATTATAATAAGTTATAGTTTAAAATAAGTATTAAAACCTTCTTGATTAAACAATGATTTAAAAAAAAAACGTTACTTGCTTGCTCCTCAAGTGTAGCGACCTGAAGTGAGTCTTGTCCTTTGACACCAAACGAAAAAGATTAACATTTGGTCTATTTATTGAAGGCTTATCATGCCACAGGCAGACAGAGACTCAGAAAGACAAATATTAAAACTTTGGACTTAAAAAGGCATAATATTTTATTAGTAAACTAAAGTAACAATTTAGTAACGGATTTAATTATGGAATCATCATGCAATTTTAACAACAATCACAAAAAGTCCATATGGTAGGTGCCTACTATTATCCAACTCCCACTTAACCTTTAAGACCTCACTCATACAAAAAGCAAATAAGGCAGTTTGTTTATCTGTTTTGAGTTTTTTGCTCTCAGATTTATTATTACAACACTCGACTCGACATGCCAAACGTGATTTTAATTAAATGCCGAGTACCTAGTTATTGTTTTTGCCGCCCCTACCTCTAAATCTATTATAGGAATCAAGTCATTTTGGGGAGCAAGATACTTTATTGTTCAGATTTCATTATGAAATCAAGTATTTTATGAATCCACGCTACTACAATGCACTCCTTGCCACCCTGATTGTGACTTCATGTTTGAAAATATTATTTTGACATATTGTGAGAATTTAATAGATTAATGAATGGGACAAGTTCAAAAGGCCAGTCACCTTAACATCATTTAGTGATTGTTTTGACGATTTATAACATTAATTTGCTACATTTTATAAATTAACTTTTTTTTACATTTATATAATTTTTGCATTCCGTAAGTAAAGCTATATGCGTGTGTCGACCGACAGTGATGTCGACACGCTCTGGGCCAGTTATTTCCTTGTAATTTTGTTATACACGAGATGGATTTATTTTAATTTTAATTATAAAAGGTGTTGAGATATCTAAATGTAAATATAATATAATTCGTTTTTGTTTCAAATAAATAAATATTTTTTTTACTAAATTTAATGAACCAGACATTTCTATATCTGTTATTTCGATGTGAAACAAATTAATTTCTTGTGTTTAGAAAACGAATTAATTAAGTAAGAATAAATTATTACAAGTAAAACACTAAACCGGAGTGCAAAATATGGTCCATGATATTACTTTTTTTTTGAAACTCGAAATACTAAACGGTGGTGACGGGTGAATCCACCGGGCGCAGCTAGTACATCATAAATCATTATTCGAATGCAACAAGTAGGTACTACTTC
Source organism: Agriopis leucophaearia (assembly GCA_949125355.1). Taxonomy (NCBI): domain Eukaryota; kingdom Metazoa; phylum Arthropoda; class Insecta; order Lepidoptera; family Geometridae; genus Agriopis; species Agriopis leucophaearia. Next base: position 16,799,330 of record OX421273.1, read on the forward strand.
ACACAAAACTGAACCTGTCAGCCTCACCCGACGGTTTCTCTATATACTTAGAATAATAATAATAATAATAATAATAAAAACGCAGGGGCGGCTTTATGGCGAGCCGTCGGTGAGTGGCGACACCGCGTACCCCGATTCCATGGGGCTAAATGAGACCCCTGACCCCTGGCTTGCCTTAACCGGCCGTCCAGGGGTGGAAACCGCAAGAGCTAAAAACCTAAGCTCCAGGGTGGAAGTGTTAAAGGGCATAACGCCGCGAGTAGCTCTTAGTGAAAGTGCAGCACACCTCTCTACACCCTAAGCCACCCACGCCGATGTTGCCCCTCCGGTGCCAAGATACGGCAGCCTTTATGGGGGGCCCATTCAGTGGGTGGCAAGTCATCACCTGCCTAAATATATTTTGAGATGAGACAGGATAAGGCAGGTGCCGTTTCTCATTCTATAGATCTGTTATTCCATCCACAAGTTGTTCACCTCAATAGCCCAGACTTTTTTAATCCTATACTGTACAATAGTTTCTTATTCCTTTTTATACATATTCCATAATTGTATTTTTTATATTCAACAGGGCCTCTTGGTGTTGGCTTCGGCTCCACCAATGCCTACCAAATGTCCGGGCTAGACCCGAGAATGTAATAAAATAAAGTGTCATAATAATAATAATAATAAAGCTTTAATTAATTCCATACAAAATTACAATAAATAGTGAAATTATAATGAAAAAATTTGATTTAAAAAAAATAAAATAAAAAAATAACTAAAATTGATACATTCATAATAATCTATAAAATAAAAACGGTTAATTATTTTGTATGGACCCCTTTCGGGTAAAAGCCTCCTCCAAGGAATTCCACTTTTCTCTATCTGTAGCTGTGACTAGCCAACTTCCTCCTGCTGTTGCAATTATTTCATCTGCCCATCTGGCACATGGCCGGCCTCTCGCTCTAGTGCCTCGTGGTCCAATCCATTTTAATGATCTTAAGGTCCATCTATCGTCAGCATACCTGGCCACGTGACCAGCCCACTTCCATTTTCGTTGTAGCGAGAAAGTTAAGGCGTCTGTTACTTTTGTTTTCCTGCGAATGTTTACATTCTTCACCCTGTCTTTTAATTTTAAACCTAGGCAGCTTCTCTCCATTCTTCTCTGCGTAGTCTGTATTTTGTTTCTGGTTCTGAGATCAAGCGTCCAAGATTGGCAACCATAGGTGAGACATGGTAGTATATCTGAGTCCATAACTATTTTTTTGGTCGGTAGCGGGAGCTGCGATTTGAATATTTCTTTATTAGCCCAGTACTTCTTCCAGGTGATTGCTATTCTTCTGTCTACTTCTTCTATATTTCTTTCTTTGCTAAAAGATATCTGTTTGCCTAGATAGACATATTTTTGTACAAACTCTAGAGGGATGTTATTTACTGAGATGGGTATCATGTGGTGATTGGTCATAAGTTTTGTTTTGTCGAGGTTCATTTCTAGTCCAACTTTTATACTAACTTGATGTAGGTCGTTCAACATGTTGTTTAATTGTTGTGGACTTTCAGAAAACAAGATGATGTCGTCAGCGAACCTAAGGTGGCTTAGGAAATTTCCATCCATGATTATGCCTTCTTTAGACCATGGTAAATTTTTCATTATATGTTGTAGGACTGCTATGAACAGTTTTGGGGAAATCGGGTCGCCTTGTCTCACTCCTCTGTTTATTTTGATTTTTATACCTGTTCTGTCTAACCTGACTCTACTTGAACTATTGGTATAAATGTTTTTTAAGATGTTTATGTATTTTTCATTTATATTTTGGGTTTTCAATGCTTCCCAGATGCTGTTATGTGATATAGAATCAAAGGCTTAATAATAAAGGCTTATACTTAGAATACTGAATATAAATCATTGATAAACAAATACCAAGTGTTTTTACTCCACTACCAATTATAGATTAGTTTTTGCGCCCGACGCGGCTTACATGCGCCGTGTTGTTTATTCTTAGAACATGTCCGATAAATGTGAATAATTACAGAGCTGGCGCGCGTCAGACATGTCACTTCTCTGAAGTGGGCTTGATAAAGCGATTAACTCATTTACTTTGTACTTATTTATTTTTAAGTAAACTGTCTGGCTGAGTGGTTGTTTGTCACTAAAACTGACAAATTATTCAATAAAGAATATATTTTGGATACCTATACCTAACAATAGAAAAAATAAAAAGTGTACGCCATGTTCTAGAACGAAGTCAACATGCTGGTTAGAGATCGGGGCCGAAAATTATTCCTTTAACGAGAGCAATAAACAAATATAAATTGAAAATTAAACAGACAAAAAACCGATAAAAGAGCTGCCGGTCTATTCTGAAAGGTAAGCGAACGCGCAAGTGAAGTGATAAGCTAAGTGAATGTGTATTTTTCTTGTCGATTACTATAGAGAAATGTCAAAATGTCAAGTGATCACCCGCGAATGTAGTCCCTTACCCTTATAATTCGATATTTTGACATTTATCTGCAGAAATAGGCAAGAAAAAATCACATACACTTAGCATATCACTTCATTTGCGCGTTCACTTAGCTTGCAGAATAGACCGGCTGATAACCTTTAAACGCGGTTGAACAGTTATTTTAATACAGTTTTTTTAACACTCTCGATCAAGTCACCTTTCAAACAAAAACAAATGAAATCAAAATCGGTTCAACCGTTTGGGAGCAACGATGCCATAGACAGACACACACTTTAAACTTATAATACCGAGCGTGTTTGCATCGGGATTGCATTAAAAAAGAAGAATGTAAAAATAATGTGTTTTCGTTGAAACGACGTCTACAAAAATGTAAAAATAATGTACGTTTACATGAAACGCCGTCTACAAAAATGTAAAAATAATGTACGTTTACATGAAACGCCGTCTACAAAAATATAAAAATAATGTACGTTTACATGAAACGCCGTCTACAAAAATATAAACATAATGTACGTTTACATGAAACGCCGTCTACAAAAATATAAAAATAATGTACGTTTACATGAAACGCCGTCTACAAAAATATAAAAATAATGTACGTTTACATGAAACGCCGTCTACAAAAATATAAACATAATGTACGTTTACATGAAACGCCGTCTACAAAAATGTAAAAATAATGTACGTTTACATGAAACGCCGTCTACAAAAATATAAAAATAATGTACGTTTACATGAAACGCCGTCTACAAAAATATAAACATAATGTACGTTTACATGAAACGCCGTCTACAAAAATATAAAAATAATGTACGTTTACATGAAACGCCGTCTACAAAAATATAAAAATAATGTACGTTTACATGAAACGCCGTCTACAAAAATATAAAAATAATGTACGTTTACATGAAACGCCGTCTACAAAAATATAAAAATAATGTACGTTTACATGAAACGCCGTCTACAAAAATGTAAAAATAATGTACGTTTACATGAAACGCCGTCTACAAAAATATAAAAATAATGTACGTTTACATGAAACGCCGTCTACAAAAATATAAACATAATGTACGTTTACATGAAACGCCGTCTACAAAAATATAAACATAATGTACGTTTACATGAAACGCCGTCTACAAAAATATAAAAATAATGTACGTTTACATGAAACGCCGTCTACAAAAATATAAAAATAATGTACGTTTACATGAAACGCCGTCTACAAAAATATAAACATAATGTACGTTTACATGAAACGCCGTCTACAAGTTTAGATGAAACAATGTCTACAATAGTTTGATCAATGAAGCATATTTTGTTTATTAAAACATCTGCCAGCTCTAGATTTTCGAAGCTCCCAAACAAACCCAAGGATACCTACATAAAGTAACTTTAAATATTTTGACAGGCTGACGGTTTTATTCGCGATTGCTGTTAAAATTCAATAAGATGCTGATTCATATCTGCCCTCATATTTTCTTATTTTAATCTTTGCGCTGTTCCAATAAAGTTAAAATTCTTTTGGCTATGAAGTGAAACTGGTGTGGGTAGTTAATAGCTCGGTGGCAGCCCTGATACGTAGAATAGTTGCATGGACAACCCTGGAAGTTGTCACGCGGTTGACATGATGTATGCGAGTCGTTGCGAAAACGATTAACCATAGTTATTCCAGGATCTGCGATATTTAGCTTTGTCATCGTCACTCTCATTCGGATTGACACAAGTGCGACGGGAACAGAAACAAGAATACCAGCGGAGGAACGGTGGAGCTGAAAAAGTGATTAGTTGAGATCTAATGAAAAAACGGTACTGTACGAAGAGGCATAAGAGTTTGTATGAAAAGGCACAAAAACTTTATACTTCACGCTAATTATAAATGCGAAAGGGTTCTGTTTTGTTTAACTAAACGAGTTCGGACAATATTTTTGGTGTGGTGGTGTTATGCTACCAAAACCTTTCATCTCAAATAACTTGTGGTAGGATTATTAGGCAAGGCAGCAGATAAATTATGTACGGAAGCAGTGAGATGAAAGTAAAAAACAAAAAAACAAGAAATGCTATAGATATCAAACACAGAGCGTAATAAAAAGGGTATCTACATTACAACCACATCTTCAAGTCATGAAAAGCATTGATAAGACCGCATGTATTGCCGTGATTACCGCTAACTACATAACAACGACATGAGACCCTTATTGGCTTAGAATACCCATTCCGCATAACCCTGGTTAGGTAAGTACAACAATATTTTACTATGTAGGGAGTTAAATAGTATGAACAAGTGTTGTTGAAGCTGGGACACACAGATACATCTGTTGTAATGCTCAGAGTTAGAGCTAATGTTAGACTTCATAACGTGGACATACCTAAGTTTATTGCTGTCAGTGGTTTATGTGAACAACACAATAGGCCTTTGTTTACGTCTTAAGTAATGTTTTGCAAAATAATATTACTATGTTTCCTTCCCGGTGTATAAAAATAATAATTTCTTTTCCATTTTCGTGTTAATGTTTGTTTTAATAATAATTATATTTTACAGTTATATGATTATTTACGGGATATTTACCGTGGTAAGGTTGTGGAATGAGCTCCCGATATACAACCTTGATAGTTTAAAACAATATTATTTTAGTAAATAGGTATATCAAACGAAGCAAACTAAAACTAAAAATCTAAATCATCTGTGTGGGAATGTACGAAGAACGCTGGTTGCATGCCCGCGTTGTGTTGCTAAAGAAATTCTCTACGCGATATTACCAGCGATGTGACTAAATGTGGCAAAATTTGTAAAAGTTTTTACATTTATCCCATGGACCAAAAGTTTTGACACCTAGCGGCATAAATATATATTCACTTGATACTTAGTATATAAAATGAAACGTGAATCTCTAAGAAACTAAGTTTAAGTTAATAATACAATTTGATGTATGTTTAAATGAATCTAAGTAACATCATACATACTTACCTATAATATAAAATAAGCATTCGCCTTTGGAATGTAAATCCCATCTTTCTATCTTACTTATATAATAAATCCGGAAATGGGTTTGGTTGTTCCTCTGTCACGCAGGGACGGAGCAAGGATGGAAGTTTTTAGTTTTTATTTAACTTGCCCTGTTAGTGTGGGTCAAATTTTTCAACTGAATTTTAGACCAGTTATATTCAACCGATTTCGCTGAAATTCGGCACACTTATATAAGCTTGGTGACGGTTCAATGTTATGGTACCATCAAGCTGGTCTGCTGGACTAGGCCTTCCACTAGATGGACCAACGACATCGTGAGAAACGCGGGCATCCGGTGGATGCAGATGGCAGGCTGTCGTTCAGTGTGGAGGTCTACGGGGGAGGCCAATGTTCAGCAGTGAACATTTTCTGGCTGATGATAATGATGAAGTAAGACAGATAGTGTTCAAGTTTAGACAACAAGCACAGCCCGGTCTTACTTTACGAGTATAGAGGTATGGAGAACGAAAGTCGTAAAATGTACCGCACGAACTACCTAACGTCTAATGTACCGCACGAACTACCTAACGTCTAATGTACCGCACGAACTACCTAACGTCTAATGTACCGCACGAACTACCTAACGTCTAATGTACCGCACGAACTACCTAACGTCTAATGTACCGCACGAACTACCTAACGTCTAATACCAACTACCAAAAGAGTAAACACTAGTTGCATAGAAACAAAGGAAGCTGTAGTTATCCATGCTGTAGCTGTGTGTGTAGCTACACACGTAGGTAGCCTAGGTTTACTGTTATGCTGCTATACGGAGATATCTTTGTGACATGAATACTTCTGTGTTTGAAAGTTTTGTTTGCTAACTTCGAGTACATACGAAACTTCTCAATAACTAGTCTACCGATACTACAGGAATCAAACATTCCCAACCAATGGGTATTTTATTTATTTAGTTTATAATAGGCTTGCGTTTGACCGCCAATAGGCAACCGTTACACTCGTGGTTGAAAGACCCGGCTTAAAAATATAACAAACTTAGTAAAAACAAGCCAATTATAGGTTCTTGTTCTTGCGAATTGAAATTTGATAAGTAACACATGTGAACACGAAACAGTTACACTATACGCATTTGATGAGAATACAACCTTTTATAAGTTTATTTTAGCGACAATCTTGAATTTATTACAATTTTGAATATTGCCATCGAGATACAATACCTAACATATAGAGTCACAATTTCTAAGTGATAACAGTTAAGGAGGAACTGGTTCTCATTCAACATGTAAGATTTGAACTAAATAAACTAACAAACATTGCAAGTTAAAAGCTTGTAAAAATGACACATACACATATAGACATATGATAAAGATTTGTAAAACAAACCAATCAAAAACGGATCAGTAAGTATGCTGATCTGTTATGATTCAATACTTTACTGGGTAGAGTAGAACACGTGGCGCAGATCCACTGTTCAATCGATGTTCAGCAATACAAGATATTGTCTATCTAGAGTTGTGTGTGTAGATGAACGCGAGGAGTATTTTACAACTGAGCTATCCTGTGTCCCGCGTCAGGTTATACTGTAACAACTAGAACAACATACATTAGGTCACAACGAAGACTTTCCAGAGGATTAAGTTAGGATTGACCTCTCAGCGGCAATGAAGTTTATGCTTGGACGCAGTGTTTTCTTCCAAGTGATCCATTTTACCGCAAAAATCAACACTGACTGTGTAAGTGCAATGTCAGCAGTGTTTACTCTCCTGCCCCTATCGGCAGTGACGGATATTCGGCGGGGGTGATGGTGCCGCCAATTGCGACTTATCGTGTTTCACTGGTCGGTGCTTGCTGGTAGGGCTGAACGGATTACATTCTAGCTTTTTTGGGTGATTTGCGAGGATTATTTTTGAAGTTTTATTGAACGAATTTGCTTTGTTATACTCTAAATGGATATCTGGGGGGAAATATCGAAGGTAAGTATGTTAGCCGCTTATTTATACGTTCGAAATTCTTGTAACTAGTATAAAAACGAAAAAAAAGTGTAATTTTTTCTTGATGTGATATGCTGCAATGCTGTATGATGGCTGCTTCAACCTTTCATATCTCTCTTATTAATTTCTCTCTGTTTTTGACGTAATCTTCAATACACATTTTTTTTCTAATCTCACTGGCGTATCTCACTCAGTGGTGTTGGCATAGTACGTATCTTTCTTCATTTAACTATTATCAGTCAGTTACAAATATTATACACTTTCAAAATTAAGTAATAATTTGTTATCTAAAATCAAGAAATTATTAGAAGCATGATCAAGTTGACAACCCTGCTATCAAGTGGTAACCCAACTCCGAGGGCACAATCAACTGAGCACACGTCAGCAAAGTGCACGGTGATGCGAGGTGACAACCCTGACGGTAGAGCTGCTTTACTCAGCTGACTCCATGTTTGCGCACAATATTAGCAATTTGGGCTCAATAATTGGTGTCAAATTTCAGGCCATGATGAGTATATATATGTACATAGCGTTGATAGCTATGATTAAATCAACTTCTTGAAAACTTTTCAGTCGGGGCAGACATCTTAAGTCCACTAATAAATGTATGGTAATTGCCATGACTAGACAATAGTCCCAACTATTACCGCATTCCTTTCCAATCGTCGTCATGCCAAATGTCAAAGACACTGCGGCGTCTTTACCAATTTCATGGGTCTCAAAATTTATCAATTTCATGGTAAATTTCGCCTACAATTACATCCCAGTACAGTATAAATATTTACTGTTAGAAAAAACAAGTGATTGTCATTATCGTCGTAGAGTTCCGTATAGTCTGGTCTAATACATATTTTTATGTTTGTTTGTCCCGTGGTGCATGTAACTGCGCTGAAATATCGGGAGCTCCTTCCACAACCTTACCACGGTAAATATCCCGTAAATAATCATATAACTTTAGTGAACAACCGTGATAGTTTAAAACTTATATTATAAATGCGAATGTGTGTTTGTTTTACGTGTTTAGCTTTTAATAATGTGATGTCACAAAATTTGTTAGTTCCTGTATCACGCAGCAATAGAGCAACGGATCGACAAAGTTTTTTGTGTACATATAGTTGGAGGGCTGGAGAGTGACATAGGAATTAATTTCGATAAAATATTCGGTTTCTGAATATAAACGAGGGTTAAACAGTAGGACTGGAGTTATTTAAAGGTTTGTGATAAAATACATACAGACGAACATAGAACCTCCTCTTTTTTGGAAGTTGGTTAATAATGTCGACCCAGAATCTGAATAAAATAAAATAATTATTTAGATGGACGGACACGGTGAAACTATAAGGGTTTTTTGGTTAGTCACGGAACTCTAAACAGGGAATCTGCAAGCGACTACCGTTACCTCAGTGTTTGCGCGCAACATTTGCTAAAACAATACAGCTCGTAAACAAGCTGAATGCGCGCGCGCATGTCTGCTAATTATGTTAGCTGATTTCTCATTACCGGCTTGAGTTAGGAGCATGTTGTGTGTAGGTACTATTGTCATTAGTAGGATTTATTTATTTATTTCAGCCGTGGTCATCCCATTGCAGGGCAAAGGCCTCCCTTCCTTTCTTCCACTCCTCTCTGTTCTGTGCTATGGTGTACCAGTCTGTTGCGTGGGAGTCAAGCTCTTCCCGCCATCTTTTTCTGGGCCTTCCAAGTGGTCGAATGGCATGCGGCAGCCATTCTGTAGTGGTTCTAGCCCACAGCTCATCCGACATTCTACTTACGTGGCCGGCCCAGTCCCACTTCAGTTTGTCGGGTTTTTCTCCAACGTCAGCGATGTGTGTCTTGGAGCGCAGTATACTGCTGCGTATGCGGTCTGTCAGCTTGACACCTACGAGTAAGATGCTGCGCTCCATGGCTCGCTGGCAAACTCCGAGTGCGGACTTCTGCTTCTTTGTCAAAGACCATGTCTGTGCGCCGTAGGTGAGAATAGGAAGGATACGTACGTCGTATTTGGATACAAACTTTGGTTCCTTACTCAAGTGTGTTTCAATAAATAAGTAGAGAGATAATTTTCATAGTACCTACCTGCACGTAATATTACTAATCTTTGTCTAGATTTTGTACGAGTAGTGTTATGGTTTAGGACTTGTACCAGATCATCTGTATCTACTATATGTGATCTGATGACCGATGAGGATAGAGTAGATATTAGGTACTAGTATTTAAGTTCTATTGATTGACAGGTCAGAAGTATTAACTACATTTAGCCTACCCAGCTAGAGGTATTAATGTTCTAGAAAAAGATGCACGTCTGGTATGGAAACTGGCTTTTAAGTGTAACTATTACACAGCTAAACTACTATAAATAAAATAATAAATATCTGGGACATTATTGCACACATGGTCATCTGACCCCAAACTAAGCAAAGCTTGTAATATGGCTACCAGAGACTGATATCTGATATACATACATATATATTTTTAAATGCATACTTAATTATATATTAACACCCAGACACTATAATATGTAAATTTCTTAGGTTTTCGCGATTACATATAAATCCAAACTTTAACTGAGAGGATGGTTGGCAAGTTTCACCTGCTCGGGATCCAGTCATCAAATCAATAGAAGCGCAGCGCAGACCCGCAAGAGATCTGGGTACCATGAGCGACTACTGCGTTAGGGAACGTTTTGATAAAAAATCGTTGGCGGTACTTGTATAATTTCATGACATGACATATAGACATCCGTCATCTACAGTGCTTTTCATGAAAGAAGTCCCACGGCAAACAGCGGAACAAAATTTCCATGTAGCACGTTTTGTTACTGTGTTTGGACGCTAGCGAGATTTTTATAATTTGCCATCGTTAACAAGTCGTGTTCGAGTTCAGTGGCGTACATTGGGAGAGGCCTATGTTTAGCAGTGGATGCATGCAGGCTGATGATGATGGTGAAAGAGTCGTGTACGAAGCCTAACTGCTCGAGAAATGATACTGATAATGATTGATACGAGATCACAGCGCCGCGTCTGGTGACTTCTTTGACCATAGACACGGCATTCGAAACGTCAGGAATAAAAATAATTTAAAATACACTCGATAACATACGTTAAAAGTGTTTTATTTTAATGAGGAAATGACTGAATCCTTATAGGCGATTTTTTAAAGCTAGTCAATTGCTTATCACCAGTACTGTTTCCGACTGGCGAGATCCAGGACTCCCGCCAACACTTTCTCCGAAGCTATTAGTTCCCGGAGCTGCGTCACCACCCCAGTCATGCACACGTGCTCATGCATTCATGGATATAAATCAGCATGGCATTCATTTTAATTCACCATTGTCGCTTGTATGTGGGCTGGACGCCAGTGGTGCGCCCGCGCCGTGGTGTGGGCGCCTGTCTGCTGCAACGTGCACAATTTTTATGAGCCAGTTAAACTTCACCGATAAAAGGCTTTGTTTTGCTATTTATTTCTGGGAGTGATTGATAGCTAAAATAGATAGGTACTACAGTTCTGGGTTGTTCTTTAAAAAGCATTTATGGCGCGAACAGAATGAGTAGGTAATATGAACAATATGAACACTGTATTATGCATTATTTTGCTGCGATCTTTCAACACTTAGATACTACATATATATATTATATATCATATATCATAATAAAATCTATATTACAAGATTTTTTAAATTTGTATATTTGTGAACAAAAAAAGTTTATCTATCAATCAATGTAACGTTTAGCAAACTAATTTAATCAGCAAATTCGTTTAAAATCCCCGACTTCTTTAAAAGAGCAATCGACAAGCCCCGTGTAATCAGATCACAATATGGACATACATTTATTGAACTGAAATCTAATCTAGTAATTCATATAGATCTATTGCCGTAAAAATATTCAGTAAACTATCAAATAAAATAAAAGGCATAGAAATGAAAAGAAAACACGTTCATTAATGTTCTCAAAAACTTTAATATTTAATTAAATTAAATGTTTACTACACCCGGGACGAATTTTTCAGGGATAACTTCGATGATGTACAAATAGACCGTTCCGTTCTTTCTGTTGCCATACCCTAACAGGGTCATAATATACTAGGTACATGTAATTTAAGACGTACAAAAACATGTTATTTAAAGTCTGCATGCATACATATGTCGCAATAAACTTATTGAGTATCGAGTATTAATATGTCCGTCGTGAGTACGAAGTTTAACCAATAATAAGTAATTTGTAACCACAGGCATCGATGATTATCAAATTGATAGCAGTGGGCATCAGTATCGGAACACGAGCAGAATGACAGCAGTCTGATTGGCATGCAGCACTACACCCGATGAAGTACGAGGATAGAATCACTGAATTATACTTACTTTTGGGTATTTCGGTAATCACGGACAATAGAAGGAAACTTCGATTCATCTTGAATCGAACACTTGTGACCTTCGGATTAAAATATATTTGTACTAGATGCTCGTCTATAGGAACTAGTTGATTGAATCAGGCGTTACCTTAAACAAGTTTTCTAAACAGTTTCGTTGAAAAAAGCGGAAATACACTAGTGAACAGTTACAACAGGAACTGATTTTTTTCGGGATAAAAAATACCCTATGTCAGTCTTCAACAATTGAACTGTCCCCATGCAAAACGTAACATTAGTCCGTTGCTCTTTTGCTGCGTGAAGGAAGGACAAGCAAATCAAAGCATTCGTCAAAGCATCGTTTGTCGTCAATATTTCTCCTGGGAGTTCGGAAATTGTGGTCTTCATGAAAACTGTGAGAGATTGTGAGCGTATGGGATGTAGTGGTGGAGTAAAGTTTATTTATTTATTTATTCACAGACTCCCGGGTCCGTGCTTTTTATAAATTTACACAATTTTGTGGAGCTAAGTTTTGAATGTGACTGGGACAGAGAAATTGAGTGATAACGATAATTATATTCTGCTATTATTTTTTCTATCGATGAATATAATTGACCAAAATAAAATGATCGCACAACTGATATTGGTGTTTTTAAAGGAACAAAGTGATTTTTTAAGAAGTGAGTGATAGAGATTTTGTTCTTCGCTCCGTTTTTCTAAAGATGCAGCTACGATCTTCTCACCACACTTTTACAAAAATCACCAAAATCACATTTGCGAGAATTTTATCTTGATGAATTACATATATTGATTTTGGTGATTTTTTAAGCAGTGGTTGGAGTGATTTAGGTCATCGTTTCTTTTGTGTCGTTTTAATGTTGTACTTTTTGAAACTGTTCAAAGCCACTCATTTCAATAGCTTTCCCGTACCTACCCACCTTGTACATTGTTTAATTACCATCCTACACTTGTGTCATTTGCATAGAACCTACTGCTGAATGCCAATCAGTGGGTAATGATCGAGGAGGGCCTCCTTGAGACAACCTTGTCTCGCCATATCACGACTAGAGGTGAGATTCTTAGAAAACTGTACAATATGCACACAGAGACACTGGTACGAAGCAGGTGGTTTAGCTTTTATTGTATTGCTAGAAGAGTTATTTAAGTGACGGCTTTTTAACCTCCAAAAGATAATTTAAATTTAACCAATATACGTAGTTATTGTAACATAAAATAATGCACCTTCTATGTCTTGTTCTAGTTTGTGTGAGCGTGTACATAAAACTTTTTTTATAACTCTGTAATAGGCTTGCGTTTGACCGCCAACTCGCCTGATGTTAAGCGACGATGCGGTCTACGACGGAGCACGCTTGCCCAGAAGAAACCGATTCACTCGAGATTTGAAGACACCCAGATTGTAACTATCCCAGATTGTATTGTATATTGCTTTTAAACAATAGAGATTTATTTACCTAATGTATTATTTATATTCAATAATAGACTTGCGTTTGACCGGCACCTTGCCTGATGCTAAGCGATGATGTATCTACTTAGTCGAAAAAATCTTTAAAAGTTAGATCACAAATTGCACAACTTATGAAGTTATAAAATAACCAAGTTATAAATTTAAATCGCATTTTACGTGCAGATAATCTTTAAATTTTTACAATAATATTATTTTCAAAAAGCTCTGCATCCTCCGCGTAGATGTGAAAGGCTTGTTTCCATGAATTATGAGCCATACAAGTCACGAACACTGATGTAAAGGTATTTACTGCGCAGGCGCATGTGTCGCCCACGTCGGCGCCCGCGCGCGGCCTAGCGCAGCTAACTTACCAATTGTCACCTTGATGTGACAGGGATTAGACTAGACAGTGCAGATAATACAAAACGGTTCAACATTTAAATACCTACAAGTAAGTTCCTATTTTCATGGTGACGTCTATAGTAAGTATAAGTATGGTAGGAGAGCAAGGCTGTGTAGCTCCATAGATAAGATATCAGATATCCCTTACGAACATATGCGATGTCCTGTTATTTGCAGAATATAGGTTGGTAGGTACAGAATTGGTAATTAATTAACAAAACAAAACAAAGACAAAACGAATCTGCTGACCTGACACTGAAATTTCAATTTTACATAGATTAATAATAGAGTGAACTGGGAGTGAATTTTTAGGCCGAGTTGCCAGTACTCGTTGGTTATCACAAAAACTAGGCTAACCCCTTAGTTAGTTTAGTTGCTCGTAGTTAGTTTTGTATTGTATATTCAATTTTTTAGTTTTTAAATTTATTATTTTCATGTTTATTATGCTTATTTTATATAATTGTTTGTTTGTATGTACGCGCACACGTGACGAGCGTGACGTCACTTGCCGGGCCCAACAGAATACCAGCGCTGGTTGTGTACAACCAGCAACATGCTGAGTTGGGGTCGGTTTTTGTGACAATGTACCTGTTTACCTACTTCTATTTTAATATTTCTTGTTTTATTGTTTTTTCATTGTCACAAAATAAACTTTTCTGATTACAGTATTGAAAAAAATGCGCCATCTGTCGAAATCCTTGCTAACTAAGTCGCATTGTTTTTTTTTCAGGTACGAAAACAGCTCACCAATGAAGTCAGCGTACAACTGAGTTTACATTGGTGCGCTGTATGCTTGGGCGAATATACTTGGAATAAGTTCCATTGGAGCGTTCCTTATAGTATACGTCAATGGCTCACGTGCTCATATCAAAACTATCAATCGAGCAGTCATTTTCAGAGAACGTAATTTTTTTTAATAAATTTTAATATTAATAATATTTTGATTGTCTAATAAACTATGTTGAATTAAAAACTGGGAAATTGCATAGATGCTACTTATTATTAATTTCTAAAAATACATATCAATAATTTGTAAAACCAATTTACTAAGTAGGTACATAAAATTATCAGACAAAAGACAATAATACCTATCGTACATATGTTTAACTAAACTTACCCTATTATGTTTAATATAAACCCAATGGACATGTTTTTCAACAACAACCATGACGCTTCTACAGATATCTAGGCTATTCTAGCATTAATTCATTCACGGTCGTTTGCCCCGGCTCCAGACGGTAGGCATTTCTGCTCGATTGGCGGTCAAATGGCGCATCTTTGCGCCTAATCTATGAGCGGAGTAAAGGCTGGTTGTACACCGCCCACCTCGTGTCACCCGTGACAAACAGCCAGTTTTGTAACCATTGTGTGTGGCCGGCTTAATGTTGCTTGTGTGTTTAGTTAATTTGTACTATTGTAGATATCGTTTTTGTTATCATGTTTTTATGTAGACTAAAAACAAAAAAAGATATTAGGTTCGTTTTTAGAGGCTGTCTGGCTTGAAAAGAAAGGGTAGCGTAAACATAATTATGTCTAATAAGGCTAAATAATAAAAATGATAGGTACTTACATTATATTGCACACGAACGAAGACTAATTAATCTGGAAAAGAAGAAAAACCAAGTCAATTTACTGTTATACCTCTTATGTTATAGGTAATTAGAAATGCGAAAATGTTTTTGTTTGTTGTTCCGTCGGTTTGATCGTTTATCACTTCAGTTTCAGCACTTTTTACTAACTATTTTTTTATTGTTTTATCACCAGCCCGTCGTGAAACTAGTTGGAGGGAGCCGGAAAGTGACATTACATACTTTTTCTCTAGGAAAATGTACGGTTCCGGAGTGACACGGGTGAAACAGCGGGGCTCAGCTAGTTATAAAATGTTGGCAGGTAAGGATTCATGAAATCTCTTTCTTCTGCATACTTTGTCAAAGGCCTATCTCTCAGTAAAGTACCTACTCGGCTTATTCAACAGTAAAATAAAATAAATATCTGAGACATCATTGCACACACGGTCATCTGACCCCAAACTAAGCAAAGCTTGTAATATGGCTGCCAGAGACTGATATACATACATATATATTTTTAAATACATACTTAAATAGATATTTACACCCAGACATAGAACACAAATGTTCATCACACAAATGTTTGTCCTAGGTGGGAATCGAACCCACGCCCCCAAGCGCAGAAGGCAGGTTCACTACCTTCTAAGTTAACGGGGCTGTCTGTACAGTGAACATTAAACATTGATTGAGAAAGAACCGTTACTAAATAAGCACACGTCCCGCTTGATGGCGAGTAGCAACCTTAAACTATTCGCTCGTACCAGACAAATCCTATGTAATAAAATGTAGAAAGTCGACACACGGTCGGTGGTCCCAGCGAGCAAACATCTCCTTTACGACGTCCGGCCTCACAGCTCGCAGCGACGAGTCAATTACCCGAGTGTTTACAATAAATTTGTTTACGTTTACAACTCACTAGATAGTAGATGATTAGGTGTTCCGATTCACAGTTCATGGTTAGCTGCGGGAGACATACGGTCAGGAAATTTAACGACTTTTATCGTGATTCTATGATAGCTGCCGTGTAATTCAAAAAAATATTGTACAAAGAGTAAATTCAGAATACCAAAATGTTAAATTATTCATACCACATGAAATAAAATGATACCTAAATTTTAAGAAGCACATTTTTGTATTCCTAACTAAAGAGATTTTTACTTCTTGTCCAAGAAAATTATAAGCACATTTTAAGTGACGGAAACCTTATCATGAGGCTAAAATAAATAAAGTAGCGCTGGCTAAGTCACGTAGGCAGGGTAATGGCAAGTGAAGTAGAACCTTGAAGGAGTAGGTTACTGGGAGAGGATAAACGTTCGGTAGCAGACCGTTACCCTGATCAGTATTTGAATACATAGCTATCGATTCATCACGGGATACACGTGGTGGAGGTTGACTCGAGACCATGGAACAAAGATGAGGAGATTGCCACTCAAAAGGCGAGTAGATCATCAGGTTCATCCCCCGGGACCAGACAGACAATACATATTTTACAAATTTTTACCTATTTATTAGTCTTCATATTATGAACCGAGTTTATAAATCTGATGTGACCTTTATTATTGACATGAAAAATACAAAAAAAAAATGCTTATTTGCTACAATACCAATTACATGAAACCTTATATAAGCATTATTTAGATACAAGTGTATTCAGAGTGCTTGTGGAGCCTTGTGGAACCTAGTGGTGGTGGGATAGGGATATTTACCGTGGTAAGGTTGTGGAAGTCTTCCCGTGAACACGGTGCATGAAACTGCGCCAAAATATCGGGAGCTCCTTGCACTACCTTACCACGGTAAATATTACGTAAATAATGATATAACTGTAGTGAACAACCGTGATAGTTTAAAATACGTGAGACCTGTATCGCAGGGGCCAGTTTTGATTACTTCATAGTACGATGTAGTAGGAAAATAAACCCCTATACATCTACCCGTCATGCTCACCACACAGTCATGCCGTGTGTCACCCGATCGTTAAACACATTAACGACTGCGGCGACCGCATCCGCCTGAATTGACAGCTCGACGGCATAGATTACACGACAGTTACTAGGTACCTACTGAACCCTGCAGTTCCGGGTCTGGTCACAGTGGTCACTCCACACGAAGATTTATAGCTTACCACTTGAAGTACCTACACTGTAATGTACCTGAGCTTTTACACATGTACCTACTACCTACATCGGTGAGTACAGCAGGCAAGCAAGATCGACAACAGCTTAAAAAAGCTTTTGCTTGCCTATTTTGCGTGACATCCTAATTTACCGTGTATTTCTGCGGTAATGTCGCATTAAAATACAAAACTTTATAGTTTTTTTTAATAATTCTCATTTTTCATAACCATAAACAAATAATAATTAAAATAAATAAAAAAACTTGAAACAAATTAGTAATTAATCTAATGTAATAATTATAAAGCAAAATACGTGACATATCTTTTAAATACATATTTTAACGTTAGTTTGAGAAGTTTAATGTTGTATTACGACATTGAAGCGGAAATACAATACAGAATCGTCTGAAAATACAGTTTAGAAGATGAACTTCCTCAAAGTAAATAATATTACATAAATAAATTATTATATTTACTATTTATTAAAATTAATTACATTGAACTAAGTAGCATATAAAGTTTCCAGGCGACCAGCGACGGAGCGAGTAGTTTTTAATTTAATTTATTTATTTATTACAAGTATTTTTACAAGAACCTAATACAATAGGTAGTTTAGTAATGAAAGTGAACCTTTTAAGACAGGGCAAGTGGGGCAAGTTGGGCAAGTTGGGGCAAGTTGCCTTTATTAACTTAACAACAATACAAGCTAAAACTAACAATACCAAAACAGTTAGACTGCCCATAGACCGTTGAAGGTCTAAAGACAATTTTTTAAAATGATAAAATAGGCTTGCGTTTGACCGCCAACTCGCCTGATGTTAAGCGATGATGCGGTCTACGATGAAGCACGCTTGCCTGGAAGAAGCCGATTCACTTGAGAATTTAAAGACACCTAGATTGTAACTATCGGGGAGCGCATTTTAAATGTCACGAAGAAATTTGTTTTTGTGTATGTAGTATTATGACGTCACAAAATTTCCTGGATCTTACTTAAGTTACTTGTATTATACGTATTCTGAATTATGTACAGAGTACAAGAGGCATCCCAGTGATGAAGCAAAACATCAGTACATGGATCTGAAGCCTCATCTGTATGTAACTTAATCTTCCGTCACAGAATCCTCACATTTAGATAATGTATGGTAAATACGTTGAAATACATTACCCACGCACACTACCAGTGCGGTGAGAACAGTAGCAAAGCTTTAACAAAAATATTAAACGCGTGACCAAAATGCTGGCATGTATCTGGCTCAACGGATAAGCATTGCCATTCAACGCGGTAATGCCGCCAGCATGCTGGGTACGCTGCCAACTGATAGTGGGCTTGAGCATTTTTTTTATGATTCTGAGTGACGAGACGAACAAAGTCGCTCGCCTGATGGCTCTTCACGCTTGCCCATAACAGCTCAACGCCACTCAGAATTTTGAACTTCAGCAGTTCAAAACCCTGGATGGCAATGCACTGCGCTCGTCACCCCGAGATATAAGATATCAAATCTCTGTGTGCCCTGTAATTTCGCTGGAAACATTGCCCTTCAATCCGGAACACAGTAGTGTTTGCACACTACTGCTTGGCGGTTGAATAACTGGCAAAGGTGTGCTGCTTCCCCAGGCGGACCTCTGCAAAAGAGTCGTACCACTATATTTGGATTGTCTTTATACCTTCAACGGTCTCTGGACAGTCTAACTGTTTATGTAGTGTTAGTGTTAGCGTGTTTTTTGTTTAATTAACAAGGCACTTGCCCTGTTAAAAAAAAAGAACATGAAAAGTTTTTTTTTTGTATTTAGTAGTTTTCATAACGAAATTAAACTTTAAAATATAAAGGCACTTCTATAGACGCTTCTAAAGCCGAAAAGCACGCGGTAAATAGTTAATCACTGATTTTTTTACTTGTTTGCTAGCTCAGTCTAACCTTCAGGGTCAAGTTATTACCCTAAAGGTTACCCTTTTAGGGCACTAGAAGCCCTCTGAAATGGCTTAGAGAAATCCTTTTTCGTAAATCAACTACAAACAATCGGGACCTACACTTAACGCGCCATCCAAAACACGGTAGCTCTAAGTGAAGTTCGCACGTCGTGTACTGAATACGGGAGTGGTACGGCCAGCGGAGTCGGTAGTAAGGAGGGTTAGTCCTCATTCATCACGAAGTTAACTAAACCCCACCCTATTTAAATAGGGATTTGTAAACGATCCTCTCGAAGACCAACGTATCGAGTCTACGTAACCTTACTTAATTTTGTCTTAAATACCTACATACATATACATACTAACACCTTACTAGTATAGCTTTCTTTTTAAACCCCGATAAAAGAGTTGATAATCTATAAAGTATCTTTGATATCTATATAACATAGATATCGTTGATCAAACGAATGAACAGATTTTCTCGAGTCATAGCTAAGGGCAGTCTCGTGCAAGTAACCAATTTAAAGAAAAAAAACGAAATCAGAAACATTTGAGCTGTTTGAGAGCAACGATGCCACAAACATATACACGTGATACACAAGTAATCAAGGTATATATTTTATAAAAGCCCTCTGCGCCGGGCGTTACAATCTTGCTCTCGAAATGTGTCAGTTTGAAAATAATTATTAGAAATGTTACATGAATAACTAGCGACCCGCGCCAGATTCGCGAATCGAGGGAATATATATATATATATAAATCTTCCGTGAAAATTATATAACTGATGGTGAAAACCGCATCAAAATCCGTTGCGTGGTTTAGGAGGAGTTAGCGGATATACAAACAGACTGACGCGGATAGCGACTTTATTTTTACTATGTAGAGTACAGATAAAGATGTTAGACTTAAAACTAATATACACAATGTGAATGTTTGAGTGTAATGATTTGTGTTTATTCCCAATCCTCCCATTGGTACCCCACTACCTAGTAGTGATAGGAGGAAACTCTTTACCAGTGTGGATGGTAGATAGTTCTCATACGTAGGTACCATTGATCATAATATATATATATATATATATATATATATATAGATATCTGCTCTAAACTCGAGCTAGTACCGAAAAAAGTCTTTTAAAAACTGAAGGGGGCGAGGTAAACACGTATTGCACACACTGATATATTCTTACTAGTTATAATGCACACTTCAATATTGAGCGGCACACAACTGCAAACGAGATGACAAAATGTCATCAAATGGATGACAATGGAAAAGTGCTAAAGGGGAAACCATTCTTTAAAACTTCTCTTAATTTTTTCTGAGATAGGAAGCAATAACTTCCTGTACGGTTAGATCTTCGAACACTCTGCAATGTAAAGTTCTAGATTAGATAGCTTTTCATATAGATATTTAGAATTTCCGTTTAATTTGCCAACCGCGATAACCACAAGCCTTTGGAGAAGACGTTGAATTTGTACGTCTACGTAACATAACTTTATATAAGTGCGTTAAGACATTTTGTGGAATGGGCTCGGAATTGACTGCGGCATGATGTCAATTATGCCATATCATCATAAGACAATTGGATGAGTTTGTTAATCACGACTGTGACAAATATATAGTGCAGAAGTACAAGTTTTGAATGTTGAAATTGGCGGCTAAAACTTTTTGAAGTGAAAACTTCTTTAGGCGCGGCGAGTCCTATTTGGGTGAACAAAAATCATGGAACTCGCGTCATCGTCACGCTGTACCGTGTATTTTAAAACAGCGCCATCTTTTGTAGAATAGGTGAATTACTACTTAAGTTTTCACTTCTGACGTGCAGTCCTGTGACTGATGTGTTTTTTTATGACAGACATCAGACACCTGATTGACCTACAGCTCACTGCACCCCTATCTTGACGTAATTTCAAGAAAGTGATGTAGATAATACTTTTGTAGGGTCTGCCTAGCGCCGTATCATCGTTCACTAGATTAAGCCCAATGTAATCCTAAAAGCTCTGATCTAATTATTGCAAGAGATCTAGATTTATTGTGGTAGATGTTCTGTGGTAGACCTGGCTACGACAATTTTCATAATATAGTAGCTACGCCAAAAGTTCGTATGTATTTCTAGGTAGGTTTCAGGGAAATTGGATTATCAACTGTTTATCGTATAATATTTAGATAAGTAAATAAATAAAAATTAAAATTCGTGACATTTTTGTACAAATGATCATCTGATTCCAAACTAAGCAAAGTTTGTACTATGGCTGCCAGAGATTGATATGTTTTTAAATACATAATTAAATAGATATTAACGCCCAGACATAGAACAAACACAAATACTCATCACGTGAATGTTTGTCCTAGGTGGGAATCGCACCCACACTCCCAAGCGCATGCAGAAGGCAGGTTCACTACCAACTGGGCCACCACAGTCTGAGGCAGTCTCAGTACCCGGTGCGTATGAACCTTCAGCCAACCAGCATCTAAGCATGTCGCTAAGTAATTACTTTACGTCACTCGAGTGCTCTCCGACATATTTAGCCCTGTTTTAATTATGTTAAAATTCGACCCTAATTTGGCGCGCTGGGGTTAATCTTTTTATATCGCAGGCTGGGGCTTGAAAGGGTACGGCGGGATTATTTTATTAATATGGGCTTTCATTAATTTTGACGGAAATGTCGTTTAGAGAGAGAGAGTGAAAAATAACATGACGGTGAGAAATTCATAAGGATCTTTTAACTTTTTAAAGTAAAGGGTCAAATGCTAAACTCGTGCAAGTTGATTTATTTAATGGCTGCCCTTGCTACGCACTGCGGTTTCACTCGAAATGGTACAGCTTTCCCGCTGTTTTGATTTATAGTGTCTTGAAAGACCGATGTTATTGAGTAAATTCTGTGAGTGTATCTTTCTCGAGAAGCGACATATAAAGAGATCTATGCTCTGCATAGACATAACATAATTTTACGATTGAAAATATTGGTCAGTCGCAAATCGGAAACTGTATATATACTTAGATTCATATTGCACCATTATCAATAAGGGTACATTTTATTCAGTCCGTTACACCACTTTATAAAGACGTCATTTGACGGCTTTTAACGTCAAACGACGCATTTGACGCATCATTTGATGTCGGAAGTGCTCGTCACAAATTGTTCCATTCATTCGCTTCACACTTAGTTAAATGCACAAATTGTATGGACAAGATCAGGGGTGGCATTACTGGCATACCACAGTCCTCATTTTTCCAATAACTTTGGAATTTTTCGAATATCTGAGAGAAACAAAAATTATGTGATATCTAATAGCCTCATCATCATCAGCCTGCATCCGTCCACTGCTGAACATAGGCCTCTCCCAATGCACGCCACTGAACTCGGTCGGCAGTTTTTTGCATCTAGTTTTTATCCTCCGTTTTACGCAGGTCGTCACTCCACCTGGCCGCAGGGTGTCCTACACTACGTTTACCTTCCGAAGATCCGAAGAACTATTCGATCTAATGCCGGCGTCGCGGTTTTATCATCGCACTAGCCGCCTCCGTTTGAAAGCGCATCCACATATCATAGACCAGTGGAAATCGCATACTGTGCGATTCACACGATCTTTTTTGCCTCACACCTGCAAAATGTGGTATGAGCTACCTTCCGCGGTGTTTCCGAGAAGTTTCAACATGGGGTTCTTCAAAAGGCGAGTTAATAGTCTTAAAGGGTCGGCAACGTATTTGTGATGCCCCTGGTTTTACAAGTATCCATAGGCGACGGTGACTGCTTACCATCAGGTGGCCCGTCTGCTTGTTTGCCACCTATGGCATAAAAAAAAACCTAATAGCCTACTTTTGTTATTTTTTTATTTATATTTATTACGTTGTTCAGCTAAGTCGAACACTTGTGCAAACTAACACACACAAAACTTAGCACTACTTTTGAAGCTGGATTTATTTACCCGAACAAAATTCCCGAGTATGGTGATTCAGAATGGAGTATTTTCAGAGTAGCATGATGCAACTTCCGAATTTCGGAGTTTTAAAATAATATATAAAATAGGACTGATGTTAAGCGATGATGCTGCCTACGATGGATCACGCTTGCCTAGAAGAAACCGATTCACAGAATGAAAAGTATCATTTAAATAAAAGCTTGTACTGATAAGTTAGGGCCAACCCTACACTAATCCCAGTAACCTGGGCACGCAGGGGTGCCACAATAGACACAACACAATATTGTGATCAAATGTGCGCGGTATCGGCAAACAATTGTCGCATTACGGCCTTCTTCTCACGGGCGAGCGACACGCTACTGTGAATGGACACTTTATATGAGGCTTGGTTACGTTGTTAGAAGCGATACGATAATGATACGGCGCGGCGAGGAGCGTTTTTAATCGACATCTAAAAAGGAGGAGGTTCTCAATTCGACAATTAGACAGTATTTTTTTAAAATGTTTGTTACCTCAGAACTTTCGACTGGGTGAACCGATTTTGATGATTCTTTTTTTTTATCTGAAAGCGAGTGCTTCCCGTGTAGTCCCATTTAGCCCAGTTTTGACATTTTAATGAAATCGGTTTTTATATTGATAATTTATATAAAATTATTTCGCGCACAACCTTTTTATGAAGCTTCACAGAGAGTGTTTCTAGCAAGTCTATAGCCATGATTTATGATATTATGTGCCTAATAAACATTGCGTTGTTACAAATTATGATAACAATTATCGGTAACCTTTAATAATTATCTTTTTAAACGACTTTGAAATTGGTAAGCGCTTGAACAAAACTATTTATATTTTTGAAGCTGGTTATAATACTACTAAACTAAAGCTAATGAAATGTAAGTTGGACTCGAATGTAATGTAAAGCTCTCGCCGTCGATAGCTTTCTCTACATAATTAAAAAAAAACACGAAAATAGTTTGAAATATTGAAGTACAAACATTATAAAAACGTCTTTGTTGAGACTTAGGTTCGAGTTCGAGTTCCAGTGAGAACCGTAGCAAAAGACTAAGAAAGAGGGTAGATCGTTTTGTCTGTACGTAACTTTGAACTTTTTAACGAACCACCCGCATGCTTCATTCTTCCCGTGAACATGGTGCATATAACTGCGCTGAAATATCGGGAGCTCCTTCCACAACCTTACCACGGTAAATATCCCGTAAATAATCATATAACATTATAAAAAGGGATCGAATTCAGAATGTAAGCCGGTTAAAAGAAATGGAAAATCTTAACCATCTTTTGTGAAACCGCTTTTAGAAAAAAAACTCGCACTCACGTGTGACACTTCTCGCTAGCGAGAAGCCGACAGATAACTGTCAAAATAAACATATAATTTAATAAAGCAAATGGTTTGATAACATTTTCAGTACACAACTAAAACATAACTCTTCCCCATGTCAATGAAAACGCACACAAATCCCGTATAAGCGACATTTTTTGTGTCGCATTAAGACGCATTCACACCCGCATAAGGGCGTCTTTACGCCGTCTTACGAAATGTCACTCCATCTCGCGCTCTTTAAGTGTTGCCACAGTGCGCGGATTTGGGCGTCAGATTTAATAACCTACATAAAGAAAGAAGTGCCAGGCGTGGCCTGCCCTTATTGTTGCTGGAATTAAGCTATTGTACGCCTTAAAGATGGAGATGATGAGCAGGTATTGTACTTTTTATGGAGCACATCTGTTTGAATTTGATCTCTATTATGAAGTATGACTTCGCGCGGGGAAGCGTTGACGTGCGCACATCCTTACGTATCACTCTGCTTCAAAAAATTTATATAGTGGTTAAAAGTTGTTATACGTCTACAAAAATTACATCAGTGTTTGGATCACAGTGAATTATACAAGGTACGCTTATCTGTTTATTCATAAGCCTTGTCAGTTAGAGAATATAAGCAGTTTAAATTTAAGAATTTAAATTCTAAAACAGCTGACACGATCAGCTGTAGTTACGCAGCGCAGAGGCGCGAGCGCATGACTCATCATCGAGCCTTTTACAAGCGTCCCTCTCGCACTCTCGCGCTCAACGGACCACTATCTGCGCTGCTCACTCCACGCCTTGCCGCCGTTATTAGTGCTGAGTCACGCGACCCGCTATGGATAGATACCTGCTTGTAAACCGGTCAAATAAAATGGAACCTATCTGTGCCGAATGTAAACAAACCATAACATCAATAAATTTTCTCAAATGTAGTGACTGTAACTCAACTTATCACCCTATTTGTGTCAAAGCTCTGTCGTCGGATCCCGCAAAGGCAACGGACTGGATTTGCCCTTCATGCCGTGCCGATAGTGAGCCAAAGAAAAACACTCCTTCCCGTACTTGCGATCGCCTCGAGAGCCCAAGCGTAAATACCACGGGGACGCGAGCGCAAAAGCGCCCAGCACTTGGCTCACCTATCTCATCGGGGGAAGGGATAGACGACACCCAGCCCGACGTGGCCACTGAGCTGCGCTTACTACGTTTCGATATGGCGGAAATAAAGTCATGTCTCTTGTTACTGACGGAGGGGATGGCGAAATGTAACACTAGACTTGACAGCTTTGACACAAGGATTCAGGCACTTGAAGAGAGAGATTCGGCATCGATAAACACAGACTCGGTCATAACGTCGCTACGGGAAGAAGTTACTCAGCTAAAAGACCAAATAAATCATCAGTCACAAAACTATATTAGTAAAGAATTGGAGATCTTAGGCGTCAACGAAACTCCCAACGAAAACCTCGAGCATATGTTCATGGTGGTGGCAAACAAAGTAGGTGTCAACCTTCACGAGACTGAGATTGACTGGGTTATTCGGGCCGGATCAAAAAATCATAAAAACAACACCAAGGAAACTCACTTTCCCAGACCGATAATCGTCAAGCTGACCAGAAGAACAAAAAGAGATGAGTTTTTAAGAGCTGCAAAAGTCCGGCACCTAGGTCTCACCTCCGCCGACCTAAACCTTCAAGGCCCGGCCCGCAAGATTTACGTGAATGAACACCTCACAAAGACAAACAGACTGTTATTTCGAGACGCCAGAATGCGGGCGAAGGATGCTGGCTTTCGATTCCGCTGGGTTAATAAGGGCAGAGTTCACCTGCGCAGAGACGAAGGAAAACCGGCCATACCTATCCTCAACCAAGCAGACCTGGACCGCGTTCTGCCTGCAAGTTCCAGTGAAAATCTCGTACAAGACCCAGCAATGTCCGGTCCCCTTATTTAAAAACATTAATCTGATTTACTCTGACCGTTTTTGGTATTTAATAATAATTAAGTATTTTATTTCTGCACTAGTAATTTTTTTGCCGGTAATTTTCAAGACCTTTCTAGATATCTATATTGCATACATTTTAATCACATTAATAATAATTGTTATTTTAAATGAATTGCATGTCTCAATAACTTTTTTTATAGTTTTAAGTGGTTCATGTTTTATAAAATTGTACTTTAGTGTTTGCCCTATTATCACTGAACACAATCTGTTTTCACACTCACTCAAACCTCATTACACACCCACACGAACACACATCAACACATTTATTATCCGACTACCCACATTAACTTCCAGAGTGGAACTAAATATGGTCCCCATTCCATTGGGTCTTTCTAGGACTGACTCTGCTGACACCCAATGGCTCAAGAGCAACCTCAAAAATGTTCACATACACAGACCACTTTCTTATCTAGTGGCTCTCAATAGTGCGACTTATTTTATTAGTAGAAATACCCATCATTTAATGTCAATAATCTATGACAATGGGTAATTTAGACATTTACGAAGAATTAGACGAAACCCTTAGAGTAGAATGTCGCACTTTTGACATGCCAGAGTTTTGCAAGGTTCACATTACTCCTTACAACTTTAAAGTCCTTTCATTTAATATAAGAAGCCTAAACCATAACCTTACTAACCTTCTACCAACCCTAACTCGTCTAGACTGCGACTTTGACGCCTTGGTTTTCTCGGAATGCTGGCTTCAGGAGCATTCCCACGTTCCGCAACTTCCAGGGTATGAGGTTTTCTATACAAAAAAAATCATCAATAAATGTGGTGGAGTTACTATATATATAAAAGACCGCTGGTCTGCCTCAGCTCTAGAGCCAGTCTTTGAAGATGCTAATTGCCTTGTTGTATCAGTGGAAGAATGTCTAAAAATTGTAGGCATATACAGATCCCCGGCAGTGAATGACCTGGATAGGTTCATTGACTCCCTCGAAAATACCATAGCTAGTACTAAGGACGCTGCCACTGTCTTAGTCACTGGCGACATCAACATTAATTTGTTGGAAGAACCCCCAAGTGGCAACAACGCGGCTTACCAGTGCCTCATGGCGAGTCAAGGTTTTATTCCAACAGTAACAGAACCAACTCGAGGGAAAACTTGCTTGGATCACGCATTTATAAAATCTAAGGGGAAAAGTCTCGGCATAATCTGCAAAACTTCTGTCACTGATCATGATATTTTGCTAGTAGGAATGACCTTAAAAACTAAAACTTGCAGAGTAAAAAATAAAGCAATCTCCAGAACTAACTTTCACGACGTTTCCAACGATCTGAAACAGGAGGACTGGCGGCTAGTTTTTGAAAAAGACAATGTTAACGATGCGGTCATTGTTTTTAACCAAACCCTGTCAGAGTGCATTCACAAACACACTCAAAATATTAATATTAGTCGTTCGAAGAGCAATATTAAGCCTTGGATCACGCCAGGGCTAATAAGGTGTATGCGACACCGGGATAACCTCCACCTAAAGCTGAGAAAAGACCCTCAAAATGAAACACTTAAGACAACGTATACCCGGTACAGAAATTTTTGTAATAATTTGCTGAACCGGCTCAAAACCGAACATGCCAACGCGAAGCTTGCTCAGCACCATGGCGATCCCAAAGGTCTTTGGAGAGCCATCAAGGAGGTTTGTGACATACCAAGTTCTAAAAAGGGTGCAAATGAGCTTTTAACGAGCACAGTTAACTCCCAGGAAGCTTTAAACAGCTGCAATACACATTTTGCAAATACAGGGGCGCACCTGGCCTCAAATATCCTAGACAAGCTAAATACCTCTCATGAATCGCACTGCCAAAGACTGTCCTTTCCTAGCCACAGCACAAATTCATTTTTTATGGCCCCTACAGACCACAGGGAAATTGTCAGCATAATTCAAAATCTCAAAACCCACAGTGCCCCAGGTTTAGATGCCATTACTCCTCTAATACTAAAATACGCTAAAGATTCGTTGGTCGGGCCTCTGATTCATATTTGCAATCTTAGCATGGCCTCAGGAATCTTTCCAGATTGCTGGAAGACGGCTGTAGTTATTCCGATACACAAATCTGGTAACAAAACGAATCCAGATAATTACAGGCCCATTTCGCTTCTCAGTATAGTTTCAAAGATTCTCGAAAAGCTGGTCAATAAGAGGCTAGTGGATTTCATTGAAAAATACAACCTGCTCAGCGAACATCAGTTTGGGTTTAGAAGGGGCAAATCAACCGATGACGCAGTTCAACTGCTTACGGAAACAGTGGCGTCTCATCTTGACAGAAAGCAGAGGTGCTTGGGGGTCTTTCTAGACCTGGCCAAGGCGTTTGATTCTGTTTCCACATTGATTCTGATAAAAAAGCTTGAAAGCATTGGCATTAGAGGATGTTCACTTAGCTGGTTTACTAGTTATCTATCTAACAGACATCAGCTTATCAAAATAGGAGAACACACGAGCAGCAAGATGCAGATTGCCTTTGGCGTCCCCCAAGGCAGTATATTAGCTCCTACTCTTTTCACGATCTACATGGATGACATTTTCGGGCTAAACATACCAAATTGTAAACTTATCTGTTACGCTGACGATACTGCCGCTATTTTCCATGCTAGAGATTGGGCGTCAGTAACTAAAAAAGCTGAATATGGAATGTCTGTGCTATCCCGATGGCTTGACGTAAACCTCCTAACTCTTAACGTCTGAAAGTCCAACTTTATTGCTTTCCATATCACGGAAGCCACGGGAACTGTGATTTCGGACATATCATTACACAATAACAGTTGTCTAGTTGCCTGTGATCTTCGAACTTCCCTATCTAAATGCTCCTGCAGTTCAATAAGTAGAGTTAAAGCAACGAAATACCTGGGAGTAATGGTAGATGAAAACTTATCCTTCTCGTCACATATTTCGTATGTTTCAAAGAAAATCCGTAAGATGTTGTACATTATGAAGCTTTTAAGAGCATGTGCTTATGATGAAGTCAAAATGCTAGTCTATAAGTCATTGTGCCAGTCGCTTCTGCTGTACTGCATAGGCGTTTGGGGCGGCGCAGCTAAAACACATATGGACGAGGTGGAACGCGCACAAAGAGCTGCGCTAAAAGTTTTACTGGGCAAGCCACGTAGGTATCCTACGGATAAACTGTACGAAGAAGCTTCGGTGCTAAGGGTTCGACAGCTTTTTGTCATGCGGGCTATTGCCAAAAGTCATCACTTGTCCTGTAATGTCAAACCTAGTAGGCAAAATCGCTCTCGTGATGTGCCTTCTCCAAGAGTAAATACTACGTTTGCCACCCGCCTACCTAAATATGTACATATATTTACCTATAACTCTGTTTGTAAATTAATTGACATACAAAACAAAACATTCGCCGAATCTAAAAATAAAATACAGAAATGGCTTCTCTCGCTATCCGGGGATCAAACAGAAAGACTAGTGAGGTTCTCCGAAATGAAGCGCAAAGAGGTCTTTGCGCAAGATACATCTTGGTTCTCCTGACGCTGGCTTCTTTTAATACTAAGCATCCACTGTTTCACTCACAAGCAATCGCCCACACTCACATACACACACACACACTACCAAACACACATACTCACAAACCACACACACACATACTAAGTACTAATATAATAATATAATACTAACCATAAAACTAATATAATAATATAATACTAATAAGAATGAGAAATAGTAATAAATGTTTTGTTCTCTTCTCCGTTTTAATTTATAGTCACTTATCACTAATATTTGGAAACTGTTAAATACTGTCAGCGCTATTTCTGGAAGTACGTATGTTCTGATCTTTCTGATCTTTCCGGGTACCCAAGATACAGGCTTTGCCTAGTTTGGGGCCCAATGCAGACTTCTTTTTTGTGTTTTTCTATATTGTATGTCTATAAGGAATTTTATGTGCTGTTCTTTCGGAAATATATGATTTATGATTATGATTATGATTATTCTATAGGTACTTTTATTGCTCGGCTCGGCCAGGTGCGTCTCAAAGACCACCTGGAAGAACCACTCAGAGTTATGGTAAGTGACCGCGAGGGGAACTGTAGATCAATTTATATTTATTACATTAGCATGTTTATACATCAATTACACTTAGGATAGATGACAATACATAATTCTAAAATTTTAATACCTATCATCATCAGTCAGAAGACGTCCACTGCTGAGCATATGCCTCCTCCTTTTACCTCCACACTGAACGACATCCTGCCATCTGCATCCACTGAATGCCCGCAACTCTCACAATGTCATCGGTCCATCTAGTGGGAGGCCTACCTACGCTGCGTTTTCTGGTTCGTGGTCTCCACTCAAGAACCTTTCTTCCCCACCAGTCTTCAGTTTTTCGAGCGATGTGGCCTGCCCATTGCCACTTCAACTTGCGGTTTTTAATAGCAACGTCGGTGACTCTTGTTCTTTGGCGATTACCTACGTTCCGGATTTTATCGCGCAAAGAAACTCCGAGCATAGCTCTCTCCATACCTAATAATACCTATCAAATTAACTAATACATGTTATAATCTACTTACATACATCATGCATACATCATCAGCCAATTAACGTCCACTGTTGGACAAGGCCTACCTCTTAGAGAGGGGTGTTGCCATAATCCCCACGCTTGGCAGGCGGCTTGGGGATCGCAGTACGTTTGCCGTGTACTATTAGGACGCTGCTGCCCATCCTCCGATGGTTCTGGTCGCAGTTTTAGGACATACCCGGGTCAAATTACTTACATTTTTGTCAAAATAAATTATCACAATCATTGATATAGTAATGTGGGTTATGTATGATCACATTACAATAAATAATTACAGGTAATATGTCAAAATAAATTTCTTTAACACATTTTTAATAACAAGCTTTTCTGTTATGTTTTTATTTTTATTTATATGTTTTTTTTTCCTAAAAACATATTATTTATGTCACCCACCTCAAACCCTTTGAATAATTCTCGCAGTTTAAAAAACTAAAAAAAAAACACGCTGTAAAATCGCTAATCCTAAAGATCCTAAGGTAAGGATAATAGGACAAACTATTTAAATTATGGCATTTTCAACGGTCTTTGATAAGTGTGCAGTTTCAAATCAATGTGTCGTTTTGAAAGGGGTGAAAATCACGTTCAAAGATTCCGTTTCATAGATACATACCAAGCTATATAAAAGCATGTTAAAAAGGAAAGAGTTTTATCAGAATTTTGTCAGTTGTAACATGGGAAGCTCGGATGGGAATAACGAAATTAAAAGATCAAAAATAAGGTAAATGGCTCAGGTCCTATCTATTTATAAGCAAAGAGCCATTCCCTTATTAGATTACGTGTCCGTTTATAACCCTGCCCCATGCGCGGTGGTGACCAATTCAGAAGGATTAGTAATCAAATTAGTCTCCATTGGCCTACAATCCCGCACACAACGGAAATAGCCGGCTTGTACTGCAGAAAACTTTATTTAATTTATGCATACTGAATATAACTTGGGGAATTAAAATGGATTAGTAGAGTGAATCACGTGGACGCAGTATTCTGGTTATTTAAACCTGATATTGATGATGATGGAATATGGAACGCTATACCGAATACCCACCACGTTGAAGAGAAAGAACTAAAAGTTTAGTGTCTTAAACTTATATCGCATAGAAACAGCTCGTGATCATGAAAAAGAATTCTACCGTAAAAGTGTTAATATTTTTACTTTCAGAAAATCCCGTAAAGTTTTACGGCACGCTCAATCAATTTCACCTAACAATTCTTCCGGAACTTTAATAAAATAAGAATATAACCCCCGATATCAATATCGGGTTCATCTTAGTTTCGTGTCACGTTCCTCGCCAATCTCTGGAATACCGGCCGGCGGTGCGGCGGCCCGTGGCTGACACTGAACTGTCAACATGACAGCCCACCGCTTTACTCGAGCCAGAGTGAATACAGGAGACAGGTCATACATGGTACAACACTAAAGTAGGTGAATTATTTTTTTGCTAGTTATATAGTGCCTTATTGACTGCCCCGGTGGCTCAGTTGGTAGTGAACGTACCTTCTGTGCTTGAGGACGTGGGTTCGATTTCCACCTGTGAAAATGTGTGTTTGTTCTATGTCTGGGTGTTAATAGCTATTAAAGTATGTATTTAAAAATATATAATATGTATGTACAATATCAGTCTCTGGCAGCCATATTACAAGCTTTGCTTAGTTTGGGGTCAAAAGACCATGTGTGCAATAATGTCCTAGATATTTATTTTTATTTCAGGAACTCGTAGTTAATAGGTATTTTTTGTTATTTATCGATTTCAAAAAAGGAAGGGGTTCTCAATTCAGGTGTATGTATATATTTTTTAAAATGTTTGTTACCTCAGAACTTCGTAATTTGTAAACCTATTTGGAAAATTATTTTATTTGTAAATATATGAGTATACTTTTAGATTGGTCCCATAAAAATTTAATTAAAATCAGTTCAGTAGTTTGGCTATTAAATCAAAATAACTGGAAAATAATATGTAATCAAAGTAAACAAAATAGCGTAGGATTCAGAATTATATTCTTCGAAACGGAAAAGTCTAATACAACTTTTCATATAAGTCAAAGGAGGTTGCTTCAAGGAGTGAAGCAAACCTCCACGTGGGTGAAATCGCGGGGCGCAGCGAGTACTGATACCCAAACAACTGATGATGTGGACGGCAGTTTCCGAAACACAGTTCCTGGTAAACATCTACGTGATATTTCAGAAACTGTGTATCCGAAACATTGTTGCTCAATGAATACATGGCTTTACATTTTCAGATGCTTTAACAAAATCACAGAATACTATTTATTACTCCTAAATTATTCTCCGAGTCGTGTATCACGCCGCGCCGTGTAACGCTGTTCGTTGCGTTTACGACGCGCGTGAAAACACAATTTTATTGCGACATGTCGCAACATTACAATTTAGTCTCGTGTTGAATGGGTAAGTGCTG
This sequence comes from Agriopis leucophaearia, assembly GCA_949125355.1. Classification (NCBI taxonomy): domain Eukaryota; kingdom Metazoa; phylum Arthropoda; class Insecta; order Lepidoptera; family Geometridae; genus Agriopis; species Agriopis leucophaearia. The sequence goes on from OX421273.1 coordinate 16,832,710, forward strand.
ATATGTTTTTTGATTTTGTACGAAAGCGGTTAAAACTGTGAACGGACAGTTAATGTGTTCTTAAAGTAATTTTATTGAAGTACACAATTAAATCTGTTGGCGCCGACGATAATATGTCAGTTCAAGTTTTGTTCCTTTAGAGTGACTATAGTCCGGTCCGCTGACGGGTGATCGCTGTAAGCTGAAGTAAAGTTCTAATAGCTGAAAGAAAACAGTTTATTTTCATTTTATAGTTTAACAAAAACATGACCCAGCACTATTGTGCTTTTTAGCGTTTTAAATTTTTTGATTTACACTTAGATTAGGTATATTATTAGACGAGCGCCTCTTTACAGCATGATATAATTTTTTGATTTTGTTATGTATGGGTCGAAGAAGTGGCGGAAATATATATTTTTTGATTTTAGTATATTAGCTGCAATTTTTTTTTTAAATTTTTTCTAGACAACAGACAACTAACCACCACGAAAATGTGCTGGTACCACTAGCACATTTTATTACATACTCTTGGTATCTTCGTTACTAGTGAGTTGATAAGCTTACTGAGAATTAAACATGAAGAGTATATATATATGAAGACAATAACGTAGGAGCATGGTGACTGCATGAGCGATGGACTTGGCTGTCCAGATGACGGATCACTTCCCACCGACCCACACCACAGCTGGGACTTTGGGTTTACTGGTAAACAACGGGGATGGACTCTACATGCTAAGGAAATAGAGGTTTTATATATCATGTAAAAAACAACGAAACAACTTATTCAGTTTTCATATTGAGAAATATTATTGAAATATGTGTTTCAGATGCGTATTATATCAGAACTTGGATAAGTCACGCAGCTAGAATAGAATATTTTTATATATAAAAGATGTTGATATTCCTATGATAAATATGGACTTTAGAGCTCGGCTTTCACCATAGCTATCTTACATGGACATATAAAAAAAAAACTTATTTTTCCATCTTTTCCGGCAAAATAAGCTTTAAAACATATGTCATGTTAGACTAAAAAAAATCCTATACGGTTTTTTTTATTTCTACACAGCGATTTTTCTCTTTATTTATTAACTGACTACATAAATGGAGGAAGTTTTCAATTCGATTTGTATTTTTTCATAATTAGGTTTTTTTCTTCGTTTCCTTTGGAAATAAATGACTTTTGATATAATCAAAGCAGCTACATCTGACCAGTACTGATCTCCTACGTACCTATACCTCCACTTAGCACGCGCGCACGCGTCACTTTGAGCGGATTACTTGCGCCACGTGGAAGGACCGTACCCCGTAAATTGTCAACCATTCTTTGTAACCAACCTCGTTACCAGTCTCGCTTGTCATGTCCCGTCGGGCTGATTGCCATAAATCAGGATGTAGTTAACCGGGACCCAATGAGCTCCAAATTGCAGCAGAGTGGTAAATGATGGATCGTTGCGCCACTGAGAATCGAGCGCGGTGCCGTCTGCCGGTGACAGCGAGCTGATTGATGGAGTGCTGCTACTGCTGGTGCCTGGTGCGCTCCACAATGGGTTTAATGTGCTGGAATTTGTTTTAATTCAGTTAAGAGACGTACAAGACATTTGCCAGAATGTTAGTCATACTCTACCATAACCGACCGAATTCTCAAGTGATTCTCAAAGTTTAATGCCCATGCTCTATTAAAAACCGCAACGTCGCTTATCATCAGGTGAGGTGGCGATCAACCGCTAGCCTGATATTCGATAAATAAATAAAATCTATAGGTAGGTTGAGAAGGATGCACATCTATCAAAAGTTGACTATTATACATACATACAAAACATGTATTCACTACATGTATACATCCTGTGCTCGCATGCACGCCCTTGTTCTAAGTTGCGCAAGGTACTTGCACCGTGTGCAAGACGCATTAGGTTACAATAGGTACTGGTAGCAGGACCTAATGTGGAGTGTTAATGTATTCGTGGAAACCAACTGTCTCGTTTCATTGAACGGATCAATAAATATCTTGTAACATCATTCAAACTGAATCCTGACTGAAAAACAACACATTATTAAAATCGCACAAAATCACCTTATTCTCGCGCTATACGATATTTTAAAAATATCCTACTCTATTGATAATAGTTTTAACGAAGTTTTTGCTATAAACTGGTGTTTTTTTTAACTTATTACAAAATAATAAGAGATGCATAGAGTACCTACTAGCTGCGCCGCGCGGTTTTACCAGCATTGGTGCCCTAGCCTAAGTTACTCTTTATAACATCAGCTATCTGCACACACACTATACACAACACGTCGATTTTTATATATATATACAATACAATATAATACAATACAATATCTCTTTATTACACACCGAAAAAAACAAATGAAACATAACCTAACATCAAAAATAAATATACGGCAGTATAATGGGCGACCTTATTTAATATATATGTTACGGCTAAAACCCGAAGCGCGGCTGCACCTAGTTTTAGCCGGTTAGAACTAGGTGTAGCCACTTACTCTTGGTTAAACCTAGTACGAGCCGATTGTTTTCGGGTAAAACTAGGTCTAGCCTTCATAATGCCGGCTACAACTAGGTCCAGCCATTCCCTGTTGGATAAAACTAGGTCTATCCGATATCATTCTGGCTAGAACTAGGTCCAGACAATCCCTGTTGGATAAAACTTAGATGCGTGCCCCGCCACGCCTTCCGCCTCGCGTCACACTCATGACTCACAGCATCTGCAGCAGCGGCGCGGGGTGGAGGGCGTAGCGAGGCACGCGCCTCTGCAGGTTGTGAGCACCAGGTGCTGCTGATCTACTGCAGTTCTACTAGCGAGTGTGACTCACAGCGTCTGCAGCAGCAACGCGTGTCTTAGTTTTATCCAACAGGGATTGGCTGTACATAGTTGTAGCCGGCATGCTATCGGCAGAGCTTTTTAGATATTAAAAAAACACCCAATAATAAGAAACGTAGAGAGTTTTTTTATTCTTATAAATCACATTGTTATAATTAACACAAATTATTAGTAGTACAATTTTTAATATAATAGGAACAATCAGGAACATTTTTTTAACAACAGACAATAGTTGCATATTATAATTTAAAGAATATTATTATAATTATAAATCACACTTTTATAAAGTGACATAAACTATTTATTAGAACAAACTAAACTTGAGTGACATTTTGAGTTGCACAAAATACCAGCATCTAGTTTTATCTAACAGGGATTGTCTGGACCTAGTTCTAGCCGGAATGATATCGGATAGACCTAGTTTTATCCAACAGGGAATGGCTGGACCTAGTTGTAACCGGCATGATGAAGGCTAGACCTAGTTTTACCCGAAAACAATCGGCTCGTACTAGGTTTAACCAAGAATAAGTGGCTACACCTAGTTCTAACCGGTTAAAACTAGGTGCAGCCGCACTTCGGGTTTTAGCCGTAACATATATATATAGACGAATCTGGATTAGTTAGAGAAAGAATCAGCTCTGTGTGTTATTATACTTTCCCATCTAACTATTATTAGCAGCGCCCCGTGGTTTCACTCACTAACCTGCAGGAAGCTTATTTTGAGATAGCTTATGATGTATTAATCCAGGATATTATAAGCTACTAATAGGGTGAAGGCCTATGTTCAGCAGTGGACGTCTTATGGCTGATGATGATGATTATAAGCTACATCCATAATAAATTTCATTTCTATCCGTTTAAACGTTACGGAGTTGGATAGGTACAGGTAAACATATGCACACAAACATTCGCATTTATAGTTGTCTTCCGAAATAAAATTATAAATAAATACAAATAATATAAGTGATTTTTTTAATCATAATTACGTACTTACTATTGATCATTACAAGAAAGTAGAAATAGACGAAGTTATATAAAAAATAAACAATAATATTTTGCAGGTTTTTGGCACTTCAAAAATAAGCATGTGGACCTTGACAGTTCTACTGATATTTCAGGTTTGTGATATTATACCGTAGAACTTGAGAATAAGATCTTTGTGCAGCCAACAAAACGGCGCGAACTCGCGATATTACATGCGCATCCGCCGGCATTCCTTCCAAATATAGCCCGCGCTTCCACCGCTTCCGCTCCAAACAACTCTAACTTAAACATAACTTTAGCTCACAGCTTGAAATACACCCTATCGCTCCTGCAATTAAGTTTAAAATTTAAACTCAAATGCGATTTATGAAACTAACTCCAGAACTCTGGAACTATCAATAGAAATTAAACCTTAAAATTGGTCCAGTTAGATTTAAAATGAAAATGTGATCGTCTTTATGAAGTGATCCCAGAAACAGCATTACTATTAGAAAAATAAAGTTTGAAATTTAAATATCTAGCGGGATAGTAACTGTAAACCATTTTCACAAACCATTTACAAATAGAAACGACTCTATTCCAAAGAGGGAAAAGTTAAATTTAAATGTAGAGAAACCTCCGAAAATATATTCGATTTGATTTTCAAATTATTCTATTAGGATGTTAAAACATGGCCAGATCTTGTTTGTGCATTTATCTCAAAGGTCGATGTACTCGAAGTAGCTACTTGTATTTCAGTCATATCATCAGTTACTACTACAATCCTGGGTCTTAGTTGTGCAAAACACTGCTAGACCAGCAACTCCGACAATGCCGGGCCTATGGGACCGGCGCTCACCTAATTTAAAAAGACTTTCAGGAAACTTGGTTAATGCGACACATTACCACAATGAGCAAAGTAAGCATTGTCATTCAGCGTGGTAATGCCGCCAGCATGCTGGGTACGCTGCCAACTGGCAGTGGGCTCGAGCATTTGTATTGATTCTAGACCTTCAATGGTTTATGGGGAACCCAATAGTTTGTATAATAGGCGAGATTAGGCCAGGTATTAAGTGATTGTTAACCGACTTCAAAAAGGCGGCGGTTCTATGTTCTAGTTTTTTTAAATTTATGTTCACCGAAAGCTCCGCCAACTGTTGACCGATAAAAAAAATCTTTTGTTCGGTAGGGTATACTTCCAGGTTGGTCCCATCGTCACGTAAGTCAGGATCTAAATATGAGATCCCAGGCAAATCAAGGGCAACCCTCAAATTGTATAGGCACTTATTACGTTTTTCATATATTTTTATTTTTTTAAGTTACTACCAAGTTTGATGAAATGTAGTCGCACAAGTCAGTCACAGTCAGAGTCAAGCAAAAATAGTCACGGTCAAGTCCTAGTAAAGTGGTGGAGACTTTACAACAGCCCGAAAACACATGTTTTAACCGCGTTATATCACTGCCCAGTACCACCCACACTCGAACACGTCCACATACACTCGATAAATATAATTCACCATTATTACACATTAACACTCGTAAATACACAAGTTTAGGAAAATAATACAACGAGCCGACATTTTTATACATTGCATTCGCATCATTACTATTGAATATGTCTATATGAATGAGATTGACAGATGGAAAAACATCGAGGCTATTATACAAACTGACACGATAGCGAATGTTCGCTTGTATAATAAACCCAATTTGAAATAATGCACCATACCCTGGTGGTGCGTACACGGGAAAAGACGACCGATAAATAATGAGTACTAAGTATCAACTAACTTTGTTGATATTACGTGTGTATAGGTTTCCCCAAGTAAATCCTTTGCTCGTTTACAGTCCACCAGCTCTCGTGGTAACACAGATACAGTACGTTCTGAACTGTAAATGAGAAATAGATGTCCAATAGTGTGCGATCTATCTGCGGCGGTGGAATGTACGACCTCTATGTGCGCTGCTAATGTATTTCAGGGCTGTCGCTTGTTACTTATGTGTGGGACTGTCGAGGTATTTATTATCTGAGAACTTTCAGGTAACTAGTATAGGTATGCGTTGAGACTTACAGGGTTACGCGCATTCGTGATACTAAGGAATGTCATTAGATTCGTCATTATGAACTTTTACTAAGGGACCAGGGATTTGGAGCCCTAGTTTGGTACAAAAATATAATAAACTCGATGTGTGTGTATGTATGTATGGTTCCTTATGGACTCCGAAACGGCTGGACCAATTCTGATAAAATTTTAAGGTAAACCAGATTAGCCCAGCGATTGATCCTGTGATGTTTGGTAACGATCGGATGGACAGATTTTTTGGCGTTTTAATATTTCCCCTACCCAAAACAAGAACAAGAATTAAAGTCTACATTGACCTTAGCAACTACTTCAACTCTTATTTAATGGCCTCTCTTGTGGAGCGGAGCCACCACAATATCGCCAATGCAACGTGTTGGGATAAACCATCAAACGAAGGAGATTGTCCGGTAAACACTAATTTGGACGGTGTTTAAAATTCCACCGTGAGATTGACCTTAGATTAATGACATGTAATCAAAGACATTGACATAATACATTTAAAAAAAAAACTAAGTCAAAAGATGTTGCTGTCGCTACCAAAGAGGTTGGTATATTGTCAAGAAGGTATATAACGCCAAAGAGAATGTAATATATATAACGCGGGTGAAACAGCTGGGCGCAGCTAGTACTCAATAATATGTAGGGTTTGTGAGCTACATCAAGGAGAAACGAAAGATAAAAGTAATTCCGTTTTTTAATTACGTAATAGGTTTGCGTATGACCACCACCTCGCCTGATGTTAAGTGATGATGCGGTCTACGATGGGGCACGGTTGTCTAAAAGAAACCGATTCACTCGCGACTTGAAGACTAAACTTAAGCCACACAGCAAACCCAATCAGCCCATTTGCCGATTAACGCATCAACGCAGCCGACCGGCAGCAGCTAACTGCAACAGTCAACCGTGCAACAGACCAACATCAAACTGGCAACAGCCGCAGCCTGATTGCTGATTGCATTGCCGCTCGTTACTCACCACGGGAGCTGAGGACGCTACGTGATCAGTACTACTACTCTCAGGGTACTTGAAAGAAAGTACCTACGCATCAGGTATCTACTGTCTGGTCTGGAATATTAACTTTTAAACGCTTATTAGTGTGCGTCTCCACATATAACGGTCGAGATGAAATGCTGAAAAATCTTATACAGTCAGCGAATTAATTCGCTGTGTAAAGTACAAAAAACTAATCTATTGCAGTTTTGGTCAGAGAAAAGAAAAAAATTTTTTTTAAATTAGAACGGCTGTCATTGAATTAAAAAAAAAATGTTGCAGCCACTTGCACCCATATAAACCCATAGCAATTACTGTGTTAGCAACTGTGACGCGGAGTTCGACGCGTTGACATAAATAAGAATGTTCAATCAAGTATCTGTCACAATACCTGGCGACAGAGTTTCCTTCTCATTTCCGTTCTATTGTTTTGGCATAGCGATGAAATAGCTAGTGTGACGAAAAGGCCTCAAATCCGTTTTGGCCTCATTGTAAGGTTTTCTAAAACTTTACAACTAGGCCAAATTTTCGATTGATTTTTAGAGTAATGGTGGCGGAGCGGTGGCATGTGCACTTTATAATCTGACGGCACTCAGTTCAACCCTCAGCCCTGCACCAATAATTTATTTAGTTTAAATAAATTATGTGCAGTTTCGATGCCATCGCTCAAAATACATAAACATCGTGAGGAAACCGGTATGTCCAAGAACCTCAACAATTCAAAGACAATATGACATTCAACAACATGCACTGGGCCAGCCAGTGTGGTGGATTAAAGCTCATCTCTTTCTGTGAGAAACGCCTCTGGCCCACCAGTGGGAACATGATAGGCTGATACGGATACAATGATGTGTATTTTCGGGTGATACTCGTAATGTATAATAATATTCGTCGACGTGCTCGAGTGTGAAAAAGTGATATAAAATATTATAATACCGTCTATAGAATACGAATGACGAAGCGGTATGGCCTTAAAGGCTTTAGCCTGCCCGATAGACTAAAAAAAACGGAACCATTACAAAATTTCAGTATGACGTTAACATTGAACAACCTATTGAACAATTTCCTTAAACATAATTTACTCGATATTTGTAACGATTGCCGTGTGATTTGAGCATGAAAGCTGTACTAATACACAGGTAGCCAAAACAAATGGCCCACAGTGCAGTCACCGCCGACGTCGGTAAACACGACGTGCTTCGCCCTGTTTGAACAGTGACTTGTGAATCTGACTGTACTCTGTCAGTTCTGTCACACACACACTGGGAGAAAACCTGGCTCACGACTCTTCACAGGCGCGGATCCAGCCCTCAAAAAAGGTTGTGGTCACAGCCACCAGAAAATCGAGCAAGTACGAGTCAGCGTGTGAACCTTGCATGATTGATATAGAGCATTCCTACAAAGGAAATGTTTGTAACAAATTATATGACGGCCTGACCAAGATTTTGTACAGTGTATCGTAGTTTCACGCGGGTAAAGCTGTGGGGCGTCACAAGTCACGTATTAGGGTTGTGGGCATGCCCATCGTGCCCACAACGGTGGATCCGCGCCTGACTCTTCATGACTCTCTTTCCCTCTCTCTCTGGCTGACTCATGTGAGTTAGTTACGACGAACATTAGAATTCACGAGTTTGCTGATCTCGAATAAGACTTCATATCGTATGTAACACATTCTTTAGTTTATTCAAGATAGAAAATATTCTTTAGATAGAAAGATAGATATAAAACTCTTTATTGTTCACACCAAAAATTACAAACGTACATAGTAGGTAACTTAAAAACTAGTGAAACAATTGGCGGCCTTATCGCTATAAGCGATCTCTTCCAGGCAACCTTAGATTATGGATAAATAGGAAAAAAGGGCCCAGATACATGCACGCCTAAGTTATTTGACTACTCATCTAATTAGGATGAATTAGGTTTGAAGATTTGCCTTTTTTGTATCGGGTGGCATTTCTCGATTTATCACGTTTTTTTGAGGTTTTGTAGCAAATCAAGGAATCTTTATGTAATTCATCACATTTTTTCTGACACATAGTTGATTTGCGTTGCTAAGTGTGTTCTCAGCTTTAATCAACTGTCACCACTCGACTTGTCATGCGCACGAGTTAGTAATTTTTCGAGAAAAGTCCAACTTTTGAAGTGTGCTTGAAAGGTGACAGTTTGGAAAGAAAACAAAGTTCTGTTTGAATTCCTGACTTATAAGGGCCTGTGCACAGAAGGAGAACAAAAGAGAGGAAAATATCTCCATGAGGTAATGATAGAAATAAATTCGTGTATTAAGGTTTGTCGTCAGCATAGGCCTTAATGACCAACAGACACTATATTTTATGCTGGTAGATTTTTGGCGCTCAAACATACTAGAACTGTGTTTGTAGTGCAACGTATGCAGTAGATAAAATTTGGCGCGTTCAAGTCAGCGGATTTTGCTCCTGATATAGGTTTGACTTATAGTTCCAGTGTGCACAAACCCTAAGGAAGTCTTCTCTTTGTATCAAGTATTCCAAGTGTTGCTTATTTAGAGAATTGTTCAAGTGGTTACTGTGAAGCGTCGAGAATTAAAGAGGAGCGCAAACAAGTCTCCACGTCTGACGCTTGGAGAACAAGAAAAAGGAGAAATGATACGGGAACAGTATGATTTTGTGAATTCTGTTGATACTAAATATAAGAGAATCTTTTGCACTTTTCTTTGTCCCGAAATCATCATCAGCCTATTTTAGTAAACTGGCTTTTCTTACAACATCCAGCCTTTGGCTTTTTGCTTCCAGTCACTGCATTACGTAGATCATTACTCCATGGAGTTTCACCATTCTACGCTACGTTTGCCGATTCCTGGTCTCTACTACAGAAAACTTCACCCCCAATGGTTTTCAGTTCTGCGACAGATATGACCGGCCCACTGCCACTTCAGCTTACTGATACAACATAAACTCAATGCCGGAATGTGTGTATCCCAAATTACTAATTTTTTTTATTTGGACTAAACTAATATTTTATCTTCTGTCCTTTTCTTAATGAAATGGAAAGAAAAAGATGCACTGAACTTAAATTTAGTTTAGTTTGTGAACAAGGGAATCGGCACCGTTATTTCTTTAAAATTAGGTAGGCACTGAAATCTGTATTTGAAGTGAAAACTTCTTTAGGCACGTTGAGCACTTTTGGGTGAACAAAAATCATGGTACTCGCGCCATCGTCATGTGTCGTGTATTTCAAAACAGCGCCATCTCTTGCAGAATAGATGAATTCTTCTGACGTGCAGTCCTATGACTGACTTTTTTAAATCATTTAATCATAATCAATTTATTAATAACAGTTGTAACAGTTTAAGTGTACGAATACGCCGTTACAACTTAGGCACAAATATTTTTGTATTCTTGGGGTTGTACAATCGCACGTAAGTACAGCAAATTGCAATATTGATGTAACTCTAAACACATTTATACCGACACAATTTATTTTATCTGTCCATCATCTTTATCCCATCAGCCTTCTAGAACCTTTCAATAATCCGCCTGAAGCTGGGTAATATGGAATTTTCCCAGAATTCGGCGCGGAATTGATGCGACATCGAGGCGCCCCGTCCATAATACGCCCGGACGTTTGGCCACGATTCAATTTTGACTCGCGACATGTGACACGGGTATAATAACATTTTATTTTCCAATTTACGTTATTTTCGGGTATTGAGAGATGTAATTCAATAAGTTTTATGATGATGGGTATGTTTATACAAGAGATTCTTGACTGACGTCCATGATTTTCAAAAACAAAAGAAGCAAGACACATCTGAGGGTTGGGTTCAAATCCCTATACAATGTTATTCTTTTATTTTATTCTGCGGATTCACCCGCGGGGTGATGAAAAATTGTGATGACGATGATGATGAAAAATATTTTACGACCTATTCTCATACCTACCAAAATACATAAAAAATCATAAAAATCTCGGGAAAAAATTCGGAGGAGTGCGACCACAAAAACCGTGACACGAGTTTTTTTATATATATTATATATAGATTATCTATAGATTATGTAAAATGCTTCAGAAATATTGCTGGTATAATGTGTCAAAACGGATCTCGTTATCTAGAAAGTAACTACTTTGTTTTTTTACTTTCTATAATAATTATCAATATAAATAACTGGCCAAGTGCGAGTCGGATTCGCGCACGAAGGGTTCCGTACCATTATCTATAAAAACGGCAAAAAATCACGTTTGTTGTATGGGACCCCCTTAAATATTTATTTTATTCAATTTTTTAGTATTTGTTATTATAGCGGCAACGGAAATACATCATCTGTGAAAATTTTAACTGTCTAACTGTCACGGTTCATGAGATACAGCCTGGTGACAGACGTATGGACGGACAGACGGACGGATGGACGGACAGCGGAGCCTTAGTAATAGGGTCCCGTTTTATCCTTTGGGTACGGAACCCTAAAAACTAGCAAAAAAACACGTTTGTTGTATGGGATCTCCCTGAAATATTTATTTTATTCAGTTTTTTAGTATTTTTTGTTATAGCGGCAACAGAAATACACCATCTGTGAAAATTTCAACTGTCTGTCACGGTTCATGAGATACAGCCTGGTGACAGACGGACGGACAGACGGACAACGGAGCCTCAGTAATAGGGTCCCGTTTTACCCTTTGGGTACGGAACCCTAAAAACCGACTTCATCAGAACTGGACCAAATGGGAAGCAGCTTTCAAATAAAAAATGAATCATCAAAATCGGTTCACCGAGTCAAAAGTTTTGAGGTAACAAACATAAAAAATTAAATAAAAAAACAATCGAATTGATAACCTCCTCCTTTTAGGAAGTCGGTTAAAAAAGAACGACTGTCCGTAACTTTATGTATACTTACTCTATATGTATAGATTTCTCTCCTTTATTTCAGATCTCAAGAAGCATGAAGCCCTTCATTTCACTGAGCACCTTTTCGGAAAGCGAATATCTATCATGGCCTGATTACTTAACTCTAGAACTGTCACGCAATAATACCTCTTCACACATGAAGGATACAGTTCAAAATTAAAACAAAACTCTGAACAGCACATCTGAAAATGAACTAAGCTGAAGTGATCCTACATTTTCAGGAATAGAGTTGAAATTGGTATAGATGTGATGTTGCTGCTGGAGTTCCCATATCGTAAAGAACGATCAAGAAGAGATTACTGTCGACTCCTAAACGTTGTCGTAACGTCGTCCTACTGACCTATGTTTCGGACGATGTGTTTACTCGCCAAAGGTAGCTGAAATAATACCGAAGGTACTAACGTAAGCAAAAGTTTATTTCAGTCCTTTCAAGAAACTTGGAATAACATTTATTGTATTAGGCAGGTAAACTTTACCCTAGGCCCTTGTTTTTTTTCATAGGTGGCAAACAAGCAGACAGGCCACCTAATGGTAAGCGATTACCGTCGCCTATGGATATTTGCAACACCAGGGGCATCACAGATACGTTGCCGACCCTTAAAGACTATATTAACAGCGTTTTTGAAGAACCCCATATTAATGCTACTCGGTTTTCTACATTTTCACCAAAACCATATTTTATTCACCAAAAATAAGGCGAGTAGAGTACGTATATAAACTAAAAAAAAAAAAAAAACTCCTAGTAATAGAGCAAATGGGTCGACGTGATTTTTTGCATAAAGGTAGTTGTAGAGCCAGAAAGTGACATTGAATATTTTTAATCTGGAATGTCCACGCTGGTGAAACCGTGGGACGTGGAATATAAGTTATTAAACGGAAAGACTAAATAAATAGTTTCGTGCCGTAGAGTAAGAACATGTCCTGTGTCGATGGTTTATTCTAAAAGTTTCAAAACTCCACGTAATATTTTCGGGTGACAAATAGGATGCCTTGACTCGGAGTTAAGTTTTTACAGACTTTCGACATTTGTCACAATACAAGACATAATGTTTGGTTATTTTTTATTTCGTTTGAGTTCATTAGTTTAGATTGGTTATTTAAAAAAAAACCTCAATTTTATGATTTTGTAATATAGCGATACAGACAAATTTCCCATGTAAAATCACCAATGTTTCCCGTGTCACAATACCAGTATCATAAAATAAAAATAACGGAATCACACAGCTAATAGTTATCAATATAAAAAAAAACGACTTCATAAAAATGTCAGAACTGGACCAAATTGAAATGGGACCACACGGTAAACACCAACTTTCAAATATAAAAACAATCATCAAAATCAGTTCATTCAGTCGAAAGTTCTGAGGTAACAAAGATAAAAAAAAAACAGTCGAATTGAGAACCACCTCCATTTTGAAAGTCGGTTAAAAATATGATGAACATCCACGTCTAGATATCATCGACATGCCTACACGCAACACGAACGCTATCGACAAAGTATACACATCACTAATCTGAAAACTTTTTAGAAAACAACAGCATATATTTTCTCGATAGTAGTTTGTTTCTCGACAGGTTATATTGACAGATTAACACTTCCATCATACCCGGGTGTAACGCGTCCGGACCGGCGTCCAAACGGCTTCATTACCGGGTAACACGGTAACCGGGTCGGTACACCTGAAGACGTGACGATGGACCTCGAACGGTCGAGCAGAGGGCTATTGATTCTTTATTGATAATTTACTTTGTAGCTGTGCTGACCTCGTGATTGTGGTGCTGTTATCCTCTGGGTTATTACCTACTCATAAACTGAGATTGTTAAAAGCTGAGTAGTCAGCCCTATTGTCTAATTTAAACTTGTGTTATCAGTTCAATAAACGCCAATTCAAATGGAATTGTTTTAACACCAACTGGCAAGTTACCTTCAACGAGTGAAGCCCAGCTTCTTCATCAAAACTCTTTTAAAACTTTCATCATCATCATTATCAGCCTATCATTTTCCCAGGCCGGGATATAGGCCTTATATCAGAGAGAGGATGGGCCCTAATCCACCATGCTGGCCCATCATGTCTTTGAACTTTTGAGGTTTTTGTTCATACTGGTTTCTTCATGATGTTTTCCTTCATATATTTTATTTAGGTACTAAATAAGTGATTAGTGCAGCCGAGGATCGAACCGGATACCGTCATATTGTAAATGGCACATGCTACCACTCGCCCACTATCGTTCTTTTAATTTTTATTTAAGGTGATACGTTTCACGTTTGGTGGGAAATTCAAATTTCAAACAGTCGTTTTGTCCTTGTAGCTAGGCCGGGTAATTATTGTAAAATGACACAGTGTTTGTGCAAATCGTTGGTTATTCTTTACGTTATCATGTACAGCTATTAATCAGTAACGCGTCATATTACTTATATACATTTGTCAACAAAACATTTGAAACAGCAAAAATTTGTTTATTGACAAATGTAAGTAATAATGTGCATTAGAGATAAATAGCTTTTCATGAGTTTGTAAAGAATAATAATTAATTTGCGCAATCATGATCGTTTACAATAATTACCCAACCTAGCTACAAGGACACAAAAACTGTTTAAAATTTGAATTTCCCGCCATACGTGAAACGTATCACCTTAAGTTGTTTTCGTACTTTTCTTCTAAACCTTATTGGACATTTAAAAACCTTAAAAAAGTAGCAAAAATTTCTTTTCGCATCCATTCTATCTAAATTATCCCACTTTACGCTTCGCTCGGCCATTTTTCAGCGTCAAAACTCTTTATCGTCAAAACCACTTAACAAAATACATGCAACGGCTTAAAGAAAAACTTTTCCGAGGAGCAACACAACACAACACTACCAGTTTGTACGGAACAAAACGTTCTTGCGCTAAAAAATGTACAAACACTTGAAGGCGAGTTGTCGAGGGTTATGAAAATTTAACCGGCCGGTTACAGGTGGCCGGTAAATCCCGGATCCGGATAATGCCGGTATTAACATCCGGGTCGCGCCAACCGCATATTTTCCTGTAAGTGTACGGTTTATTTGTCCGAATTTGGTGTTCGACTGCAAATGCTTAGGATTAGGAGCAACAGCTGAAGGGATGGGGATGAATAAATAAACAAATTGTATGTTTACACGAGTTGTGTTTACAAACAGGAACGTTCCTATTTACTTTCTTTACCTTTTCATGTAAATTTAAAGAACAACTGTTCAGAACAAAATGTTTCCCTCATGCCGTTGCTTATGTTGCGATTGTCCCAGAAGTAGAAAAGAAATCAAACATTCAAACTGACCCTCAGGAATTCTACATCGTTCTCATTTTGTGAAGTGAAAATTTCTTTAGGCGCGCTCAGCACTTTTTGGGGTGAACAAAAACCATGGAACTCGCGGCAACGTCACGCTGTATCTTGTATTTTAAAACAGCGCCATCTCTTGTAGAATAGGTGAATTACTACTTAAGTTTTCACTTCTGACGTGCAGTCCTATGACTCTTGTATTTTTTTCATAATTTCAGGATTGTTATCCTATACCAAAATGTTGAAACTTAACATTTTCAGTATTCACACACACGTAACTTGTAACCGTATCGTTATAGATCACGCGAACCGTTATTTTTCACAGCACCGGTGCACACGCGCGGTGTATCCGCTGACAAATTGACGGGCACCGATATATTGGGATCCAGGGAGTTTTTATCGAAAGGATTCGAGAGGCCCGTAGGTCGCGCTTTGATTGGTGAGAGGGATTGCCGGATAAATGAAGGTATAGTAATGAGATATGTCGGCAGAGATGAAATAGTCAAACCCTACAGAGCGGCTATCGGTCGCCGGTAAGGTTGTACGATGAGACCCCCCTCCCCCCTTTTCATTTAACTCTACAATAAGTAAGTGGCACTCTATCTATTATATGTATAAAGATAGTCAACGTTGCCTGAAAAAATACGTCAGAACATACTGAAAACTATTGCGCTCCGCGTTTTTTTACTACGACCTAGACATGATTTTGCGACTCAGTATGAGATCCGCGGAGGAATTCAGAGCCACGCAGAGAGGTATCAAAAGACCAATGTTCGGAATCACTGCGCGACTGTAAACGCAATGAACGGATCCGAAGCACGACGAAAATGAGTGACGTGATGACCATCATAGACCGGAATAAGTGGAAGGGGTAGGACACATTGCTAGAATGCACACCACCTGCTGGACATGGAGACTCATAGAGTGGAGCCCACACCCGAGGGCGGGGAAGACCGCAACGCGGGGTTGATGATGTCAGGCTACACGGAGGACATGACTGGATGAGTCAGGCACAAGACCGCCAGGAGTGGAAGAAAATGAAAGAGCCTACATCCAAAGTTGTATAGCAGAAATCCCTTCAAGATGATGATGACGAGGCATGATTTTGACCACCACCTCACCTGGTGGAAAGCTATTTAACCCTCATGGACAATTTGACGAAAACCGCATGTTTTTCTGGATAAAAAGTCACCTATTTTAAGTCCATGTGAATCAAATAGTCCATGGGACTATTTGAGTCATTCGTTATATTCTCTACTAGCTGCTCTTCACGGTTTCACCTTGGTGGACATTCCGGGATAAAATTATTCTACTCCGGCCCTCGCCTATCTGTTGCTGCCTAAAGAGGAACAAACAAACATACTTTGGCAATTATAGCATATTATTAGTTTATGAAGAAAGATACATGGGGGTTACAAATAGTAGAACTCGTGAAGCTGAAACGATGTTCTGGAATCTAGAGAATGTTTGGAAATACATACTTACAAAAGTCCCGGTGAGATTTCTTACTATTTATTACTCTTGCTATTGTACAGTTCAAGAATAGTTTCTGCTATTGACCTAGTTTAATGTCGGTTAAACATTTATACTGCATTATGAACTGTTTCTTTTTTTGCAAGTATATAATGTAAAACGCTTACGTTATGGCATTGTGTATATCAGACCGGAAGCCGCGCAGGAAACATGGTTCTGCCGGAAGTACACCTCATTTCCGGAATCTAAAGCTTTCAGAGGCATGTACAGAAAATTCGAGATTTGGGTAGACTTTTGCATTGTACTCTATGAATATATACATGTTACTAACGAAATAAAGGAAAACCTCAGACACTATAACTGTTTTTTAATGCAGTAATCATGAATAAAAATATAGTTTTAGTTAAATAGTGTAAAAAATATTAGTGATTTATGAATCATATTATACTGAACCATATTTCAGAGAAAATGAATCAACTCGGTCATTTAAACACCTACCACATTATTACAACACGTTCAAAACAAATGGTTTCAATCGAAGCAACATTTAAACACATTAATGGTAATGTCGTACAACCCACGCCAACAAATATCTCTCTAAACCCTGTATTGTCACTTGGAAACAGAAACAAGGCATATCGCATTACCTACAATAAATTACGAACGAAATGATACATAATAAAGTCTAAAATTCAATATGGTACTGTTCATTTCACACTCGAAATCACAAAATTTACCTCACACTTAACTATATTTCCCTAAACTTCTATGACAACGGAAAAAAGCTCAAATTGGAAGAAAAATGTGTTGTGCGAAGGCAAAAATGTGGTGGTTATTGAGTCCGCGTTGTATTTTATCTTGAAGTTTACGAGTCGATATAGCGTTACACAAAAAGGAAAAGGAAATAATATTTTTGTGGTCTAAGCTGTAAGATTCGGTACATTTTTAAAGTAAAATGTTCTAAAAAAGTTACTAAGATTTAATCTCGGTCGCTTTGATTCCACTTTTATTGTGCGATGGAATGCACTGCCTGAATGGGTGTTTCCCGATAGTTACAATCTGGGTGTCTTCAAGTCAAGAGTGAATCGGTTTCTTCTAGGCAAGCGTGATCCACCGTAGGCCGCATCATCGCTTAACATCAAGCGAGTTGGCGGCCAAGCGCAAGCCTATTTCGCTATAAAAAAAGGTATTTATTTTCTATGACAGCTGCAATAACATTGTAAAAAGCTATTTTTTTTTATTTCATTGTAG
Organism: Agriopis leucophaearia; assembly: GCA_949125355.1. Taxonomy (NCBI): domain Eukaryota; kingdom Metazoa; phylum Arthropoda; class Insecta; order Lepidoptera; family Geometridae; genus Agriopis; species Agriopis leucophaearia. Next base: position 16,850,474 of record OX421273.1, read on the forward strand.
TATATCGGGCGACTCAGAATTTGTGGTTTTCATTCCAAAATACAACAAGCCAATACAAAAAAAATTACTAACAACTAACGTTCCTTTCCACATAACACAACTCAAAAACCCTTTAGCATTGCCATTCAGGCTACCCTAACCTAAAAAAACATTCTTATAATAACCTACATTGAAGTTTGTCTTGCTCTCTCTCATTTCTCGAGAGAGCGAGACAAAGCTCAATGTAAAATAAGAATGTTTTTGAGGTTATGGTCGCCCCCCAGGTAATTACCACTAGCAAGCTAGGTACGCTATGACATATGTTCTGCTCATGTTAGTGTGGGCTTGAGCGCTTGGATCAATTTTTGACCGTCAACAGTCAACAGTGCAACGGGCAAACGAACGGTTTTTGTATGTATATGGCTTAATAGGCTAATAAGGTTGGATATTTAATAGTAAAACACAAAGATGGAATGGGTTTGACGAAATACCTTTTAAAATCAGTCACAATCACTTAAATTACGAAAATTAAGAATCTAAATACTTTGATAGTTTTTTAAACTTTTCATAAACGCTATCTCTTAAGACTTGTTCCACATAAATATTATTGTGTGTCGCGAATCGTGCGAGAATAAAATTAAAAATAAAAACTGCGCGGACGCAGCACAACAATGTTAGAAAACTTTATAAGATGTTAAAGTTCTTTATTTAGCATTAGTTATTGATTGTACGCTAGTTTGGGGTGTGATAGGTAAAAAAACAGTCAATATACTTAGAAATAACATCAGTTAATCATGTGTTAATTTAAATTAGCTGTGTCTCGTTTTTTCGTTTGACTATTTCCATGAGAGATAATTTGACAGAATAGTACTAAAAATGTATAAAAATATACACTTACAACATTATCATCAAATAAATTCTTATTAGTAAAAAAAAACCGACTTCAAAACAACAAATAGGCACTCAAAAGCGAAAAATAAATTATTATAAGCGCTATCCACTCATCTATTTCAAGTCGGTGCCAGCCAAATCTAATAGGTAGTAAATAGATACTACCTACAAGTACATATCTACCTTTTTACTACACACTATAGGAGTAACATTTTGATTTAGACACTTTTCAGATTTTGGTTATTTTTTAATATACCTGTTATGCTTTTTTTTTATGAAGGCGCAACTCCTGCGCCACATTCACCTTATAACATCAATAGTTTAACACGCTGTGTCGCATGTTCAATATGCAAAACAGGATCCAAGATGTTGCTCACTGTACCTGCATGTAGATAATAACGAAGACATTATTTGGCAATGAAGATACTCCACGTTTTATAACTCTAACTAGAAACCCAGAGGACTGTGTACGGTATAACCATAAAGTATAATACATAAATAGGTACGACAGTGTTGTCAACGACAAGAACATGGAACCTGTCACATTTTGCCTATAAACGATTGCTGGTTATATTTTTTCTCTTATATTAGCATGAGAGGTACAGTCAGCCACAGAACTATGTCTACCTATTTCTAATTGACTCATCATCCTGACTAACACGTAGGTATTGAGTAATGTTTCCCAGAACACCCCAAAAGTAAACCATTAAGTAGTTGTGTTGTTTTTTACCGAGCGATAGTCGTGATTTATGTGAAACCAGTCGTATGGAGTCAAGTGGTTTCTGCACTGCACTGTACCACGAAATAGATAAATGTAGACTTCGAGTCACTCTTTATGGGTCGTCCGACTAGTCACTGACAGTCATTGTACATGTTTGAAATCTTTATTGGCACTTATTGCATGGTGACTATTTTCTGTCAAAATAGCAAAAATTTAAAAGTCACTATATACATGTGTACATGTACTAGCCCCCTTCCCCTTCATCCCACTGGTGGGTTGAGCTGTGCACGGGTCGTGCCCGGATTTAAGGAAGCTGATTGCGAGAGGTTTTAGCCGTATGAAAAATAATCCTATATAAGTATTAAGTAGGGTAAGAGGAGGTTATTCGGTGATACCGGTTAAGTTGTGACTTTTTATTAAAGTACGACGTGAATTTTGCTACTAACCCTATATAATTGAGATTCATACTACCATCTCGCTCACTCTTAATTGCATCCCTATACGCATTTTCACTTTAATTCCGACACTCAAATAAGTTACAAACGTTAAAAAAAACTATCACAACTTAACCTGTATCACGGAATAACCTCCCCTTACCCTACTTATAATTTTTAGGAGTCCGAGTGCATTTTAAGGGTCAGGGGTGTTGGTTAACATCCGTTCAGAGCGGCTATAAAATTTGGGGTAGACTATAAACTGCGGCTCCGAGATAAGGCGACGGCAGCGGATGTGGAAAAACATCAGGTATACGAGTACGACTGCTGGTTTCTAGTGTATACAGATGTCAATGTTTTTATATAGGAAGAAGTATCGATTATAATGTATTTTGGAGCATTTTTCTATGTTATAAGGACGAATGCAAAGGTATAAGTTTTGGTCTTGACATTTTGTTTAGATAATTTAAAGAATTTAAAAATAAAAGTTATATCCTTCGGTGATCTATACGAGTAGTGAGAGTTTGCTGTTTACTTATACGTTTTTGTGATTACACTGCTGCATTGATTGTGAGCAAACGTGGTGTTAACTATCAGGCGAACGACTTGCTCATCTGAACACTCAGTCGTATATGAACATGTATACATTGATCTTTTATACCTTCAATAAAAGAGTTAAAAAGTTGATAATATTCAAATAGCTGAACAGATTGTCTTAAATCATAGCTAAGAATACTCTCGATCTAGTCACCCTTCAAACAAAAACATAAACCAAATCAAAATCGGTTCAGCTGTTAGCTGTTCGGCGTATGCGACAGACATACAGACACACGGTTCAGCTGTTTGGCGTATGCGATAGACATATAGACACACGGTTCAGCTGTTTGGCGTATGCGATAGACGTACAGACACACGGTTCTGCTGTTTGGCGTATGCGATAGACATACAGACACACGGTTCAGCTGTTTGGCGTATGCGATAGACATATAGACACACGGTTCAGCTGTTTGGCGTATGCGATAGACGTACAGACACACGGTTCAGCTGTTTGGCGTATGCGATAGACATACAGACACACGGTTCAGCTGTTTGGCGTATGCGATAGACATACAGACACACGGTTCAGCTGTTTGGCGTATGCGATAGACATACAGACACACGGTTCAGCTGTTTGGCGTATGCGATAGACATACAGACACACGGTTCAACTGTTCGGCGTATGCGATAGACATACAGACACACCCGTTAAACTAAAACGTTAACGGTAACGTTATAACATGTCTCTGGTGGCGTCGGGGTTACAACCCATTCCAAGTTCAAGATTGTACCTTCTTCTCTTCTTCTAGCGTCGAGAGTTCGTCCAGCACCAGGCTTAGACCACTTGAAGTATTTGTTAATATATATTTTTGTAATTTTACTGTTTTCATTTTTGCGTGCTCTATCGTAGACCGCATCGTCGCTTAACATCAAGCGAGTTGGTGGTCAATCCTAAGCCTATTATTACTAAAAATAATTATCAAAAAACTTAAAGTACATTATAGAAGTTGTCAGAGCAAAGATTAAATTTTAACACCAACATTAGGTACATTCCACTTACTATAAAACATAAATCCGAGAATGCCTATATCCGATTCGATCCAGACATACTCATAAAAGTTTAATTCTTCCACAAATACCTAATGTTTGATTCGCGAAACGTGCGAACACTTCGAGTACAAGTGACAATTAACAAAATGGTGTAGGAATCCCCTCGTTAAATGTTTACAACCAAATCGTGATGTGTTTTTATCCAAGTTTTATCGTAATGTAGTAGGTATATAATCAGTACTCAAAGCTCGTTCACACTGTTTTTGCTGGTTTACTTGTGTTGTAGGTAGTAAAGCCCTTGTTTTTTTTATATTTTTTTATTTTAAATGCTGATTTATTGAGACCAGCTAGCTGGGGTTAGTTTTGTTACCACAGTTACTCAGAAAGTCGGCTTTCAAAGCTACAAAGAAGCTGTCCACAAATAAAATATACCTAATATTTCCCATCTTGCGAAATTTTATAATCTTGTTGTAATCCACAATAGTCTTACTTATCTTGTAATGTTGTTTCTGTATGCACTAGAAAGGCTTACAAAAGTCCACATGTGAAATTTCAAAAATTGAATATTCTACTTATAATATCTTCTTGTGTGCAAGAGTCAAATCTTTCAGTGCTGTGGTTATAACAAACCCTTATCTTTAAACGACCAATCGTTAATCAATACAAGAGGCGATACAAATTTTACGACGCAAAAAAGGAAAAGGAGAATAAAAAAAGAGACGACATTTGTGCGACAAGATGGCGACGTCAAGTGGGCAGCGCAGGCGCAGGTAGCGGGGCGAGAGTGCTCTTGACGAGATAGTGATGTGCCATTATCGATAATTATTTTTTTTACTAAATACTTAACTATCGTCAATGTGAAATTTATCTGTGAGTTAATATTTGTTTTCGTTATACTCGGTTGTATGAAAAGTGTATTTTTTAAATGTCACGATGAAATTGTAACCTTAACTTAAAATTTTCATAAAATTCGGCGTACGTGTTTCTTTTTTGCTATATGATTATGGATTTAGATTATGGAGAACATTACGTCAAATAACTGAATACGCTAATTTTAACTATGTGAAGCTAATACTCGTATAAAATGCTTCATGAAAACGTAGGTAGTTATAGTTATAAGATATATATAACTACATATACCTTATTCCATCATCATCATTTCAGAATAGGACGTCCACTGCTGGACATACGCCTCCCCCATCAATCTTTAAAAGAAGCGTCCTGCATCCAACTTTTCCTTGCGGACTGTTTTAGTTCGTCTGTCCATCCTGTGAAGGTTACAGAGGCAGTGTGCAGGGCACATAGCACGCAGAACAGATGGTCAATGGGGCCGAAAAGTTCTCAAATGGAGACCACGGACCGGTAAGCGCAACTTAGGAAGTCCACTAATAGGTGCGTAGTTTAAACTAAAAATAGGCCAAATGGTGAAGTAAATAACTCAACATCATTATTATTATTCTATCTATCGATACAACTTTATCGTGACGGTACATCACTATTCAAAGTGTGTTTAAATTTATCAAACACTCAAGATTCTTATCGTGACGGGCACATCTTATTTGTTGGTTTTAAAATGCTCGATCTGGGCGTCCGACAACAAAATACTTTTACACTTTTTGGAGCAGTCAGTAAAATAAAATTACTAATTTTGATATGAGTTGTCTTAAATTAAGGGAAATCTTCGTAAACATAATTAAAAATAAAAAACGTAAATAAAATTAGTGTTAAAACGACACGCGGACGCGATTATTTTATTAAACCGAATATAAATTTGATTTCATCTTAATTCGATGACCTTCCCAGAAGTTAGATATTTAATTTAATCAGCAAGTTATGTAGATTCCTTATTGTACGTTCCATTCTCAGTACGGAAATTTAACTAAAGGTAGTTTAAGCAAATTTAGATTATAGATGATACAAGAAATAAAAGCATCGAAGATGTGATTATAAAAATGGTTCTTACGTTAACTGGACCCGCTCGAATTTATCCCGCGGGATCAGTTGACATAATATATATTTTGAATTGATCTACTGGACCTGTTGAAGTAATTTGTATAGACACGAAGCAGTGTTTAAAATAATTTTGAATTAGATAGGCTAGCATATTTTAAAACGTACCCAGAGTTACCTACTACGTATCTTATAGACTATCCTCAAAGATCAAAGAGCACAGTGTTCGGAACGTGCTCCACATGCGTGTGCGCATCTCTGTGCACTTGCATCTGGGCTGAATTTATAGACTAGATAAACAATATATTACAGTAACAATGCAGCAGCCGGAAAACTTCTGTAGTTGTGATATTGACAACGAAGTTGGACGTGTATACTTCCTCGTAGGATATTGATGTCATTTAAAAATAACAGTCTGCTATAACCACACATATTGCTTGTTACAGTGTCAAAACAAAACCCTACAGACAAACGGTCTTACTTGGAAAGTCAACTTCTTGCTGATGGAAATTGTCATGCGCGAAAACGAGACAAAGCAAAATTAACATTTCTTGGTAAGATCGTTTATTTTAAAAGCAAATAGTTTGAATAAATTGAATTCCAACTGTTCCCAACTATGAATACAGCTGGACACGTGTTTCCAGTCAGAGCCGGTATTACGTTGGTTTAACTAATCAGAGAGAGATTAGAGCATCCTTTCTCGTTTGCCGAGCGTGCCTACCGAGCGCTGACACCCGCCGACCTCTCCCGAACTTGTTTGACACACTTCGGCGTCATCGTGCTGATGATCTAAAAATGTATATGATTTTCTCCCTGGTGGACGGGGACCCATCAGGGTGCAGCCTTGTATACTGTCTTGTAATGTACAAGGGTTGGGGTAGCGAGAGTAACAGAGTAGGTGCCCGTTAGCCCAGTTGGTAGTGAGCCAGCCTCGCCAGGGCGTGGGTTCGATTCCCACCTAGGATAAACATTCTTGTGGTGAACATTTGTGTTTGTCCTATATCTGGGTGTTAATATCTATTTAAGTATGTATTTATAAGTATATAGTACGTATATCAGTCTCTGGCACCCATAGTACAAGCTTTGCTTAGTTTGAGGTCAGATGACCGTGTGCGCCAAAATTTCCTCGAATATTTCTAGGTCCCGATATAGTGAGAGGTTGACCAGCTGGGTATTAGGTCCGAAATATAACCCTCACAAGATACGCCTTTATCAAATGCTTTATAGCGTCAACACTTTGCTTAAAATATTTTTATAATTAGCAAACTGCCTCTATTTCAGCAAACACTTAACATGCACGTAAAGGTGGCAATTAAGATAAAATTAAAAGCTCAAAAGCTGGCTACAATGTTGCAGTGCATTCTACGGTGCAAGTTATCTGTTGTCAATGACTTTCCTTCCATATAGATATCTAGTATAACACATCTTTCACATCTTTCATACATCTTTCAGTCACAACATTGGCACAAATTGTACCTACAAATAGTCCACCCGATGTATCCCACTTACCTGTATCAGCCATGACCTCTAGCGGATTATTTAGCGTTTAGTATCTCACTTCGTCATGTTTTTTTTTAGTATTGTGAATGAATTTGATGTAGGTACGTAATGGATGGGTATTTTTAAACATTGTAAACTTATCTTTATTCTCAGCTTTATCGCCCAGGAACTAAATGCCAACTCCATAATAGAAAACAAAACAGTATTATGTACATACTAGCAGCGCGCCACGGTTTCACCCGCTATCCTACAGAAACCGTATATTTTTCGGGATAAAAAGAAGCCTAAATGTGAATCCTGACGATTTCCTTGTTTCCTGAAAGTTATAATCTGGACTTTTTTAAGGTCAGAGTGAATAGGTATTGTCTAAGTATGCATGCTTCATTTTCGACCACAATGTCGCTTACTAACTGACGTGTTGGTGGTCAACTTATTCAATATTACCAGTATTTTGGTTTCTTAAAAAACGGGCAAAGCCAAAATGCTGTTAGAAAGACCTACATCAAATAAATTGTTTCATAACAAATCTCATCAGTGTCTACAGGGTATCTGGTCGTCGGCAGCCTGCAGCAAGTGCGAATCCAGCCGGCCACCCACCGCGCATGCGCTTGTGATTATATAAAATGACAGCGAGTCGTCGGCTGTAAAGCTGAGTGCGCACGCGACGGACACTTGATTACCTTTTACTATTTGGGGTGGGTGACCCAGCGAATGTTACTTATCAACTGTAAATAAGCTGTCGGTAGAGCTTTTAGCAAATCAGTGCCATTCACTTGTAACTTTAAAAGGCCTATTCAATGATACTTCTCATAAGAGGGTGAAATGAAACTTTATTTTCCGTCCCCACTTTACGTTTCAGCATCTTGTATTTATGATGACGTCACTTACTCAGCAACTATCCTTAAATGTATAGGATTGAATCTATCGAACCTTAATTATCAATATCTGTTGAGGCCACCAACAGAACCAGAACGAAACAGATATATTTTTAACAGGACGGCAAATTGCAGGGTTGTACACTATTTTAATGTAGATACTACTTGACCTAAGCTGAAATTTTGAGAGTCGATTCCTTATGGAATGTAGAGATCTGTTAAAAAAGAATTTAACGAAAGAGCCGAATAAAGAGGGGCAAAAGGACGTTGAAAATGTATCTGAAAGTCTACACATACGAAGTCGCGGGCTACAGCTAGTATTGTATATAATGGAGTATAAATGTGAAAACAGTGAATTATTTAGTTTATATATAAGGCGACGATATAATATGCAACCGAGGCTGCTCCACAAGAGGTGACGGTGAACCACAGAAAAAAATTTTTTTTGTTTAAATTTGAAACGGCTGCCAAGGCATTTTTGTAAGAAATTTGTTGTATCCACTAGCACCCATATAAACCCTTAGCAACTGTGACGCGGAGTTCGACGCGTTGACATAAATAAGAATGTTCAATCAAGTATCTGTCACAATACCTGGCGACAGAGTTTCCTTCTCATTTCCGTTCTATTTACTTCTCTTTTCTGTGCGGTGAAAGGTCGCATCGACCGATTTATTGGTCGACAGTTCGACACACTTCCGGCTGCACTTCCGGCTGCTTTATATCTCCGGACTGCACTTGACGTGCACAGGGCTGGTTGGACTCGAGTGCCGCTGAGGAAGGAGGTGGTTCACTTACCTACTTCAGTTTTCAGGTGAGTATCTGTAAAGAAATAAACAAAGATTAGTGCTATATTTTTATAGTTTGTGTAGTGTTTCGAACGATGCTCTAAGAACTTAAACGAATTTCAGAGATGTATTTATACTCAATATTTTGTTACAGACTTTTATTCATTATCTTCAGCCAGAAGACGTCCACTGCTGAACATAGGCCTCACCCTTTAAACTCCACACTGAATGACATCCTGCCCTCTGCATCCACTGGATGCCCGCAACTCCCACAATGTCGTCGGTCCATCTAGTGGAAGGCCTACCTACGCTGCGTCCTCCGGTTCGTGGTCTCCAATCAAACCTTTCAAGACTTATATTACAGAATCATTTTAAGTCCTACTAGCTATTACTACTAGTAACAGAGTACTTAAGTATGCAGTAGGTAAGCAAATATGAGTGTTATTGATGAAACTATTATTCCCTTCCATTAACTAAATTGCGTTCCTTTGTACTCGATACAAATGACTTGAATGGTGGTAATCGATTGATGCGGCCATACCGAGCTTAACATTACGAGAATGGATATATAATTATACGAACGTTATTAAGTTTGAATATGTAAATAATAACTACCTGACAGGTTAGGCCTGATAGGTTTGGTGCCATATTGATGGTGCACCAGCTGCGCCCCTCGGGTTTCACTCGCTTTGCCACAAGACGCATTTTTCGAAGGTTATAACAACTCAAGGTTAGGTTAGGTGACAAGAACTTAGCTTGTGCAAGTACTTGCGCAAGTATTCGCGCTAGTAGCGTTCAAACGTAAGCTACTCACGTGACGACACGCACAACGTACGTACTACGACTCCCGTTGCGTGCCTGAGATGGACATGCGCAACAAAACAAAAAAACTAATTCAAAATCGGTTCACCCGTTTGGATGCTACGACGTTTCAGGACTCGCAAAGTTTAAAACTGTGCCTCTTCTTGCGTCTCTTCATGCAACAACTCTTGAATTTACACTCAACTACGTTAGTATTGTATGAATTTGGCTTGAACCGTGGAGTAGAGGAGGTACACTAGCACAGGTACTCAGTAACGTACGCATATAGAATGAGTGTGTGCCTTTCGTACATAAGGTGACACAACACAAGGAGCGTACTTTCATCTTGCGCTTTAAATGTCACAATAAACAAACGTTGCCTAAGTCACTTCGTGAACAAATACAAAGTTAAAACGGTAACTTCGTATATGAAATATATTTTTCACAAAACTTTGACCCAGCAAAACTCAAAAAGTATACTTTTTATGTTTTATTTTGTTAGTCTACTTTTTTCTGTCTAGAGTATATCCTGGCACAGTCCACGCTTTCCTGCCGTGACTCTCCCCACTCGGGATGGTCGTCAACATCTTCCTCGGGCACACAGTCAAAGGCCTTTTACGAATCGAGGAAAGCTACCTGCAAAGGGATTTTCTTTTCTCTGTATGCCTCGAGAAGCATTAATTGTGATATTCTACTATTTTCATATAATTATGGACATGCCGTTAACTTTACGGACAGTGAGATAGAAACGGGGAAATCGACGTTGGTAAAATCTTTACCAGAACAAGGAAACAGAAATATTTCTAGAAAAGGTGACGACAAGAGTAAGAAGAATATAAAAGACGTTATTAAACTACTCAAAGAAAATGACCCGACACTGCAACCAGTTTTTGTTGCAAGAAACCTAAATAAACTACCTCCGGTCAGTTTTGACCATGTCGATGTGTCGCGACTGCTCAAAGACATTGCCGGAATGAAAACTGAGCTCCAGAATATTAGAAATGATGCAGCCACTAAGTTGGAGATGGAATGTTTTCAGACACAGATTAGTTCTGATATTACAAGCTTGCGAACCTGTATAAATAAAATTGACCTAGGTATTAGCAGAAAATCGCAGCAATACTCAAAAAATAATGATGCGAATATAATATTTACGACTCCAGTTAGACAGCTGACTCAAGATTGCACAGATAAGCGGCTATCGGGTGCAACTGCACCTGTGGCAGCGCGCTCACGGTCAAAGTCCAGCGATATTATCCACACACCGTCGTATCGGGATATTGTTATGCCTTCCGGACAGCCGTCGAGGGTAATAGCGGCGTCTACCTCCAATACAGATAAGGCCGAGGATGGATTCACATTAGTAAACAATAAGAAACGTAAACAAAAACATAGACATAAAACGAATTTGTGTGGAACTGCAACGGGACCGAGTAAGATACAAGTTGCCGAATTATCGTCCGCAGTTTATATTTCGAGACTTAAGAAAACGACTACTATAGATGACATAAAAGCGCATATCCAAGAAATGGGCGAAACTTGCAAGGATGTGATTTTACTAACTCAACAAAATGAAACAGATTTTAACTCCTATAAAGTGATAGTACCGAAAAGTAAACTAAGTACGTATTTATGCAATAACTTTTGGCCTGAGGGTGTTAGGTATCGGCTTTTCCGAGAGTTTGTACCTAAAGTTGACTTCCGTGCAACCAAAAATTAATTATGGATGTAGGTATTAATTTTAATATAATTACTTTTAATTGTAAGTCGATTAAAAGGTCAATAGACGATGTGCGTAAAACATGCAGTTTGGCGGATATTGTATGCCTACAGGAAACTTGGCTCTTAGGGCATGATTTGGATTATGTGTATGGAATAGATAGTGACTTTGACTGTACAGCAAAAACATCTGTTGACTTGGGCGCTACCGTCCTTCGTGGCCGACCTTGGGGCGGAATTTGTATCTGTTGGAGAAAATCTAAATTTCGTAACGTGTCCATAATCGAATGCAATAGTGATAGAATAGGTGCTATACAAATATCTATTGGAATGAGAAAATTTCTTGTTTTTAGTGTGTACTTGCCTACTGATAACAGAGATAACCTAACAGAGTTTATTAGCTGTTTAGGTAAGATAAATGCCATTGTGGAGGAGAGCCAGGTGCAAGTGGCATATATTACTGGAGATTTTAACGCCCATCCCAATGCTGTCTTCGGTACTGAGCTGTTATCGTTTTGTGTGGAACAAAACTGGGAATGTATTGACATAACAAAGTTAGGTATTAGTTCGAACACATGCACCTTCGTTGACCAAGCGCATGGTAGCTGCAGGTGGTTAGACCACTGCGTAGTAACCGAGGCTGCGAGTGGTACGGTACAATCCGTCGAAGTTATAACTGACGTGCTATGGTCTGACCATTTTCCGCTACTCATTAAGTGCAATATTGACGCTGTGTGTAAAAATCAAACTCCTCCTCTAAGTAGTGTAAGTAATATTGTAAGCGGAATAAAATGGGGCCAAAGAAATGTTAAACAAATAAATTTATATGGGGAACATTGTTTTAATAACTTGGATAACATTAACGACGTTTTAAATTGCTCTGACTGTACTCATGAAATCCCTTGTACGCGATTGTACGAACATTATACATTTATCGGAACCTTATATGACAACATTATTAGTTTACTGCAGAAGGCTTCTATTTTTAGCAGCACTGGTTCGCATTCTGGTGTTACTAAGAAAAATGCACGAAGTAGGATTGTCGGGTGGAACCATCATGTCAAAGAGCTTCACCAAGCTGCTAGAATAGATTTTTCTTGTTGGCTGGTCGCCGGCAAACCGTCATCTGGAGAGATTTACATTCAAATGCGCCTAAGCAGGAGTAAATTTAAAAATAAGATTAAATGGTGTCAAAAGAACGAAGAGATGATTAAAATGAATATTTTGGCGGAACACAGACATAACAAGAATTTTATTAAATTTTGGAACGCTACAAAAACACTTAATCATAGAAAAGCCTTGCCAGTGACGGTTGCCGGTGAGCAAGAACCTAATAAAATAGCGGAAATATTTGCAAAAAGGTTTAAGATTGTGCCTGAAAAACTGAGTGTGTCTGATGCTCGGGCTCGTGGTGATGGTGACGTCGATACTACAAACAACCACTTTTGTACGCCGAACGACGTCATGCGAGCTGTTAAGGACATGAAGAGAGGCAAGTCGCCGGGTCACGACGGCTTGAGCATTGAACACATTCAGTGGGCTAGTCATTTGATTTACAGTAAACTGAGTAATTTATTTAACCTATGTTGTAAATTTTCATATCTACCCGACAATCTTATGAAGACTATAGTGATCCCGGTTATTAAGAACAAGACTGGCGATCTAGGCAACGTCGCGAACTATCGACCCATCTCATTAGGAACAGTCATAGGTAAATTGTTTGAAAGGCTGCTGAGGCCTTCACTGGTGAATAACTTTAAAATAGACGATGCTCAGTTTGGTTTCCGTGCCAGTCTCTCAACGGATGCCGCGATATTTAGCTTGAAACAAACTGCACACTATTACACAAGCAGAGACACTTCTGTGTACGCCTGTTTTCTCGACCTGAGTCGGGCATTTGATCTAGTTAATTATGAAATTCTCTGGAACAAACTGTCCGACTCAGAAGTACCAAAAAATTTTGTAAATCTGTTGAGATACTGGTATGGCAACCAAACTAATGCAGTAAGATGGGGCGACTCGACTTCCAGCGAATATAGGCTGGATTGCGGTGTCCGCCAAGGGGGTTTGACCTCTCCGGACCTTTTCAACATATATATGAACGGTCTCATAGAGGAGCTGAGAAGCACCAGAATAGGATGTCACGTTGGTGATGTATGCGTCAATAACCTTAGTTACGCGGATGATATGGTGCTTCTCAGCCCCTCTATCAACGGTTTAAGAAAACTGCTGGCTATATGTGAAAGATACGCTGCTGAGCACGGTCTCATATATAATGTTGCCAAAACAGAGATGATGGTTTTTAGGGCTGGGAAAGGACCGGAGAGAATACCGAATGTGTTTTTGAGGGGTTCGCCGGTGAAGGCCGTTCGGCAGTTCAAGTATTTAGGTCACATTTTGACAGAGGATCTGAGTGATGATATGGATATGGAACGAGAAAGAAGGAATCTGTCCATCAGGTGTAACATGCTCGCGCGCCGATTTTCCAGCTGCAACACAGAAGTCAAAACAACATTGTTTAAAGCATACTGTCTGTGTCTATACACGTGTCAGCTGTGGACTAATTTTAAACGCAAAACGTATCATACCATAAGGGTGCAATACAATGATGCTTTTCGCATCCTCATGAAAAAAGCACGTTATTGCAGCGCGTCAGGCATGTTCGCCGATGCACGGGTTCCGGATTTCTTTGCTGTCATCAGATCCAGAGTGGCTTCCTTCTGGGCTGGGTTGAGGAGTTCGAAGAACGGCATATTGCAGTGCATGGGGGACTACCTTGGTAGCCCGATTTTTAAATCGTGGCTGACAGTGCACCGGAGTGCGAACCGAAAATGACTGTGATATTTCTATAATTTTAACAATTTTATATTATTATTGCATTTTTAAGTATGATCTATTTCTAATTTTCTTTTGTAACTGTAACATATGTGTAACAATATGGGTTCCATGCCTGAAATAAATACATTTTATTTATTTATTTATTTATTTAATAAATTTTACATTCGCAAAAATGCTTTTTTTCAGTTAACAGGTCTTTAGTTTGTAAAACTAGTAGCATATCAAAGTAAAGCATGAAACTTCTTTGTAATATTTTCTGTGTCACATGAGTCACTGAGTCACCTTAAAGCGTAGGTACAGTGAGTCACGACAGTATCAATGCGATACGTTAGTTTTGGTCGCCTTGTGTACGATGGCCTTAGACCCTTCGTTACTTATGGATGGTATTTAGTTTGGGCGTTAGTGGGAGTTGAATAATAATGCTAATACGTTCCGGAATAAGCTCTTTCAAAGTAAGCATTAAAATAGAGCTTTGTAGTAAAGGCCTTTTGGATATTACGTTTCCAAACAATGAAATTGGTCAATATCTTTATTTACCATCGTACATTTCTTACTTAACATATACGTAAATTCTAAACATCCAATGGTTGCGGAGAAGACATATCGATTTTAGCGATAAGGCCGCCACTTGTGGCACTAGCTCTTAAGTTTCTTTATCTTTAACTTATATTATATTTCTGGTGCACACAATTAAGTGTATCTATCTATATATCTATCTCATCATCATTTTCAACCTTTTCTTTTTCCCACTGCTGGGAGAGACAGAGGATGGGCTCCAATCCACAATGCTGGTCTAATGCATGTTGATAAATGTCTTATGTTTTTGAAATTTTGAGGTTCTCGAACATACCAGTTTCCTCATGATGTTATCCTTTACCGTTTTTGAGCAATAACATAGACACTGCACATAATTCATATAGTCATTGATGCAGGGCGGAGGATCGAACCGGGTGCCGTCAGATTGTAAACCGCACATGCTATCACTCAGCCACCATCGATCTATCTATCTACATCTTATGAATGTGGTTACAAAAAAGAACGTCTGAAAGTTTTGTTGCTAGTTTTTATTTGCTTGTGTTAGAATGCCGTTGCAGTGAAACGCTATCATAGCACAACTATACTCCGTGATAGAGCTCTTCCTACTACTACTCTCTCTTACTCGCTTTCGCTATAACATTTTCCGAGCTTATTTATTCCGTGATAAAACTGGGCATACTGTGTCATGTACGTAAATATGGTCTCCTAATATCACGTTCTCGAGAATCATTACCGAAACAATGGAAAATTGCGTGTTTTAGCGGGAACAATAAAAGCATGAATTGCGAGGCACATCGCTAATGTCTAATACAATTGTGCCGAGTGCTGTTCATGTGGCGGCCGCGTATGGCCCGCTAGGGCTGGGGTTCGTGGCTATCGATAGAAAGTTAGAAACGAGTTATGATCGCGTTGAATTTAACCGAAAACAACAAAATACTGAAAATAATCACCATTCGAAACGCTAATAATTTAAATGCCACTTAGTTTATTGAATTTTATTAAGTCCTACTATATTTTGAAATATCAAGTAATGGTCGGGATATATAAATAATAAAAAATAATATTAATAGTCAATAGCCCTGTAGAGAAAGAGAGAGAGAGAGAGGGAAGATTTTTTATCGCGAATAAATTTGCGTTTGACCACCAACTCTCCTGTTGGTAAGCGACGATGTGGTCGAAGATGAGGCACGCAGACTTAGAAGATACCTATTTACTCTTGCTATGAAAAGGCTCAAATGGTGAATGTCATTTATTATGTCTTTGAACGTTTGAGGTAGTAATTTGAATTTGATAATTTACTTAAAATTGCTCAAGTCCTGTTTTCCAACATAAATTTAATACATCCTGAATCGGAATGCTACTAAAGCGGAAGCATTTATTTACGAAGTGAACCCTTCCTGGTCTACACCTTCCTGAATGATACAGCAACATTAACCCTCCACTATTACAAAACCATTAAGAAACAATTACTAATCAATTCCTTCACCCTTCCTTCCCCAAAACAGTCAGATCTTATCGTCCAGTACCAACAAGCTATATCGATAATAAACTCACTTTATCGATATAAAGCATCGAAACGTAGCCAGCTCTACAGCGCCCCTTCGGTTCTTGTCATTAAGGGTGATCCATCAAAACGTCCGCCTGGATTTAGGGTGTTCGACGCGTGCGCTCTAGCCTCGAGGGTACGAGGGGTGCAGCGGTAACAGGGTAGAAAGGGGGGAGGGGTAACAAACAAAATTAGATATTCGTACGGTGTCCCCGCAAAGCGGTGAGTGCACCCTGATTGATTGCTTCAGTAAAGATACATTTTTTTATCGTAGCTCGTAGATTGTTTGGTTACGGCATTGAAAGGATGCTTTCATTTTTGAGGTCATTGCCCTTTGTGTAGTTTAGGTCAGTGGCCTTTATAAGGTTCGGGAATATTTGATCAAGTTATTACAATTACAAATAGGTAGTTCGGGTTGAGTTCGCGTGAGAGTGTAATAACTCTTGGGTAATCATAGCTAACGACTTTTAGATTGTTTATTTAAATGCTACTCAAATCAAGATGCTTCTAATAACAACGTTGACCATGCACTTACTGTTTGTTACAAGTTACAATAGAAAATAGATAACTAACGTATTTCACAAATGTTATTACTCTCCTTACAGAAAAGTACACAATTTGTACGAGCTTTTTAAAATAATTTCTTTAAATACCGGCAGTACTTCAGCAGTACTCCTACGGTCTCATGCGTACTAATCTCATGCATCTCACGCGTCTCATACTTAATTAGTTCATAATGATGAGTACAATGACCTCCATTAGCCTTAGTAAATTAGGTAAGCGCCCTCTTTGTTTCGTCACTCATAGAATGACAGAGGTAGGTACCTAAATGATGGAAACTACTGCAACACACCATCAATAAAACATAAAGCTATACACGTCTTACTTTGTTACAATACTTCCTCCGAGATCAACTAACCGTAGCGTGCAACTTTAAAAGTATCCACTTCATCTTTCTTTTTAATACTCTCATCGCTAAGTCTGATATCATTAATTTGCAAAACTTTCGAACTGCTTGAACAAAAACAAACAATGCAGGTACAGACTAGGAAAACACAGATTTATAACTTCAGTTTAGAGCCCGGAGGAGGTCATAATCTGAAAGAAACCCTATTTTTTAAATACATTACTCATTGATTTACAAGGACATGGATTTCGGTCCCCCTTAATCGTTAGTAGAGTACAAATGACATTAATCTTTGGTTTTAAATAGCTTTGACATTACTGTAATATATTGGCTACAAGCTACAATACGTTCAAAAACCTAAAAATAAGTTATAAAATTCACAAATTTCCATACAGCTTTTTACATTATACCGCAGTTGCCAGAGAACTTGGATCATGTATAATATCTATCTATCTACACATATAATGAAAACGCAGAGATGAAAAAAAATCTGTAATTGCGATAAATATATATTTAAAAAAACACACATGTCTTTAATTAATCATCTGAACACAATAAGACCGTTTTTAGAATTTTTGTCTATTTGTTTGTATGTTTGTCCACGCACATCTCCTAAACCACTGGACGGATTTAAATGCGGTTTGCACGAATATGCTTAGCTATGACCAGATTGAAGTATAGGCTATGTTATATTTGCACCAGGGCCGGATTAAAGGAGGAAAAAGGGTTGAAAGTTTATATAAAAATCTACGCGTACCAAGTCGCGAGCAAAAGCACTAGTAATACGAGTATAACTGTCAAGGTAAAGTATGAAGCTTGTCGGCGTGTACCCAGTGTTATGTATCTGTAGTTTTTCTGTAGTTTCTCTGTTTGTGAAGCAGGCACAAAAAGAGAAGCAATCGGAACGTCTTGAAACATCGGAAACGGAAGTTGGGGCTCATTTGAAAGCGAAACAAAGCCTGCGCTGGCAAACGAACTACTTGCCCATCGGAATATTGAAACGAACACTTCGATTCCAATAATGTCGACGGTGAGGTAGATTTCACTACTCAATAATGTCGACGGTGAGGTAGACTTCACTACTCAATAATGGAGAAATGGACGATTCTTTTTGGAAATGTCTACAGCTAGTTACAGCTTCACAGCAAAGGTATGTTAATAAATACCGAGTTATGGTCACACTAATAATATCAATGCGAATGTTTGTGCGTACAATTATTTCCATTTAATTCCGTAACGGAAAACAGATATAAATAAAATTTGATATCTGTTGGCTTATATCCTGGATTAACACAAAGGCTACTTTTTATCCCGAAAGAAGGAACGGTTCCCAGAGAAACGTAAATCCGTGGGGCAAAACTAGTTATCAATAAATAGGCACAAAATGATACAAATTTGAATACATGAAGATACGTCCACCTTTTGTCTTCTCTACATAAAGTCACTTTCTGCGTCTGTCTGTCAGTCCGTCTGACTGTGTGTATATCCCCTAACTCCTCCTACACCACGCAATGGATTTTGATGCGGTTTTCACCATCAGTTAGATAGTTGATTGTTAGATAATTAAACTTACACCCGTGCGAAGCCGAGGCGGGTCGCTAGTCATCACATTAAGAACAAGTGTGCAATGTCACTCAAAGTTAGAATTGAATCAAAATACTCCACCTCTAAGGGTGGAAAAATTAGAAGATGCAAACTCGTTTGTTGAAGTTATTATGAAGTCTGATTTGTATTTTTTTTGTAAAAAGTCATATTAGTACTCGTAGAAAATGTATGTCTAACAAAAAAAATATTTTACCTTCTTTTATTTAGTTGCTATAAGACTGCCCATCGACCGTTGTAGGTCTTAGGACATTCCAAATGCTCAAGCCCACTAGCAAATTAAGTTATAGTTTGATATTTAAGATAAGTAACACAAACAAGAATACCCCTCCCCGACTGCCATCCACAACAACACAGTCCATGGTTACACGCAGCAAAACGCTAGTCATTATTAATTTAACTATGAAGTATTAAATGGGGCCGAGACGTGCACCTTGCGACACTCCCAGGCTGCCAGCCGATACACTTGTCTAACGGAGCTTTGATACTTTCCAGGAAATTACATTCAGCCGAGTACCAAGCTTTTTGAATCTAAACTGTATGCGTCTAATCAGAAGATTCAATATAGAACGTAAGCGATGCTGTCGAATGCATGTCTATGGGCTTGGTGTGGTTAGTCTATAATTAAGGAAAGCCTTTATTAAAGAAAACTGTAATGAAATAGAACGAATCCTTAGTGAAATAAGCCTGAGTTTGTAGAACTATAGAGAACGTAGAATACAGAATAAAGACAAAGTACCGGTTTATTTTTGTTTTATAACTCGTACTGTGGAAATGGCGCAGTTAGTAAAATGCTAAGGGAATAAAAATTAAAAATTTGCCGCCCTCAGGATACGAGCTGGCAATTTTGGAAATAATGTGTGTTATATACTTTCCTTTGTTTATGCCTCTCTCTCCGGTCTCTAACTAGTCGCATCTAAAGATGAACCTATACCCAGCAGTGGGCTTTATTTAGGGCGGACGATGATGATGTGTAGGTATCAATTCAACACTGTTTTAAACTACCTTGGTTATAAATAATAATAATAAATATCTGGGACATTATTGCACACATGGTCATCTGACCCCAAACTAAGCAAAGCTTGTAATATGGCTGCCAGAGACTGATATACATACATATATATTTTTAAATACATACTTAAATAGATATTAACACCCAGACATAGAACAAACACAAATGTTCATCACACAAATGTTTGTCCTAGATGGGAATCGAACCCACGCCCCCAAGCACAGAAAGTAGGATCACTACCAACTGAGCCACCGAGGCAGTCGAAGGTCGTTCACTAGCTAGAGTTATATTATTACTAACGGGATCTTTACCGTGTTTGGTTGTGGATAGTGCTCCCGATATTTCGGCGCAGTTCGGATCAGTGCTCCAACTAGCTAGCACGTTTATTACTCTCATCACGTCATAGTAGATAAAAATGCGGCACGCTGGGTTTTCATAATAGTTGACGTTGTCACGATGTCTACCCTGCTAAAGGTCTGTGGTTTCGACGAACTAATTTGTTGATCGTACCATCTAAAGAAACGTTTCCATTTGTAAATGTTGCCCTGATTCTTGATCGATCGGAGCGGTGGCGACTCTGGCATTTATCCAAAACTTGGGCATGTTTTATACGGTCATGGAGAAGATATGACAGACGTCGTCGTTTGGACTTCATGATTGGAGAGTATGACTTAACTTATTTTATTTAAACATTGAGGAAAATGTGCGCATTTCCGTATAGGCAGTTATCGGTATGAGTAGCCTTGTGGCTTGCTTTTTAAGAACACATGTCATATTTAAAACTTTGTGATCGTTTGAAAATTGGCATTCTCAAAAAAAACCTCGACTCTTGCACCAGTCATGAAACATACAATTTATTTGTTTTTTGCAAATGTCAAAGAAAAAACATTTCTTCCTGAAATATATCCTGAAACTATGCAGCGGTGTCCCATCAAGGAAATATATGGTATTCGTAGAGGGGCTACGGTGCTACGGAGCTCCGAGTCCATTGTGCTACGCCATAGCTGCTACGATATATGGCTACGAATTGGAGAGTACTTCCGGTTGTTTCCACTAAGGTGTTGCGGATTGTTCGGAAACGGAAGAAATGTAATAAATATGGAAGCTGGTAAGAAATAAACGTAGATACAAGCACACCGAGAATAGATAATAACTACGTTTGACACGAATTATTAGGTATTGATACTATTTTTACTGTATTTAGATCTACGAAACAAATTACTTAATTACTACTATAGTGGATACAAATTGACGGAGTACATTATCAAAGTAAGTTCTCAATTTAAACACGAATACGTTTTCAAAAAGGGTTACTACAAAGTCACTCCACAGTTGATGAAACGCATTTGTTGTTGCAAAAAAAAAAAACTCGTGATTTAGAGTTATGTCACCAAAATTATTGTAAATATATTCTGAAAACAGACCACTGTAGTTGTAGGCCATCGAGCGTCTACGTCACTGCGCAGGGACAAGGCTTGAAAAAGAGCCTTAAAATACACTCTGCGCGACCAAATAATTGGTCATAACTCTGCAACGGAAAAGATTACACGAGTCACTTGTACATTGTCGTATGTATGTTAAGGTGCTATAAAAGGTGAGTTAAGCAGAAACAATGTGAGTTCGTTGGCGAGTGAAAAGTTATCCCAAGCCAAAATTCCACGAGAGAAATTTTTACACAAAAAATATAACGGTAGAGTAGCGATACCCTTTTTTATTTGATCGAATACACACCGTGATTCTTTGTTTCCAGACTCTTCTTTACTGATAAATAAAGTACCCACTTATTTGTTTTCTCGAAAATATTTTAAACGACAAAGTTAACCCTTTCTGGAGTGCACGAGACTGGCCCAGTACCGGGAAAGGCGGGCTGAAGAAGATGGGACAAATATTGTAAATGAATTTTAGCTGTTATCCCCAACTTATTGGGCCAAATTTGGCATACACGTTTAGTTTAGTTGACAATGATTACTTAAGTGACGTCATTCTAAATCCAATATGGCGAGCTCCCAAAGATGGCGGATCAGTTATTTTTAATGCACCTTCATGATATGACTATCAAATGTAAGGGTTTGATGAGAAGAATACCAAAATAACTAGCCAAGTGCGAGTCGGACTCGCGCACAAAGGGTTCAGTACCATTATCTATAAAAACAGCAAAAAATCACTGTTGTATGGGAGTCCTTAAATATTAATTTTATTTTAATTTAATTATTTATTTTGACAGTGAAGATATAACTGTAGATATATTGTGTGAATATAAAAATAAAATAAAATAAATATTTCAAGTGTCCACAATACGTTGCCGTTATCAATATCGAGCAAAAAAAACCACGTTTGTTGTATGGAAGCCCCCTTAAATATTTTATCTATAGGCATTCATTGCTTGCAGATAGTATAAACAATGTTCAATTAGTTATTTAAGTTTTCTCAATGAAATATATAGTAAATCTAGTATATAATTACTTAAGTACCTAAATTATATACTTACGTATTTCTTCGTGTCAACAAATACATATATTTATTTTATTCTATTTTTTTGTATTTGTTGTTTAGCGGCAACAAAAATACATCATCTGTGAAAATTTCAGCTGTCTAACTATCACGGTTCATGATATACAGCCTGGTGACAGACGGATGGACAGACTGACGGACAGCGGAGCCTTAGTAATAGGGTTCCATTTTACCCATTCGGTACGTAACTCTAAAAATATTGTTATTAAAAAAAATAAAAAAATCGTTATTGTACCTGTGTATGTGATGTGATCTGTTATGCGTGTCTAGTAAATAAATGAAATACTTTATTTCTGCGTCTCAGTCAGCCATATGAAATGTGTGAAGGGACGTGAATTCCACATGTATGTACATTACACTTGTATTCAAATGAATTGGTACGTATACTATGTTCAGGGGTTGTCGGTTGTTGGGCTTTTGAGGACTTCTCCGAAATAGCGGCGGCGCTTTGATGTACTCACATTTTATATTTAAGAGTTGAATAGGTGAGTAGGTGCGAGTTTTGGTTTTTGGAGAAATTTGTTGTCATAATACATTTTTGATTCTGAGTCGGATTTTAATCCCAGTTTTTATTATTAAGACGCCTTTGTTAGCTTCACTTGAGCGATAGTGACCAAGCAGTAGCCATGTGCGGTTTAGAATATGACAGCATCCGATTCGATCCTCGGAGCTGCACCAATGATTTATTACTTTAATAAACTATGTGCTGGTTCGATGCCATCGCTCAAAAAAGGTGAAGGAAAACATCGTAAGGAAATCGATATGTCCAAGAACCTCAACAATTCAAAGACTTATGACATTCACTAACATGCACTGGGCCAGCGTGGTGGATTAGGGCCCATCCTGTGATCCTGAGAGAAGGAATGTGTCCCAGCAGTGGGAACACCTCATTAGTATCTCTAATTCTCTATAGTACCTGTTTATTGTATTGTTATCCGAATTACATAATACACATGCTTGCAAAGTTTCCCTGAGATCCCATCATCAGATCCTGACTTGGTGACAATGTGGGACTAAATTGGAAGTATACCCTACCGTACAATTTTTTTTTAAATCGTTCAACAGTTGGCGGAAATATCGGCGAACATATTTTAATTTTTTTTAAACAGTGGAACATAGAACTGTCCTCCTTTTTTGAGGTCGGTTAGTTAGAAGTAGGTTGAAATCGAGTTCCAAGATTTGTTTACATTGTTGCTCCTCATCAGTTCGTTTACTCACTGCTGAGCGTCGTGATGATCACGATCTTTGTAATCTGGCGACAAATCTGCTTCCATCACTGACGGTCTCCAACCTGATACATCGCGTCAGAGATGTTCGTGCCGAGCGGTCGACTAAGTGTCAAAAGAGCTCTGTTGTTGATGGGTTGCGCCCCCTTGGCCTTTCTCTGTCCATTTTGCCGGTCACTATTAATTTCTCCAGGTTGTCGGAGGGCTTTCGGGCAATGTATCCGAAATACTGCAGCACCCTATGCAGACAAATGCTCGAGAGACTCTTTGTTCCTTAATGGTTGAGACATTTTACATTATTACCTAATTACAAGTGAAATTTATACAGTATCGCCTATCTCATGAACCCCAATAGTTAGAACCTGCGTGTCTTGAAGTAGTGAGTCGGTATCTCTAGGCAAGCGTGCTACGTTCGTACATCATCGTTTTTCTTCAGGTAAGATTATGGTATTTTTTTTGTGAAAAAAAGGAATCGAACCCAATTGCACATTGATATATTGTATGCACCTACTTTACGTAATATTAGAGAAGACAAAAATTGCCCACAAATTACCTTAAAATCGAGACTTTAAATTAAAACGTTCGTCAAATTCAGTCGTAAAAAACTAATTTTTGTCGTATATTTCCTGGGTAATTCTGCAAACTTCACAAGTATTTTCATCTCCATAAGTCAGCTACACGCAGTACGCACGTGTATCTACATAGGTGGTATTAAAGCGCAACGGGCGACCGCATCGTTTCCACCTGCCGCCTCGGCACAAAGTCGTCTGCCGCATCGATCCAACTCGTCTGGTGGCTATATGGAGCTTTATTGGGAGATACACAAACAAGGAGAAACAGGAATTTTACTATGTCTTGAAGATCAATACAATTTATTAAGAGGAGAGTTAGGTGTGATGTTATAATGGATAATACTTCATGTTCCTCACATGAATACCACTTGACATAACTTTTTTATTATTTGTTTTGACTTGATTTTTATATCAGTACGAAAAAAAATACTTACCGACGAAAAAGGAGAAGGAAGTTCTATGTTCCACTGTATATATATATATATATACCGATCTATGATACGTAGATGAACTTTCAGGCGTTGGCGGCTTGTGCGATGATAAACTGGCAATCCTGGCATCAAATTGAACAGTTCCTCAGAACATTCCCCGTTGTAAATGCGATAAAAGACACAAAGAGACCCAACGTCTCTGCGCATGCTGAGCTCTAGGTGTTCTTCGAAAGAAACTTCACCTCAGGCTAGAAGTCAATTTAAAGTCTTAAACGAACAGGGCTTTCAGATAATTTAGAGCTGCCACAAAATATCCTTAGAAATCAGGTCGGGTGACGCCGAATTTAGTTTACGACCCAACTGAGACTGCTGAGCGCGGCTGGCATAAAACAATGTAAGACAAGGCGAGGTAAAGCAAGGTAAGGTAAGCCTGGCTTTAAGGAGTTTATGGCCATCTTGTACCCATGGCGTCGACTGTGAAATAATGTCTATTTAGATAAAATGCGGCTCAAAGATCCTTTGAGAAGTGAGTAACTACTCAGGCCTTGAGGGAATATTGAGCCACGAAAATGTGCGCACTACCGATAAAGAGTTAAACGCGTTTGAACAATTTTCTCTGATACTAGATCCTAGTTATTACATTGAATAATAAAAAAATAAAAATTTATATATTTCTTTGTAGAATTGTGATTCTTAGCTATAATATTATAATTTTGTTTTATACATTTCTAATATCGGGTCTAGCTCAGACATTTGATAGGAATTGGTTGGGCCGAAGCCAACACCAATTACAATTGTTATTATTTTCGGCTTATATAAAATAAGAGTTTATTTATATATCTATCTATTACAAAATACTTGGAAAAGTACATTTTAAAAAAGTAGTAAAAGTGATCAAAATGTACTGTTTTTTTAAACTGTCAGTGCTCTAATAACGTATATCGAGTACTTCATCGTCAAACGTGCTTCATCGTCGTTTCACACCTGACAAGATAAAAAAGGAGATGGCGACCAAAGGCAAGTCAATTAGAAATTGAAAAATATTATGCAGTTCTCGCTACTCTGTAACAAATTGAAATTATTATTTGCATTAAAAGACACAAAAAGCTCGTTACAAAACCAACAAACATTTCCAACACAGAAAGGACAGTCACCAAACAAATCACAACTATACCGTATCCACTACAATTACCCGTATGCAATTACTGAATCCTACCTCCACGTGAATTTCAATTCATAATAACTACAAGAAACTTTCGACTCTATTTGTTGGGAATAGATAGTTAAGTTTTGGGAGCACTTTAAATGTTTTTTTTAAAACTAGAAATAAAAATACGTGTTGCCGATTTGGAGGCTTTAATCCTAATGAATCAAAAATAATGTCTTAACGCTAACTTAGTCCTACACGGTGGCCCGAGAGGCCTTACTCAGCATTACCGAGAAATACATTGGTATGCTGAGTAGTCTGTCTACATATATATACTAGTCTAACACAGACGGGTGTGGAGGATGCATAACTCCTCCCTCCCTAAGTGAGAAATTATCGGAATGTTCGATTTGAGGACTTTTCCGACAATTTCGTAAAAACGGAATAACATTAAAATTAAAAGCATACACGAAAATTAAACATAAACTTAAAATTACGAGGCCTAATGTGGCGTAACCTAAAACACTGATGCTAGTAGAGTCCGTTTCTCTTTTAGTAACACTTTCAAACACTTCACTATTCTTTAACGCAAACGACAAATATTTTACTTCATCCAAGCCGATCTCGTGCATGTTAAGTGCTTGTGCACTTGACAAACTCGCGTTCGTACGAAGTTGCGGTATATTGATGATAGGCAGCGGTGTCGCCATATCTATCTCGGTGTAAGTACGATGGTAACGGATCTTGATTTCGTTAATCTCAACGTCACATGGCTCGTCGAGTGTCATGATGTATGTCCCGTGTACTGGGTATTTGGAAATTTCATCACCACATCGTTTGGTAAGCAGTGTTTCCAATCTTGTAAAAAGTATCCAATTGTCCTCGGTAATTTTCTGAAGTTTTACATCTTCTAGGTAGACAGGATATCGTTTGCAGCTGGTGAGATTTTTCTCATATTTCAAAAGTTGCTCTTCACAGGTAGGCCCACTGTACAAGGCTCTGTTGTCATCATTGCATAGGTAATGGTCTCCAGCGCCAAGAGGGTAGCAAGGCTTTACAATCGGTAAGTATTTCATCCCGTTCGCCAATAGGTAAGGGTATTTGGGAAATATGGCATAGGTTTGGTTTTCAGGTTCGTGGAAAATTGGGAGTGCGTACATTTTAAAATAGTTATAGGTACAATTATCAGTTAGAGGAATTTCCATAATGAACGTGATCTGGTTTTTCTTAATATATGATTTTACCGTAATAGTTTCTTCCATTCTGACTAAATTTGATTCGGTAGGCTCATATACCAAATTTCCAACATTAGATATTAATTGCAAATGGTGCAAAAGTTCAGTAGAGTTTACAATAGACTGGTGTAAGATAGAGCCTTTACTTAGTGCTAATGCGGTCTCGATTTCACTTAATTTAATAAATATAGTACGGAAGTTACTTATAAATAAGCTATACAATCCTAAAACATAAGAGGACACGGCTAAATTGTTTTCTTTAGTTAATGTTTCTTTCAAAGAGGTTTCGACCCTTTTGAGGCGTGTATCAAGAGTTAACGTATCCTGATGGATTAACTCGGTAATATTTAAGAGGCTGTCCAACATTTTGGAGGCGACAGTAATTTTCTTTGAGACAATAATTTGGTCGTGGTTAATTTCGGAAGTTAATTTATCATATTTAAGTGCGTCGTCATGATCTAGATTTCCTGTGATAACTTTTATAATAGAGCCTAGTGGATTGAGGATGCCTCTCTTGAAACGATTTGGAAATAGTTGACGATATTTATCTATGGTTATATCGCGTAGATGCTCTGCGTGCATTAGTATCCCGATAAATTCATGGGGAAACGTTTTGTTTAGAGAAATCAATTTCTTAAACTCGGTGAATTTTGCTATGACGATATTCAAATCAGTATAAACGTTATCTAATTTCAGGGTTTTTAAAATTGTCCAATTATCTATTTCCACATATGCTTGGCCTTCTTTTACTGGCAGGACTCCTGGATTACCTTCCAGTGATTGCAGATGAAGGGCAGCAGCCGATGTCGCTAGCACCAGGATACACCACCTGCGGAGGGCGTTTTATGTTTTTAATCGGAGCCTTTGTGTCTCCCCTTGCTGTTTCTACTTTAATAGGGGCAACGTTCCTTTCAGTCACACCTACGACTTTCGCCTTTTTATATCTAGCCTTATCTTTACTTTTCCTTTTATTGATGTCTTTCACGAAAACAGTCTCTTCTTGTAGAAGTTTAATATTAGTCTCACCACCTCGTTTTTTCCTAATAAGTTCCTTATTAGCCACTATATTTTTCGCCAATTGCTTGTACAAGAATTTCGTGCGCTTCTCATGATCTTTTACTAGTTGCTGAGTATATGCTTTTTCAAATTCTACGTTAAATGGATTGTCTGTATCTGTATGACCGAAAACGACTTCGAATGGAGTTAGGCCTGTCGTCGTGTGTATTGTATGATTATATGCCATAACTGAGTACGTCATGATCGACGCAGCGTCGGTGCATTTCTGTTCATACTTGCCTAATCTGTATATTTCAATAAGTGTTGAATGGAACCGTTCGATTAGTCCCATTGAGTTCGGATTATTGATTGTCCCTATGTGACGTTCTATTTTGTGGAGACTGAGGAATTCTTTAATTAACTCGTTATTGAATTCCATGCCGGGATCAGAACTTATCCTTTTGGGAATTCCATAAAAAGAAAAGTACTTCATTAGGGCTCTCACAACTTCCGGTGTTGATTTGTTTGGTATTTCAATGGCTTGCCCTAATTTACTGAATGCATCGATTAGAGTTAAGTAGTATTTGCCTTCTATGGAAAACAGATCGATGAATAACTCCTGGAACGGCGCATCTTGTGTTTGTGTTAATTGCAAGACGGGTTTTAGGGGCTTCCTGTCGTACTTCATTTTCCTGCATGCTTCACAGGCATTTATAATTGCTGCTACTATCTCTTCCATTTTACTCCAATAATAATTTCTACGAATCCTGACTAATGTTTCCTTAATACCACGATGGCATGTCTTTCCCTCATGATATTTCAGAACTATCGCTTTCTGTTCACTTTCTTCTTCAACATATACAACTCGTTCTGTGCACTGATATAGGTTAATCATGTCCTTTTTAAATAGTCTAACAACTATGTTACTAAACTGTCGGCGATGTTCACTTTCTTCGAAATAGATAAAATATTTAATTTTTGGCCTGATGTACTCTTTGAGGAACGTTTTAACTAATTCTGGGTTATTTTTAGGCATGAAAACCTCTAAAATTTTGTGTTTTTCGCGAGAAAGGTCCTTTACATGCAATTCATTTTTAAGCCATGAAAATACTAAAATTTGGTTAGGCTTGTTGTCAATAGCCTCGTGTAAAATGGGTATTCCTGTTGATTCTAAATCGGCGGCTGAATGAACAGTTTGTGACTTACTACTTTCAGATGCTGATTGGATAACCGGGCGTTCTATCTGGAGCTCAGAAAACAGTACAGCGGTATCTGAAGAGTCTGAAATATTGCTACGACTAGCAGAAATTGTTTCACTCAAGTCTGATATCGTAATAGTTGATGAATGGTGTCGTTCCCTTTTACCACCTGACAATTGTATGATGTTTTGAACTACCTCGTCCATTTCTTTCTGTAATTTACGCTCTTTTCTGTCCAAGTTTACTGCCATTGAGTTTCCTTCATCATCCGAATCTAAGGCATTAACCTTAATCCTACTTAGGGCGTCTGCATTCGTGTTTTGTTTGCCATTTTTATATATTATTTCAAAGTCAAAGTCTTGAAGGCGTAATCTCCATCGTGTGAGTTTACTATTTGGATCTTTTAGGGAATTCAGCCATGCTAACGGTCGATGATCGGTGTATATGTAGAATTTTCTTCCATACAAATATGGCCGAAAATGTTTGGTCGCCCAGATAATAGCGAGTAGCTCTCGCTCTATAGTGCTATAACGAGTCTCTGTATCGCTCAAAGTTCGGCTTGCGTAAGCTATTGGTTTGTCACTGCCAACTTGTCCTTGTGAGAGAACCGCCCCTAAAGCTACGTTTGAAGCATCTGTTGTTAAAATGAACGGTCTTTCGTAGTCGGGGTATTGCAAAAGCGGTGCGTTTGTCAGGAGTTCCTTGCATTTATTAAATGCGTCGATATAATTTTGATCAATGATGATTTTATTGCGTTTTTTCAAACAGGCAGTCAATGGTTGGGTTATTTTTGCAAAATTGGGAATAAAACGTCTATAATAGCCAACCAGTCCAAGGAAACTTTTAATTTCGGTTGTGGTTTTTGGTATTGGGAAGTTCATTACAGCTTTGATTTTGTCGTCATTAGGTTTCAGCCCGTTTTTTGTAATAGTATGCCCAAGATACAATACTTCTTTTCGCAAAAATTCTGATTTGTCAAGTTGTACCTTGAGGTTGGTTTGTCTGAGCCTATCAAAAACTAGCCGCAGTTTTTGGATATGCTCTTCGAGGCTAGATGAAAAAATGATGACGTCATCAAGGTATACCATACAGTGTAAGCCTTGTAGTCCTCGAAGGACATGGTCCATAGTACGCTGAAAAGTTGCGGGAGCTGTCTTTAAACCAAACGGCATTCTCAAAAATTCGAAATGGCCGTTCTGCGAGCTGAAAGCAGTCTTCTGTCTGTCCTGTTCCTCAACTTCAATCTGATGGTAACCGCTTGCTAAATCGATTGTACTGAAGTAAACACTTTTACCTAATTTATCAAGCAAGTCGTTAATATTTGGTAAAGGGTATTTATCGTCGATGGTAATTTCATTGAGGCGTCTATAGTCTATAACCATACGAAATTTTTGCTCTCCAGACGCATCAATTTTCTTCGGCACTAGGTGCACCGGAGCATTCCACGGAGAATGTGATTCTTGGATAACATTGTCTTGTAACATTTTCTGCACTTGTCGATTTATTTCGTTTGCTTGTGTCGGAGCCTGTCTATATGGTTTCACAAAAATCGGGTCTTCATTTTTGGTACGAATTTTATGCTTTACTTGGTTGGTAAAAGTTAAAGGCAACAGGTCACAGTGAAAAATATCTTTGTATTCTCTACAGAGCTTAAAAATTTTCTTACGTTCCTCGCTGTTAGTATGGTCTAATCTGAGTTTATTTAAATTTTCTTCAAGTATTTTGTCCGTTTGTACGCTTGTTACGTTTGTAGAGAAGGAAAGGTCAGAATCTGTATTTAAATGATTCAAAACTTGCAAGGGTTGTTTAACTGTGAGAATTACTCGTTCGTCAGAGGCATTTTGGATAACTGTAGTAGCGTATCCGTTGATACAATTTACTAATGCACTTGGCATTCGTACGCCAGGGCCAAATTCCCTATAGTTAATTATAGCATCGCCTGAATGTTGGTCTGTAGGCAGTTTGACGCGTTGTTCAGACCGCGGTTGCAGTTCAATTACATAGTCCAGATTTGTGTTAATTATTGGAATGCATGTAGTTTTCGTTTTTAAAACTGAGTGTTTGAGATCGATTACTGCATCCAATTGTCTTAGCAAGTCATTTCCGATTAAACCATCGTAGCGCGAGTCGACATCGTACAAATAAAATTTGTGAAAATCATTACTGTTGAATGTCGGTAACAGTGGAATTTCGATAACCTCACTGTGTCTACTGGATGCATGAGTACTGACAATTTGGAAAGGTTCATACCTGATATCATAGAAAAAGAATTGGTATGCTTTTTGAGGGCTCAAGAATGACCTTGTACTACCAGTGTCAATCATCATTTTTGCATTTATTTCCGGGATATAAATGTGAGGTAATTTAAGCGTGGGGTCACAATTTAGTTCTACGATTTCTTGTCTATTGTCGAGGCCGGTATAGGAAAATTTTCAGTTAATTGTTCCTGAGGCAATTCTGTTTCGCTGTTGTATACTTCGTGTTCAACGTCGTCCGTGCATTCGTATTGACCGTAGTCAAACTCGTTATCATCGTAATATTCATGATACTGTTCGTCGTCATATTCAGTCATCTCGTTGAGCTTAAAACCTTCGCGTGGCAATGGAAGGGCTGTCCTCATAGTTACGTCTGAGGTTTGCAAGCGTGGCGGCTGGACTTGGGGTGGTCTGTATCCGAATTGTTGGGGTGTCATCCCTACATTAGGGTTTGGCCTAAAGCCTAATGGTTGCGGCTGATTGTTACCAAATTGTGGGCGGTAGCCTAACTGTGGTCTATAACCGAACTGTGGTGGAGTATATCTGAACTGAGGTGGACGTAACCCAAGCTGTGGGCGATAGCCGAAATTTTGCGGTTGACCTTGAGGCATCCTAAAAGGTGTGGGTTGAATGCCGAAATTAAATTTAGGCGTTGCATTATTATTAGGTAATGGAGTAGGGAATCTAAATCCACTGGGTTGTGGGTTCCCGCCAAATTTAAAACCTAAGCCAGGATTTTGCGGTAAGGTCGGCCTCGGCACTGAACTGTTACTATTAATACCGTGCATACGTTTTCGCATATTATACTGGTCGTGGAAGTTCACTTCTTCAAGCACTACACTCAGAGCATCTTCCAAGGTCGCCGGGGCCTTTAGTCTTACTATGCGCACCATATCCTCGGGCAAGTTGTAAAGAAATACATTTAATGACGTGTTATTATAAATAGTTGTTTTTGCGCGTTTTAAAATGACGTCATCTAACATATTCACTTTGGAAATTAATAATGATCGAACACTTTGAATACGATTACAAAATTCCAAATAACTTTCGCCTGATTTAATTTTCATTGATTCAAGTTCAATATTTATGCACTGTTCACTACGCGGATCTCCAAAATGTTGTTTCAGTAATTCTTTTAACTGAGTCCAGGTCGTAACATCTTCGCGTTCAGATAATAAAGCAGCCGCTTTATCATTAAGTCGACTTGTTACAGATTGATACACAAATAAATCCTGCGCAACACTGCCTCTATACCTGCTAATTACATATTCACATTTTCTAATGTATAAATTTAATGTGCCCTTGTCTCCTCCATAAATAGGAACAAGGTTCAAAATTTCGCGTGGAATCGGTACGACCTCTTCTACTTGGGCCATTTTTTTTGTAGAGTAATGAGCAGGTTAGAGAATACAAAAATAAAATTCTAAATTATTAATTGAGTAAGATGTGGCTGCGTTTACTTCACTCTAAAAGGTTTTCTCAGAATTCTTATAAGTATAGAGTAATGAGCAAGTTACAGCATGCAAAAATATAATTTTAAAATATATTTTTTTTCTAACATGTCTCTACATTTACTTTACTCTATAAAGTTTACTAAGAATTCTTAAAAGAACAGAGTAATGATCAAGTTACAGAATGCAAAAATTAATTTTAAAATACTTATTGGCTAAGTTGTCTCTACATTTAGTCTACTCTATAAATTTTTCTTAGAATGCTTATCACTAACGGTGAACTAAACAAAGTTTTATATTGGGTCACCAGACACGTTATAATGAGCGAAGTCTTATCTCAATAATAACAATATTCGTGGAAGGTTAGGATTTGGAAAGGATGGCGAAAAGTTTTACTCACCAACCGACCGCTTCCATCCTGCGTGTCCCGTTCATAACAAATTTATTTGGTTTGAAGATTCACTCACGCCGCATTCCCGCGATTAGGTAAATTTGGATACCCGGATAATCACGAAAACTAGCGCAGCGCTATTACGAGCGAATCCTACCGGCTGCGCCAGTTAAGTTTTGGGAGCACTTTAAATGTTTTTTTTAAAACTAGAAATAAAAATACGTGTTGCCGATTTGGAGGCTTTAATCCTAATGAATCAAAAATAATGTCTTAACGCTAACTTAGTCCTACACGGTGGCCCGAGAGGCCTTACTCAGCATTACCGAGAAATACATTGGTATGCTGAGTAGTCTGTCTACATATATATACTAGTCTAACACAGACGGGTGTGGAGGATGCATAACTAGATTTTAAAGTTGTGTGACGTGTGAGTAAATAATGCAGGTAAAAAGTGTCGGGTAGTTTATCAACACTGAGTAGGAAATGTACAGAGCAATAGCTGCTTAGAGCCATTAGTGTTAGAATTTAGATTTTAGTCACATATATGATCATATGCTGGCACCATATTTAGCTATTTTGCAATTAAAATTATATAAAATCAATAAATTAAAAATACTAAGTATGGACTTGACCAACGGCAAGGGTAGACAGAGTATGTTTTCGATATAATATTGATATTACATTTTTAAAATTGTATTAATAATATTACCAACTAGATCTTGATTTTTCTCATTATAAAAAAATAATTGTCAACTACCTACAATAAGCTAATGAAAAATTATGAAAAGATAAGGTATATAAGTGGTGGCAACATGGCGGACCGGCATTCTGCCGCCGACCATACGACAGGCAAGACAGTTTCTGTAAAAATCATAATAAAAGTGGAAATATACAAAAGTTACATCCAGCACTGTTTCATTTGCCACCCTGATTTAATATCAGAAGTGGTACGTCGAACTAAAAATGGCTAGTGATAACGATGGAGAACTATACGAGCGACGCTCACGGAGCCGTGCAAGGCCTTCCAACCGACGAAAACGTCGTCGTCGACACAGTTCGAGCGCAGATAGTGAATCTTCTACGTCACGATCAGCTTCAGTTCGTGAAACAGGACGTAACAGTGGAAAGAACCGTCGACACAAGAGACGCCACCAACGAAGTTCCAGGACCAGAAACGGTGATTCCATAGCGAGGAATAGACATTCGCCTGCAAGGCGCCATGAAAATTCTAACCGAGAGGTTATGAGTGCGGAACAACGAACATTGCAGGCAAGTAAAATTTGCGTGTTATTTTTTTTTTTCCTCTTTTTCTCTCACTTTAGAGGTTAGGTTTGCTCATAATTTGGAAATAAAGTTTAAAAATCTATTTCGTAACGGTAATGGGTTAATGGTTGTGGATAATAGTTTTCACCTACCTACTTACTATGACATGGTTATCTATACCAATATATAAAGAGGAAACATTTGATTGTTTGTTTGTATTGAATAAGCTCCAAAACTACTGAACCGATTTGAAAAATTCTTTCACTGTTGGGAAGCTACGCTATCCCCGGGTCACATAGGCTATATTATATTTTGTAGCGAGGCTGAAGGCAGAGCTTACATCCGTGCGAAGCCGTGGCGGGCGGCTAGTTAGTTATGATTTTGTGTGGTTAATATTAGTTCTTTTTTTTTGGTAACTACCCTGTTTTTTTTTTTTTTCGAAAGGCTAAATATTTTGTGGCGTAATAAGGCTAAGGAATGCAGATTCTAATCAATTCACATGTTAATTTTGTATGTAATATTTATAATTGAATAATAATCTTATAATATTTTATATTTATTGTCAATGCTCTTTTTGCTCGTCATTTCATACGAGTGTTCATACAATCAATAGGTGTACTGTGTAACCAGTATACAGCCTTTATTTGGATATTTTGTGCTTCTGTACTTCCTTTTATTTCTTGCTATGTAAAGATATATATCGCACTGGTGTGGATTTTTCAGGAAACCACACTACCACGAGCTCAAGAGGTGCTGATTCCTAGCGCGGTATACCAGCAGAGTTCTACGAACGCAGAGCCACATCACGAACCGCCAGTTACAGAGGCCGAGTCTCCTCAACCTACGGGGCCAGCAGCTCCAGCAGCAGCGATCCAATTGGAATCGTCAACAAGTAAACCTAGTTTGTTACTTAGTGTTAGTGATATCTCTCAAATAATTCAAAGTTTCACGCGAGCAAATTCTCACATGACTTATGACAAGAACATTATACCTACATTTGACCCATCACAGAAAAATCAGCGTATTGAAGGTTGGATAGCAAAGGTAAATGAATGCGCAAAAATATACAAATGGACTAACGAACAGACCGCTCACTATGCGTTGCCCAAATTAGGTGGTCATGCTAAAAAATGGTATGAAGGTCTTCAAACCATACTTTTAACATGGTTCGAATGGCAGAACCGCCTAATAAAAGCATTTCCTTCGGAAAGTAACTACGGAGCATTGTTGTCGGACATGTTGGATAGGCGAATGAAGTTCGGTGAATCGGTAGATGAATACTATTATGATAAGATGTTACGAATTAATGCATGTGGCATATTAGGTAAGAAGGCAGTCGACTGCCTCGTTTATGGGATAGAGGATAGGACAATTAGGGCAAGTGCGTCTTCGGCAAGGTGCCAGGATCCAGAAGACTTACTCAAATTTCTTAAAGATTTATGTCGGGAGAACAATAATTTTCGCTTTGCAAAACGACCCGTCCCTGCAACAGGTCACAACCTCACACCTAACGATATCAAATGCTTCAAATGCAATAAAACTGGCCATCGAGCTGCTCATTGTCGCAGTAAAATAACCAATGACATTTCGTGCTTCAATTGTAAAGAAACTGGACACACATCTAGTAAGTGTTCGAAACCTTTAATTCGATGCGACAACTGTCAACGATTTGGTCATGCAGCAAACGATTGTTACAGGCCTAAAGATAATAGTCAGTCTAATAATAGTACCAAAGCAGATAAGAAAACTTTGTTTACACAAAAATTCAGATCGGATCAGAAATATTATAAAACTGCAGTCATAAATGATACCATTAATATACAATGTTATGTGGATTTTGGAAGCGATTGCACACTGATTCGGCAAGACATTGTTGAAAAGTATTCTCTACCTAAAGTAGAAAATGATGCTCCGAATATTCGAGGGTTCGGTAATGGTGCAACTATTCCCGTAGGTAGAACAAAGTTGAACTTGAGTATAGGTGAAGTTACGGCAGAAATTGACGCTTACGTTATTGAATCCTCCTTACTCAGTGAACCTTTACTAGTCGGTCAAGACTTCACAGAAAGGGCAGAAGTGATGGTCATAAAGACATACGACAAATTAGAAATTTTAAAAAGGACGATAACTGACGACTTATCAAATATACACGTCGACAATCAACATAATGACAAAATAGTTTTGAGAATAAAAGTAGATACCGTAGTGAATCAATTTGACTACGTTAGTTGCGTGAATGACGACAATTCTAGCTGTGATATACTTATAGAAGATAGCATCAGAAGATTACAAAACGCAAACTATTGTGTGGTAGGTGGCATTTACAATATAAACAAAGGAGAATGCCAAATAGCTGTTTGTAATCTTTCAGAAGAACCAATTTTCTTCGAAAGTAACTCTGTGTTATCTCGTAGCAAAAGAATTGTCACGTCAAACCCTTCCGATGATGATTTTGAATTGATCTGCGGTCAGATTGGCAGTAAACCTCTAACACCTTTTACTATGGAGGAGGTTAAACTCAATCCCAATCTAACGCCAGAGCAAGGAGAAACTGTTCTTAGATTAATAAATACTTATAGAGATTGCTTTGCACAAACGTTATCAGAGTTGGGATGCACAAATACAACAGAAATGAACATCGAACTAGACGATACTACTCCTGTAGTATATAGACCTTACAGATTAAGTCACACCGAAAGAGAAACAGTACGAGAAATGGTCAAAGATCTTATAGACAACGATATCGCAGAAGAATCGAATTCTTCTTATGCTAGTCCGATTATACTGGTAAAGAAAAAGACTGGAGGATACCGTTTATGTGTCGATTTTAGAGCATTAAATCGAAAAACCAAGAAAGACCATTTTCCAATGCCAAGAATTGATGACCAATTAGATTTGCTTAACGGAAATAAATATTATACTTCCCTTGATTTGGCTAGCGGCTATTACCAGGTTCCAATTAGTGACGATTGTAAACACCTAACCGCTTTCATCACGCCGGACGGTCTTTATCAATTCAAAAAAATGCCATTTGGCTTGGTTAATTCTCCAGCGGTATTCCAACGGACAATTAACCAAGTACTAGGGAATTCAAGGTTCAATTCCGCTCTCGCCTATATGGATGACATACTTATACCAGGGAAAGATTTCGATGAGGAATATGAAAGACTCGAAAATACTTTCAAATTACTTCAAAGAGCTAAATTAACTTTAAATATACAAAAATACAATTTTTTTCAAGAAGAATTGGAATACCTTGGTTATGAAATAGGCGAGCACGGTGTGAGACCTGGAAAGGCAAAAATTGATGCAGTAGACCAATTTCCAACACCCCGCAATGTGCATGAAGTCAGGCAATTTGTTGGATTGGCTAGCTACTTTAGAAAGTTTATTGAAAATTTTGCGAGCATAGCAAAACCACTCACTGATTTGACTAGGAAAGGCAAGACGTGGTCTTGGGATGTTGAGCAACAGGAATCGTTTGCCAAACTAAAAGATGCACTGATACAAAGACCAGTGTTAGGTATATATGACCCTAAAAATGAGACATACTTACACACAGATGCCAGTAAATACGGATTAGGTGGAATTTTGCTTCAAAAGAACGATAAAACTCAACATATGAAACCTGTAGCATATTTCAGTAGAAAGACTTCTTTAGACGAACAGAAATATCACTCATATGAGCTTGAAACTTTAGCTTGTATAGCTTCGCTTCAGCGATTTAGAGTGTATCTGCTAGGGGTTAGGTTTACATTGATCACGGACTGTTCCGCTTTAAGGGCAACATTCAGTAAACGTGATCTGATACCACGAGTAGCGCGTTGGTGGATAGCGATGCAAGAATTTGATTTCGATATACTGTATAAACCAGGACATACAATGTCGCATGTAGATGCTTTAAGCAGAAATCCCTTACCTGGTGAATCAGATATCGGCCAACATATAACTCCGACCGTTCTAAAGATATCTCAAGAAGATTGGTTACTTACCCTACAATTACAAGATTCAGAGTCACAACGGATAAGGAAAATCTTAGCAGATACTGAGTACTCCGATATCAAGAAAAACTACGTTCTTAAAGATAATAAGCTATTTCGGAAAGTTGGGGAAGAGCTCAGATGGGTTGTACCGAAAGTGGCTCGATTCCAATTATGTAAACTCAATCACGACGACATTGGTCATTTTGGTGTTGACAAGACAATCGATAAAATTAGTAAAGACTTCTGGTTTCCAAAAATGAAACGGTTTATTAAGAAATATGTACAGTCCTGCTTGGAATGTGCATATAGTAAAGAACCAGCCGGACCTAAGGAAGGGCTTCTAAATCCGATTCACAAAGTTGATAAACCCTTCGATACCGTCCACATTGATCATTTAGGGCCTTTTGTGAAAAGTACCAAAAGCAATTCATACCTTCTCGTCTTGGTTGACGGGTTCACAAAATTCTGCATATTGACACCCTTACGCAACCTTAAATCCTCGCATACCATTCGAAATCTTGAAAATACGTTCTGCACATTTGGTTACCCAGATAGGTTAATATCCGATCAAGGTTCATCTTTCACATCGCATGAGTTCAAAAACTTTTGTGATGACTCAAAGATAAATCACATTCTCAATGCTGTTGCTTCCCCTCGGGCCAATGGTCAGGTGGAAAGGTATAACAGGACAGTACTAGATGCTCTCACCGCTTATACCGATAAACTTGGTGAAAAATATTGGGATAGAGCATTGGGTCAATTACAATGGGGTATGAATAATACTCTTAATAAAGGAATAGGAAAGACACCATCTGAAGCACTTTTCGCTATCCCAATGGTTAGCAGAGGTGACAATATGTTTAGTTCTATTTTAAATGAAACGCGACAGCTAGGAGATATAGAAGAAATTAGAGGGGACATAAGTAAGTACATACAAAAAGATCAACAAGCTCAGAAAAGTAGATACGATAAAGGGAAAGTTAAGGCTAGGCTTTACGAAATAGGTGCCTTAGTGAAAATTCTAAAACCAATTTCAAATAATGATGGTAAAAGTAATGAATTGCTTCCAAAATTTACAGGACCTTTCCGAATTACGAAGGTTCTTGAAAATGATAGGTATGAAGTATCAAGCATACCCGGAACTAAAATTACACGGAAAGGTTATAGTAATATATGGGCAGCTGATCGCATTAAACCTTGGATATCAATCTGCAATAACAACAAAGATGATGATGGAAACGAGAGTAGTAGTAGCAGTAGTACCCCTGAGTAACTTTTATCTGTTAAAAATAAATTCGATGATGGGCCAAATAAAAATTACTATTTAAATATAAGGTCGGGGAAAAAGTTTCTTCGTATTTTATAAACAAATTCAAGACATATTTTTTTCAAGTTTAATTACATTTAATTATAATATATATGTACCATTTTGTTCGATAACTTGTTGCCATCTTTTAGGTAGTGACATGACCCCGTTGCTGTAGAAATTTCGGGAATTCTGATCAATAAAATGCAACAAGTAGTTTTGACAGTCCTCTCTTGATGTTAATCTAACACTACCCAAAGAATTCTGAAGAGATCGAAACAGGTGGAAATCTGAGGGTGCAAGGTCAGGGCTATGTGGTGGATGCATTAACACTTCCTAACCAAGCTCTCTAAATTTTTGCTGAGTGGCCAAAGATGTGTGCGGTCTGGCGTTATCATGATGAAAGACCACACTCTTTATGTTGATCAATTCCGGCCGTTTTTTCTCAATTTCTTGTTTGAGTCTCATCTGCTGTTGGCAGTAGAGATCCGAATCGATGGTTTTGCCCGGCGGTAAATGCTCATAATGAACGATGCCCTTCCAATCCCATCATACACACAGCATCACCTTATTACGTGTTAATCTGGGTTTCGCTACAGTCTGTGGTGCTTCACTGCCCTTTGACCATGATCGTTTGCGCACATTCTTGTCGTAGGTGATCCATTTTGCATCACCAGTGATCAATCTTTTCAAAAACGGTTCGGTTTCTTTACGTTTCAATAGAGAATCGCAAATGAGTACACGATTCATTTGGTTTCTTTCAGTGAGCTGGTGTGGCACCCAAATATCGAGTTTTTTTGTATACCCAGTTATTTTCAAATGGGTCAAAACTGTTTTGTGGTCAATCCCCAGGTCTTCAGCTACGTCGTAACTACTAATATGCCGATCTTGGTCCACTTTTTCAGAAATGGCATCGACTTTATCCGTAACAGGGCGACCAGAGCGAGCTGCATCTTTGACATCAAAATTCCTGGACTGAAAATGCTTGAACCAACATTGTGCTACTCTTGATGACACTGCATTAGGTCCATAAATGTCACAAATTTTATTCGCGGCTTGTGTCGCATTTTTCAGTTTTTTGTAATAAAATTTCACAATATATCGAATTTCTTCGTTAGATTCACTCATTTTATCGAACAAAAAAACAATTGAAAAATGGCGGGAAATTGCTTTTTACTTTTTTTTTCCTTTTTTAAAATGTCATATTTTTAATGGTATCAAAACCAGCCAGATACAAACAGTACAACCGATGAGATTTTTACTACAACTTTATACATACAAAATACGAAAAGACTTTTTCCCCGACCTATTATAAATAAAATATGTGTTAATTAGCATGGAACTTTGAAATATATGAAACATATATATAGATACTGGGTTAGTTCGTAAAATGACACTTAATTGGGTAAATAATGTTTATTAATTGTATAGCTAAATTCTTGTAGGATTCGTATCTGTAACATAGCATTAATTCACATTAATATGGATGGAAGTTGAGAGAGATTCTTGAAAGTTGATTAAAATAGAGTAGAGCTGTGGCAAAATACTTGGTTTTGATAGATCAATCGGTATTTTGCTAACTAAGTTATTGAAAATATTTGGTACCATGTTGATAGATCCATGGGTATTTTCAATAAATATATAATTAATCATAGAATTAAGAATGTAAAAGTGGCATGTAAATTATTTGATTTTGATAGATCAATCGATATTTTACTAGCCAAAATATTGAAAATATTTGGTACCGTGTTGATAGATCCATGGGTATTTTCAATAAATATATAAGTAATCATAGAATTATGAATGTAAAAGTGGCATGTAAAATATTTGATTTTGATAGATCAATCGATATTTTACTAGCCAAAATATTGAAAATATTTGGTACCGTGTTGATAGATCCATGGGTATTTTCAATAAATATATAATTAATCATAGAATTAAGAATGTAAAAGTGGCATGTAAATTATTTGATTTTGATAGATCAATCGATATTTTACTAGCCAAAATATTGAAAATATTTGGTACCGTGTTGATAGATCCATGGGTATTTTCAATAAATATATAAGTAATCATAGAATTATGATGTAAAAGTGGCATGTAAAATATTTGATTTTGATAGATCAATCGATATTTTACTAGCCAAAATATTGAAAATATTTGGTACCGTGTTGATAGATCCATG
Organism: Agriopis leucophaearia; assembly: GCA_949125355.1. Taxonomy (NCBI): domain Eukaryota; kingdom Metazoa; phylum Arthropoda; class Insecta; order Lepidoptera; family Geometridae; genus Agriopis; species Agriopis leucophaearia. The sequence goes on from OX421273.1 coordinate 16,892,306, forward strand.
GGTATTTTCAATAAATATATAAGTAATCATAGAATTATGAATGTAAAAGTGGCATGTAAAATATTTGATTTTGATAGATCAATCGATATTTTACCAGCCAAAATATTGAAAATATTTGGTACCGTGTTGATAGATCCATGGGTATTTTCAATAAATATAGTAATTATAGAATTAAAATGTAAAAAGCGGCATGTTAAATATTCGATTTTGATAGAGAAACCGATATTTTACTGGTCAAAAGTTGAAAGTATTGGATGACCATGTTGACAGATCCATGGGTACTTTCAACTTATCTGCGGTAATTGAAATGAAAAAATAATGTCATTAGCGAAGGCAAATTACTTGATATACCTTCGAGATTGGAGGTCGGATCAGTAATTTGCTAATTCGAAATTTAAAAACACTTGAGACCATGTTGATAGATCCATGGGTGTTTTTAAATGATTTATCACAAAGTCACTTAATTGAATTGTAATAATATAGTCTAGTATCATGTTAAGTTTGAGGACAAACTTAGTGTCAGAAAAGGCCGAATGTTAGAATTTAGATTTTAGTCACATATATGATCATATGCTGGCACCATATTTAGCTATTTTGCAATTAAAATTATATAAAATCAATAAATTAAAAATACTAAGTATGGACTTGACCAACGGCAAGGGTAGACAGAGTATGTTTTCGATATAATATTGATATTACATTTTTAAAATTGTATTAATAATATTACCAACTAGATCTTGATTTTTCTCATTATAAAAAAATAATTGTCAACTACCTACAATAAGCTAATGAAAAATTATGAAAAGATAAGGTATATAAGTGGTGGCAACATGGCGGACCGGCATTCTGCCGCCGACCATACGACAGGCAAGACAGTTTCTGTAAAAATCATAATAAAAGTGGAAATATACAAAAGTTACATCCAGCACTGTTTCATTTGCCACCCTGATTTAATATTAGTATGTACTTAGTACATGCGCAGAGATGTATGCGTGCAGTCCTCGACAAGACTAGGTCAGTGGTGATGTTTGTTGGGGTCGTTTTTAGAAAACTTTATCAAAAACTCTTCTCCTTGTGCCTAGTTTATACAGCCTCCTCAAACGATGATAAATGATGAATTTTCTATAAGCAGCCGCATTCTATTCTGCAGTTGTGCCAGCGACAGGAGTAAAATCAACTTGAATTAGATGAAGAAATTAACAGAAAAAATCTCGTAAAAAAAGTGCCGAGCTCACGCGCTGTCGCGTGTCGAGTTTAAGTTATAAGGTCAGAGTTATTTCTTTATACATTTTGTGCTCTGTGATATCAGGGAGGAATAATTTCGTGGCAGTAACGGCATAAATCAACGCCATAGACGCGAGGGTGAATATATAGGCGGTAGTAATTAAAGCTTTGTTTAGTTGGCGACTTTTCACCTGAGAGGAATGCTTCATGCCATCTTTACTTTTTTGGGGCTGTAATGTAAAACTTCACCAAATACTTCACATTGCAGTGAAGCATTTGGGTACAAGTTTGGGACTTTCTTGTCAGAGTTTTTGTAAGAGCCCAAAGGCCTCTGCATGACATAGCTTGTAACTATTGTTGTTACAGATCTAAAAAATAATAGAACAAAGGGCCATGATTAATCAAACCATTAAGAAGGATTTCAAAATAGTTATTCATGAATAAATAATCATTTTACTAAATCAATGGATTCAAGTCGACTGCCCCGGTGGCTCAGTTGGTAGTGAACCTAACTTCTGTGCTTGGGGGCGTGGGTTCGATTCCCATCTAGGACAAACATTTGTGTGATGAACATTTGTGTTTGTTCTATGTCTGGGTGTTAATATCTATTTAAGTATGTATTTAAAAAATATATCTGTACGTATATCAGTCTCTGGCAGCCATATTACAAGCTTTGCTTAGTTTAGGGTCAGATGACCATGTGTGCAATAATGTCCCAGATATTTATTTTATTTATTTATTTTAAGTAAAGTTTTCGAAATAAGGGGTTTATTAAAAACTAGACTTTTTGTGGACTGACTGGACTGACTGACTTTGAATTATGTGTTTTGGATAAATACACAATAAAAAAGTTCAATTAAAAATTTAAGCCTATGGCTGATCTCTATTTAGAGCTTTGATCATATTAATACTATATTTTACTATTATTTTTTAAGTTTTCTCATAACATATACGAGCATCTCAATCAGAAAAAAATGCAATACCCAAAAATTTATTATTTTTAATATGGCCGCCGAAATAAAGTTCTAAAACATGTAAATAAACATGAAAAGCATCATTATACTAATGTTGTAGGTTTCCATCAGAATTAAGTTCCAAAAGAAAGAAAATACAAAGAGCCTGTAAGTAAATGATTGCTTTGTCGTTACAGCTGATAATAGGCTATCAGCTAAACCACACAGTAATGAGTCTGGACCAAAAATAAGCTATTCCTTACTGAAAGCGTTTTCTTTTTCATGTTTGTAAGCACAACTTGCATTTTCCCACTAGCCGGAATCCCACCGCCTATATTTCCAAGTCATGGTACTTATCTCAAAAGAGACCTACTGGAGGGTATACCACTATGTAGAGGATGTAACGTAAAAAACACTTTCCCAAACAACGTCGAGATCATTATATTCTACTGCGCTACTGACGGACTTCAAAACAGGAGGTTCACAAGAAAGTACTTCTGTATAATAATTATTATCAAATAATTTCAATGACTAATATCCTATATTATTTTTTTATATACCGCCGCAATGGTTCTATTTTTAACCGACTTCAAAAAAGGCGGAGGTTCTATGTTAGGTCGGTTTTTAATGTAATTGTTATGTACACCAGTTAGAATATTTAAAGGTACATATATGTGAAACCTTGGATGCATAATAAGTCTCTATAAGACAGCCCATTAGCTCGTTTATCACCTATGGCATAAGAAAACAAACAGACGATACACTCGTACATGATTGCTCGACAACTAAGGTGGCTAATACTAACAGACGATACACTCGTACATGATTGCTCGACAACTAAGGTGGCTAATACTAACAGACGATACACTCGTACATGATTGCTCGACAACTAAGGTGGCTAATACTAACAGACGATACACTCGTACATGATTGCTCGACAACTAAGGTGGCTAATACTAACAGACGATACACTCGTACATGATTGCTCGACAACTAAGGTGGCTAACACTAAGGTAGTTGCGTTTTTTTGTGTACAATTATTTATGTTTCAACAGTTTTTTTTTGTGAATTACTTCAATATAAAATTGCTTTCAAATTAAATTTTATTACGTGAAAATTATTATAATCTATAATAATAATGATTGAGATAAAAAAGTGTGTTTGAGATTAAAACTAAAAATCGTTCGCCCATCGGGGCGTTGCCGGGCTGTGTTTGTTCCAGTACACCCTGTATAGGACTGTTCACTCCATCGGGTTTCACTTAGGGTCGTAATCAATACCTATCTGCGGTATAGGATTGTCATTAATAATCTTGGATACCGTTTGTAAGGATTCGACAGGTGGAGGCCGCTTTCAATGGTGGTAGAGGCAGCGAGAGAATCTTTTGGGGGATAGAATTATAAGGTGGGAGTTTGTATAGAGCTGGATGGATTGAAAAGAGTCGATGAAAATGAGCGTAGGGTTTTTTACAACCTTTATTTAACTTGCCTTGTTAGTATGTATCTGTTATAATATGTTTGTAGTGGTAGGACTCTTTTGCAGAGTCCACCTGGGGAAGTACCACACTTTTGACAGTTATTTAACCGCCAAGCAGTAGTGTGCAAACTCTGATGTGTTCCGGATTGAAGGGCAATGTTTCCAGCGAAATTACAGGGCACACAGAGATTTGACATCTTATATCTCGGGGTAACGAGCGCAGTGCATTGTCCAGGGTTTGGAACTGTTGAAGTTTGAAATTTTGAGTGGCGTTGAGCTGTTATGGGCAAGTGTGAAGAGCCATCAGGCGAGCAACTTCGCTCGTCTCGTCACTCAGTATCATAAAAAAATACACTGTGGGACAAATCTTACAACTGTATCTTAGACCAGTCTTCAACCGATTGAGCTGAAATTTGGCATACTTATGTAAGTTCGGTGACAATGCAATGTTATGGTACCATCGAGCTGGTCTGGTGATGGAGCCTGAGAGTGGCCATAGGAACTGCTAAACAAAACTACGTAAACTCAACAAGTTTGGCCATATACGTTCCGTGACATTGCAATGCAAATTAAAAGCTTATTTTTAAAAACTTTTTTATATTTTAATGACATTGCGAGCTTTATTGAAATACTTGATTTAGTGTATGCAGTAGTTCAGAATCTATGTAAGATACATAATATTTTACATTTATCTGTATTTTACGTAACTTTTAAACATTCGTGATATGTAGATATCTACCTACATGTTTTTATTGCTAATCGGGACTGTTCTGTATTTTATTTAGTCAGACTATCATTCAGCGCAAATAAGTGTAAAAAAATGTATAAATGAACGATGTGATTGATACCAAAATTGATACGGCAGTTGTCATATCTTACTTTGGTACTCATAAGAAAAGGTCTGAGGCATCAAGAGTTCGATCCAAGAACAATTTACATCAACGTTCGTATTTTTAAATGTTGTATGTTCACTTACATTGAATATATATATATATATATATATTTTTTAATGGAATATAGTTATAATTTATTACAATAACTTAAACAACAAATAATAATATTTTAATATAATATAAAATACTATATATAATTTAATATTTTAATTCTATAAAATTTAAATTAATATTACATTCGCTGAGTTGGCAATAAAAATATCTCCATGCCACCATCTACCACTTCCAATAGTTAGTTTCAATTGTCTAGAATGGTGCGTCAGTATAACACTCTGTCGAAGACAACCGATATTGACATATTTGGCGACAACGTTCTTAGTTTTAAGAAGTCTCTAAGGTCTCTGACTATCTGAACAGTTTTTAATTATTTGAATATTATTATTATTTCTTTGACATTTATTACTTGACTTTTTTAATTTTAACAATAAGTACTTTAATTTTTAATTTGTTTGTTTTATGTCTTAGTTATATTTATGTTTAACACTACTTAATTATTTTGTTTTTCGCTCATTATTAATGCATGCTGTCTTCACCTGTAATTATTGTGACATTTAGTTATATTTTTGTTTGTGTTTAACTGTTTGATCGAATTGATGTACACAGTGTAGGTGAACTTAAATAAATAAATAAATATACGGGGTTAGGCGGAACTGGCACTAACCCGAATGGAGGCGATAGTAATCATCATTATAAACACTTTTTACGTGGAAACAGGCGAGTTGGCGGTCAAAAGCAAACCTATTAATGCATTACAAAAAATACCAGTAAAATGCGAAAAAAAAGCAACTGTTCCATGAAAAAAACAATACTCACACACTAATATATATACAAAGAACAGCAGAGCTTTTAATTTGCCCTCTCAGTTTTTTTTACGATGAGTACAATGACTTTTATGGCTTAGAACCACCGTTCTGTGTAACCCTGTATGAATAACCAACCAATCCCAAAATAACCAACCTAACCTAAAAACGCTAACCTGATCTTGTAAAATATAAGCCTCCAGTCAACCCTGCGAGATCAACTCGTTTGTCATGTCATGGCGGGGGAGGGATATGCCACGTTTTCACTTTTTTAACCCGTGGATAGACGTGTGAATAATTTAAGTGGGCTTTCGACCTTTTTGCGGTCGGTTAAAAAATGAACCGGAGTCAGTGGTTCAAGCGAGGAGACAGAAACGATGGAGCTTATTACATGTATGGGGATTGGTGAAGAAGAAAAAACGTTAAATTGCGGGATTTTCCTTCTGTGAGGAGACTAAAAGCCAGCGTTAAAATAAACTTGTTCAGGAGGGTAACCTAAATTAAAAAATAAAACTTTCTTATAATAGGTATATCTTAAATAAATAATTTTCAATTTTCATTTTAAAAAGTCAATATAAGGTTATTATATAAAGTTTTTGAGATTATGGTAGCCTGGTGTTTCGAAATAAAAGGTTAAACTTGGTAGCTATTATGTTTTATGCACTGAATTACTGAGCTGAAGGAACATCCAATCTTCAGCGCTACATTTGATTATATAAGTGTTAACCTTTGACTATGAATATACCTAATCAAATGTAGGGAATATAGATCCTACCTACAAGTACCTACCTACTTACTACATACATGGTATCTATCTACTACCTACTTGGCTTGGCTGGCACCGACTTCAAATAGATGAGTGGGTAGCGCTTATAATAATTATATTAATTTATTTTTCGCTTTTAAGTGCCTATTTGTGGTTTTGAAGTCGTTTTTTTTTGTTAAAACTAATTTTTAAACTAAAACAAATCAATTATATTTAACAAGCGATATGAAAGCAATTATTTACTCTGAGAAAATATATGCGTTTGCTTTTCAAATAGGTACATAAATATTGACTCGCACAATCATATCTCAATCAAGTCTTTAATATTATTGCTTATAAACTTTTTGTTCTATCTTGATCTACCTGTAACAGACATACACATTCACTATTCATCATTTTATGATTTCTTTCGTTCTGATTTCGTTCCATAAATACAAAAACACAATCATACAGAAATAGTTGTCGAATCGTTTAGAAGTAATGTTCAGTCGACGAGGCGTCGCGCCAGTTTCCGAAACGTTTGTTTCACCTTGTTCCTTTCCTTTGGATAACGGCTTTCCTCAAGCTCGTTTTATTACGTGTTGGATTCAATTATAGAGGAACTAAGAAAATGTGTATTGGAGGGAAATGTTTGTGTTGTTTGGTTTCTCGAACAATCGCGGCTTGGTGTTGGCACGATTTTAACATTGCTTTGTAGCAATTAAATAGTTTTTGCTTAGTTTTGTTGGAATTTCATTTTGCTTTTCGTGACTTTTGCTTGTGTGCATTGTTTTGGTTTTTTATTTGTTTTCAAACGTTTTAAATGTTTATTTTACATCAGACTAGTCTAATGTTTGAATGCGATATAATCTAATGAAAAACGATGATGCGGTCGAAGAAGCATGCAGCGTGTGTAGGGACCTACAACTATATATTCAAATCGCCCGCGAAACCGCGCGGCCGTTACGTGCGCCAGCGCTTCCACCACCGTAAAGCGGCGCACAAAAAACTATTCTCGTTAAAAATGGCGACTGTATGACTCGCTACGCGCTCACGAAATAAAACAAATAAATATTCAAAGAACACAAGAGGTATCATAATAGTGCGCGAGTGCAGGTGTCGTACTTGGAGAGAAATACGTGGATACGCCGGAGGACGATACGCCGGTGTGGCGGCGGGTGAGCTTATTTATTCGCTTTTGGGTGTTTTGTAAAAATTTACTTTTCTCATCGCACAACGCGACAGCGTGTTTGTCTAGTAGAATCTTTTACCTTAGACTAGAACACTCAGAGATTGCAATTCTTTAGAATTCTTTGACGTAGACAATTGCTTTACGGTTCTAAATCAAACAATCAATCATTTTACAATCATCATCATCAATCATCTTACTTGCTTTTCAAGGGCATGCTCACAGCCACTACATTCGTTTTTATAATCCTCAAATCCTCGTCAAGGTGAACCGGTATTTACGAAAGATGCTACGAGAGGCTATTGAAATTGAAAAAACATCCAAATTTTAATAGAAAGAATATGGTTGGCAATTACCAGCTACTACCAGCTATCTAGTCATCAAATTAATAAAATATTGATTATGATTAAAAAACATATGCGGTACTTGTAAATAATTTTATAACATTTCTATGGATCATCTAGTCTGCCTGTGACCATGGACACTGCAGTGTTTGAAACGTTAGGAATTAAAATAATACAATAAATACGATAAAATCCGTTAGAAGTGTTTAATTCCAATGTGTAAAAATCGCGAAAATATAACAAAAATGCGATGACAAAAATGGCATCTACACATTTCTAATATAATCAAAATTGAAGCAGAAAGAGTAGGAATAAGAGGAAACAGGAGCGGAACAAGCGGAAATTACTGAGCGCCTTGAAGGGGCTCGCAAATGAAGCGATTATGGAATATATACACACTACATCGACTCCGGTTAAATTAAAATTTATTATAAGAACAACTCTATGACTAAAATCAAAACAGTGACATTTACGCCATATAACGTGTGACGGAGGGCAAAATTTGGAATGACAAACACACAGAATAATAAAGAGCATAGAATCCATCACGTGATTTACGAAGCGGACAAGGCCGTCTGTCAAATAGCCTTTGGAGCCTTTTACAGGTCCCTTACACATTAAAATAGTGTACAACCCTGCAATTTGCCGTCCTGTCAAAAATATATCTGTTTCGTTTTGGTAACAATAGTTTTGGCATATGAGTAAAGAATGTAACATGTTTAATTCGTTTATGCTAAATTAGCACTAAGTAATTTTATGTTTTAGTCCTTTTTCTGAGGACTAACATGACACTCGACACTTTTTGTCGTAGTTTGTCGTTTAAAAATCTGCCATAATAGACAATATAACATAAACTATGTAGAGGTACTACCAATATAATTTACGGAGGACCTAACTTTCATTTTGCTTTTAATTCGGTCTAGTGTCGAGTTGGTGTAGTGAGAAATGTCTTTAATGTGCCCAAGGACACGTTCTAGGAATATAAGAAATCCAGGCAGTTAAGAAACAGGACGCATGGTGCCTACGTAGCCCATCAGACAATTAGGACACAAGGGAAACTTGACTTAATCTGGGGCCGAGTTACTGTAGGAGTTCTTAGCATTTGTGACTATTTCTGAGGAACTCATTTGGTACGAGCTTAGATACTTATCCAAGAATTTACTTTAACCTTTGACGCAAAAACGTGGGCTATTATTAGTTTAACTTGTGTATATGTGTGTCTATGGCATCGTAGCTCTCAAATGGCTAAACGGATGTGGATTTAGTATTTTTTTGTTTGTAAGGTGACTTGGTCGAGAGTGTTGTTAGCTATGATTTATCACAATCTGTTCAGCCATTTGAAGATTATAAGCTCTTTAATCATGGGTTTAGAAAATAAATATTAAGTCAAAGTCAAATCATTTATTGCACATTATGCTAAGTATATAGTTCACACTTATATTAAAACAATGACCCAATTAGGGTATGGCAATTTAGGTATGGAGCGGCCCGATCTGTTTATAGTGTTTTGTCGTTTTGATAATTTTCTACTGAATTATAGCACTTTTCAATTAATAAGTTTTCAAATTTTTTGCGAAATTTTGTTCAGTTTCGACTCTTTACTAGGTTTGATGGCGATGTTATCTGGTGTTTTTTTTTTCGATACAAAACTCGTGTCAAATAGCCATGAGATACCAATCATTTGTATGTAGATATTTAATAGCCGAATATTTAATAAATATGCTATGTAATATTTATTGAGGTAGAGCTTATATTTTTCACGCGAAATTCCAACCGAGAGTACGAGGTTATTCTTTCGCATTTTTCCTTACTTACGCGATCCTTATTTTCTTTTACCAAAAAATGACGCCGACCCGACAAAGCTCAAGACAGTATAACGTAAACGTGTGAAATATGTCCTCACTCTGCCGACTAAACGGTCGCATATCTCTTATCTCGCCGGCGCTAATAAATAATCCGCACCGAGCTGGCTGCCATGAATATCACTTACACGGGGAAATACTCGCACATCTCAGCGATTTCCTTCTTCAAGAACAGTCTGATACAGGGACGAAAATAGGTAACCCCAATCTGTCCGAGATGGGGTACATGCCCCCTTGGCTCGTGGTTTACTGAAAACGTTTCGTACAGTATATAAACGCTCTATATAGGAAATAGTTATATTCTAAAAAAACATTAATAACGTAGCGCTACTTCGCCCAACTCTAAATGCGAGCCCAAATAGGTGCAGTTTACAAAATAACGAGAACGCGAACTTTAACGCGCCGAGATACGGTTTGCACTCACATGATTTTGCAAATTGCACTTATTCGGGCCCGTTTTTAGAGTAAGGCTCCAGATCTCTTTGAATATTTTATCAAACTCCAGCTAGATGCTAATCAGAAAAATAAATCTACACGATAAAATGAGATGAAGCAAGTAAGTTTTAAGAAGATAAACAGTTTGAATTCTTTACTTTAAATTGAAAATAAAATGCGTCACGGGTATCAGCGTGGCTTGATCGGTCTAATATATCGACACGGGGTAGTCAGAACGGTTGGCGACAATTTTATGGAGGCGTTTACCTAAGTTCATTGAATTAAGCCATTCGTCGAAGTTTTGGATTGTCTATAACATTGAAACAGTAAACACTAAAGTATGGAACGCTTCATAAAGAAAATATTTTTATTTGGGAATGTGTTTTTGGACCCAATTTTATTGTCAATGTCACATAGAAGTTTTTTGCAGAAGAATTCTTATTTTCCCCACCCCAAATGAAATCCTGAGTACGTCAACATTCTAGCAAGTTGTAAAAAGTAACGCGCTCTCTTTGTGGGCTCAAACTCTTCGATAATGTTTAGACGATTCTGTTCGAAAATATATTATGCATTCTATGGTCGGAAGAGATGTTCCGATTGATTTTGCGTTAACCCAATTTGGTGCGACATGGCTCCGGCAACGGAAATGGAAATATTACTATCAGTAAAATAATTTATAGGTACTTTTCTGGTTGTTTGTATGAGAACGAGAGCCGAGTATGTGACGATATTTATTGATCAATCAACTTGGAGTATATTTTTTTTATAATTGGAAAACATGACGGTTGATATAAAAAAAAAAAAACTTACATAATCGGTGGCGATCACAGATCATACAAACAAAGAAGATATAGTAAGGTGCCGTGGCGGGTGCGAACACATGTGGCCTAAATCATGCTTGATGCTTCTAGTCAAACTCACCCAGCAGGCAACCTTGCCGCCCATTTTTTTGCTTGTAGGCTATGAGTTAGTTCATTGGTGTTTTTTTTATTTATTTATTACTGAAGTAAGTTATGTTCAGTTTAAATGCCTTCGCTCAACAACGGCGAAGGAAAACATCGTGTTGAAACCGTATGTCCAAGAACTTAAAAAGTTCAAAGGCATATGACATTATGGGAACATGAGCGGCTGACAATGATGATGATGATAAAAGCCGACTTGCTTAGTTTTACCATTAAAGTTAATAAACACATCAAAAATAATAAATAATCTAGCTGTTCGACCTTTTTGATTTATGTTTCTCATTTTATAAAATACGCGGAGAGAGTAATGAAATGGTGGAATATTACACACCATTGCGTTAAAAAGAAGTTAATATCTGCAACATTCTTCCTTTTCCATTAAATTAAACAACTGCGAGCGGATTCCCGCTCTGAATGTCTCCACAAAAGATATGAAACAACCATTCGCGTCTCATAATAAAATCAGGACAAAATATTAAAACACAACGCTAGCGGACAAATGCTCAATAAAGTGCCTAAAGGTCGACATCCACCAGAGAGACGAGCGGAGACATGTTTCTTAAAATTTATTATTCCTTGTAAAATCAGCTAAGCTTAGTATAAGCGTGTATAATATATAGGAGAGAATTATATAGCCCATTGTTTGGCTCTCATTGCTATTAAAATTTGCAAGTTGAAGTGGCAATGGGCAAGCCACATCGCTCGAAGAACTGATGACCGATGGGGAAGAAAGGTTCTTGAGTGGAGACCACGAACCGGAAGTCGCAGCGTAGGTAGGCCTCCCACTAGATGGACCGACGACATTGTGAGAGTCGCGGGCATCCAGTGGATGCAGATGGCAGGATGTCGTTCAGTGTGGAGGTTAAAGGGGGAGGCCTATGTTCAGCAGTGGACGTCTTCTGGCTGATGATGATGTTTGGCTCTAATAGGTATACAAGCAAACATAAACTATCATCTCCGCTTTGGTGGAAACGGGCCCTAATATCGAGTCGTTTTCTTAACAGAGGAAGTAAAAGAAAAAGGTACCGGAATAAAGCAATCTATTTATTTTTATTTCGCATCCCAACCTTGAAGATAATTGTGACATTTGCCGTTTTCCCGACGCCGAGCATTATGAGTATTCTTTCCCGATCGACGTCCCGGCCCGACATATTGGGTTGCTATATTGGAATTTTCCGATTTGAGTTCGTACAGAGCTGCTTTATAAATATACTAGCAGCACCCGCGGTTTCATCTACTTTCCCATAGGAACCGTGTATTTTCGGAGATAAAATATGTTTGGTTACTTTTTATCTAGGAAAGATACATTATCCAGGATATAACTTACTTCTATATCATATTAAAATCTGTTCAACCGTTACGAAGTTGAGCATTTTGACCTATACTCGTGGTCATCCTTTGTACTTGAAAATGGTAAACGCTTAGCTACGGACCGATTCTCGGGCAATTGACGCTGTTTCTTGTCACATGCATATCAGTCAGAGACACAGTTACAAATAATTATCCATTGTCAGAAAACTGAATCGTTGTATTGGGGACGAAGATGTAAAGGCATCAAAGGCAGATTTAGAATATGATTGCGATAGCTAGGTACTACCTATAGCCAGGCATTTAATAGTAACTAACCAAGAATCTCGAACCCGGGGGAGGCCTATGTTCAGCAGTGGACGTCTTCTAGCTAATGATGATGATGAACCAGCCATCATGTGCTTCCTCATGACGTTTCCGGTTTCCTTATAACTGAAAGCTCATGTATGTATTTCATGAACGATATTCCGACACAGTAATTGATTCATTTGTTCTGATCAATTACCGTCCATTTAATTACATCAGTTAACAATAGTAGTGATGGGACACGGGACAAACGCCGGTATTCGGCCACAATGCCGAATGCCCGAACAAAAACCGGATTAATTCGGTTATCGTCGGCTGCTAATAATAATAGTGTCCCCGTAATCCACCGTGATGGATGACAGATCCACCCCTCGGACACCCCTTTTAATTGCCTCGCCCGTCACTCACACTGAATTTTCGATTTATATTATAATAAGTTCGATTCGGTTTCGGCTCCTTGGTTTTATAAAGGTTTTGTCCGCATAGTGCGCGATTTTGTCTTTTTGTGAGGGAAACTTTGAAGGGTAGATGAAAAGCGTGGAAATTTGCTTAATCTTGATGGATGCACTTTTCATTGCATTTTTGGCGTTTGTCATGTTAATCTGTATCGTGGAACAAGGGAACACTGGAGAGTGACTATTTTTTACTTGTGCATACTCATTTGGGCACTTTATAGTCGTGGGATTTAAGCTACTTTTTATAATCCAGGCGAAAAAGGCATCATCATCCTATCATGTTCCCACTGCTGGGACCACAGAAAAAAAAGTAAATAGAACGGAAATTAGAAGGAAACTCTGTCGCCAGGTATTGTGACAGATATGTGATTGAATATTCTTATTTATGTCAACGCGTCGAACTCCGCGTCACAGTTGCTAACACAGTTGCTGTGGGTTTATATGGATGCAAGTGGCTACAACAAATTTCTTGACAGCCATTCTAATTTAAACAAAAAAAAACTTTTCTGCGACTGGGACACATGCCTTCTCTCAGAGAGAGAGATGATGGGCCCTTATCCATGCAGGCCCAGTGCATGTTAGTAAATGTCATATTATGTCTTTAATCTTTTTGACATATCGATTACTTCACGAATTGTTGAGCAAATACATCAAACTGCACATAATTTATTTGAAGTACTAAATAAGAAAGAAAAAAACAGCGCGATACTACTTTACTTTCAAAGCAAACAACTCTTTCGATACTTTTTAAACTTAGGTCTTACATAAAGTCTAGACTATAAAATGTTGTGCTATTTATATCCTGGATGCCACGGTAGGCTACACTCCGAGTTAGAAAAGTGGTCATAAAGTTAGCACGGCTCGTGGAGAGAGACTCATAAATTTACTGAGATACCTTTAGGTTTTCTATCAACTGGGAAACGATATTTTGAGATAGTTCAGAGCATTCCTTCTCTTCGAGTTTTTTGAAGTGAAAAGTTCTTTAGGCGCGTTATGCAATTTTTGGGTGAACAAAAATCATGGAACTCGCGACATCGTCACGCTGTACTGTGTATTTTAAAACAGCGCCATCTCTTGTAGAATAGGTGAATTACTTCTTAAGTTTTCACTACTGAGTACTGACGTGCAGTCCTATGACTGATGTGTTTTTTTTCCGTTAAGTTATTACCATAACAGTAATAATTTTAACAGTTTATTAGTTGTTTATAATTTAACAAACTGTCTTCATAATTAGTCAAATACGTAATATCGTCTACTTGGATGAAACTATTATGTCACTATTCCAGTTATTTTGATTTAAAATAAATAAATATCTGAGACAGTTTTGCACACACGGTCATCTGACCCCAAACTAAGCAAAGCTTGTAATATGGCTGCTAGAGACTGATATACATACATTTATATTTTTAAACACAATACTAGAAATAGATATTAACACCCAGACATAGAACAAACACAAATGTTCATCACACAAATGTTTGTCCTAGATGGGAATCGAACCCACGCCCCCAAGCACAGAAGTTAGGTTCACTACCAACTGAGCCACCGGGGCAGTCCACAAAAAAACCACACTACTTTATAGATTTTGACGAAATTTCTATGGGACCAATTTGAAAATAAGTATATCTTTTCAATATATGTTTTTAATTCTAAATCGGTTTATAGATGGCGAAGTTCTGAGGTAACAAATAAAAAATAAAACCGATTTAAAACTTATTTTTTAAAGTCGATTAAAACAGTTACGACAGTTTAAAACACTAAACAACAGGCATAGATAATGAAAAGTATCACTATGCACCTTCCGGCTCCATCATCAGACCTTCATCACCAAGTGTAAGTGTATGGGACTCTTTCAATAATATTGCGACTCGATTGTATCATCACACTAAGCACACTAATATTATAAATGTTTGTGTGTGTGTATGTTTGTTACTCCTTCACGCAGAAACGGATTTGGATGAAATTTGGAATATACATAGCTTATGTATAGGGTACTTTTCATCATCACCATTTGTTATCACCACGCGGGTGAAATCGCTAGTAAAATTATTATTTTTTCATTTTATCGATATACCACCCTATTTGTTGTTCACATATGAAATCGCTCAATCCGGTTGCCATTTCAATATCCTTTCATTTCGCAACTCATATTTATTTGCGTCATTATTTATCCACACTGCAAACAATCAACACATCTGTGAAGCAAATTATCAAAAATTCGTAATACTCGGTTTCATTGGAATTCACGCTTTTTGTGTTACAAATTAAGGCTCAAACTGTATTTAATATCTCCATCGTAAGGATGAGAATCTGCCACACGATTTAGAGATTTGTTTCATGTGCAATATGGATCATTTTGGCATTGTAGTGGGGTAATGACAGGTTATGATGAATCGAGTCGCATTGAGAGCAGCTGTGAATGACGTAGTATCGTTTGTCGTATATCGAATGATCGTGGTCGATGATCGAGGAGTACATGTCATTAGTAGAGTGAGAGATTGGGTTTTCATTGGAAACAAGCTGCAAGAGTTAGCAATAGTTGCGCGACCGACTTTTTATTACCTTTTCCGATAGCTTTCTAAAATTATAATTGTTTAATAAATGGTAACATGGAACGGTGGTTATAAACCGAAACGTTGTACCTACTTATTATTATGAACCACTTTTGCTATGGGACCAACTGGGACCACTGTTTTAAACTATCACGGTTGTTCACTAAATTTATTATTTACGGGATATTTACCGTGGTAAGGTTGTGGAAGGAGCTCCCGATATTTCGATGCAATTACATGCACCATGTTCACGGGAAGACTTTGTTTTTTGTATTTCGTTACAATACAATACAATATCACTTTATTATACACCATATTTAAAAACAAAGTAACTTAAAATTAATACAAAAACCGGCTTTATAATAGGCGGCCTTATCGCCTTAAGCGATTTCTGCCAGGCAACCTTTGGATGGACATGGACTGAAAGAGGAATAGGGTTGGTGGTGTAGATAATACATCTAATATACATACATACAAACAAATACTAAATTTACAAATAATTATATGTACTTACTAATACATACTATAAATAATACATACACACATACCAATTATAAATAAAGATTCGTTGTGTTAAATAAAATTTTCTATGGAACAGCTGTTATTTGTTCAGAGTTAGTCCCATAGAGAAAGTTACTTATTATGATCATAATTATGTTAATAACCTATAGTGACCTATAGTATAGTGACCTGCTTTCGTCTTAGTTCTATGTGAATCCATCCGCTATCGAATACAATTTATACAGGCAGACTTTTATACGTACCTATTGTATTGCGAAAAGAAAGATATAGTTTTGAATAGACTTGCAATGACAGAAGTCAGATAACAATGTATGTATTTGTGAGTTGTTTATTTATTTTTCTTGTCTCGGATAAACGTATAAAATTAATATTGGTTTACGTTTATGTTTACGTAAGTATTATCATTATCTGCTCATTTAAATAAACGTAACCCAATAGGTACCTAAGTACAAATTTGTTAAAATATAAAAATGGTCTTTGTTGCTATTTTCAGAACATATTTATATTATGTTTGCCTACCGACAGCGATTTTTAATTCAACCCCGATTCGTCTCCCAGTTTTTCTGTCCACGTAAAAAATTTGGTTTCAACCCGCATTTTACGCCGGTGGCAGCCCTGAAAACAATATTAGATTAGTGCAGCATATATTTATTTTTATTTAGGTAAGTTTGATAAGATTGAAATTTTTTATACTTTTTTGTTTTAATTAATAGAACATGTGCATTATCTTAAAACGCATACTGTTATAACCACAACCACAAGTCTTTTGTAGAGGTAATAGTTTACATTACGCTTTAAATTACCTACTGGATCGTAAAACATTATAAATTAAATATTATGATCGTTAAATATCTATAACTTTCGTGCTTTTTCTATTCTATTCAAAAAGGTACTCTCAGAGAAAGACCTACCACATCTCCAAACTACAATAAAACACCGCATAAATAAGACTATTCAGTGTGTTAATAGTAAGGCTGGCTTCACACTGCCATACGTGCGTCCCTCGTGCGTAATTCGATTGCGTCCCCGCGTCCGGCGTGCCACGCACAATGCGCCGTGATTGGTCACGCGACGCGGCGTCTTCGGACAACTTCGGTATCTTTCGGCTTGTTCGCAACTACGTGTGCAGCGCTCTCTACATCAGTTTAATGAACATCTGATTAGATTCCTGGTGAAACTGTTGGTTAGTATGTGTGATTTATAGGCTTATCTTCAATAGACTTACAAATACAAACATCCCATATTTTTTTCTGGCGAAACATACCATTATCGCAGCACCTTATTAGATGCCACTGCTGGGCTTTGAATTGCCAGATAGCCGAGAACCGCTGGAATTCTCTCATTATTTCGTTTTGGATTCCGTAAAAATTTAAAAATTATCCAGCATACCATTTTTGGTAACATGAAATAGCCGCGCGGGTTCAATCGTGTTTAGATTCTCTAAAAGCATCAACAGGTAGATCTCGGTAAATCTTATGCAAAATATGGATGATAATGTTAATAATCATGGTTATACAATGCCACTTAGTAGTAGGTTGATTTTGAATATAAAATAATTTAAAAAAACCGACAACAAGTCCACAATGACTTCATTTTGAAATGTTTACCCGGTAATTTGGTCAACCGATCTGGCATCCCTTGCCGCTTAAGCTTTTGCGTCTCTCTCATTTACTTCTATCATGCTTCACTTCAAAAAAATACCTAGTAACTGTTATGTCTGGTACTAATCAGACACTAAATGTTTTTACAAAATATTTAAAAACATATATATAGGTATTCAAATACATATTATGTCCGTAAAACTAGGATAACTGCTTATGGCCTAAAGTAATGCAGAAACTGTGGTATTACAATTTTTATAAGTAATCTGTTTATTTTATGTAATCGTTTCCCTCTAATAAAAATTTAGATTTAGATTCTTATTTTTTTGTTTTGTTTACTATTAACGTTCTATCTAAACAATAACAACAATCAACCTGTTTAACACCGCCAATTACTAGTGTAAGGGTGTGTTCACACGTGACTGCGCGCCGACCGCTCGTTACAGTGTGCACGACGTCCGCATAACAATGAGGATAGAGGATAGAGTTCACTACTGCGTTCAGGGTATTAGATCCAGTTCCTCAACTGGATGTTATAAGCTTGAATATTTTAGAATATAAGAATGTTGAAGTTGCAAACGTAATATCGTAAAACATCAACGTCAATTTGTGTGTAAAGCTTTAGCTCAGAGGTGGTTCAAAATATACAATAAAATGCCCCGGTGGCTCAGTTGGTAGTGAACTTAACTTCTGTGCTTGGGGGCGTGGGTTCGATTCCCATCTAGGACAAACATTTGTGTGATGAACATTTGTGTTTGTTCTATGTCTGGGTGTTAATATCTAGCTAAGTATGTATTTAAAAATATATATGTATGTATATCAGTCTCTGGCAGCCATATTACAAGCTTTGCTTAGTTTGGGGTCAGATGACCATGTGTGTAATAATGTCCCAGATATTTATTTATTTATTTATTTAAATATATTTTGCTTACTGTTTAGAGAAAATATATAGCACGCATTGTGCCGTCATACAAAATTATAACGGTCAAATATATTATTATGATTGATTTCATTATAATATATTTGATACCATGATTCAAAACTACTACATCAACCAATCACACACGATTTGCGTAGTAACTATTATATAACCTGTAGTCGTAGTTGCAAGCCATAACTCACGCTACGCGCAAGCGACGCGCAATTAAAATTCATGGCTCGTCCGGCTGCCGTGTGCGCGCGCCCTAATCAACCGATTGCTCGCTCGTGAATGTGCAGCCTGAATATTGTAGCTCGTGATCAATTTCAGTACGATTAGATGTGAAACTGGTTTCATATCATCAACATTTTAGCTCGTGATCACTGAACACGCACTGTTGTGTATAATTTTATGTTCTTGTACGCGTTCGTTGCATATGGCCACTTGTTTTTTTTTTACAGATTTTAATTAAATTAGGTTCTCAATTTTATATGTGACGCAATATCTTCTCTGATAGTTTTTTTTATATGCTATATCTTTTGAATGATTGTCATAGGTGGGAATCGAACCCACGCCCCCAAGCGCAGAAGGCAGGTTCACTACCAACTGGATCAACGGGGCCATCAAATATATTGGCATCAGTGATTGGAAAAGAAACGCCGAGGATTGGGGCAAAAGACGTCCCTTGAGAAGCTCCATGTCCATCTATTGACTGAAGTGGGCTGATGATTATGATGAAGGTTCTATGCGAGAACAGTGTTCTGACGATGCAATCAACTCCACATTGTTGTGGATTTTATTCAAAACTATTAGAGTTCGTTTTCGTATGGTCAGTTAGGCATGATGTGTTGTTGAACTTACCAAAGTCCAAAGCAAAATATCCTTTATATACAAACTTTTATTTTATCTCGTAGTTTCGTCTCGTTACGTACGAGTTTGTAGACAGGTTTGTGTACGATCAAAGACCATCAAAATTATATCTAATTATGAGTAACTATTGAAAAAGATATCATATTAGTAGATAAGCTTTCAAAGTTTCAAACTGACACGAAGAGAAAGCTTTTAGAGAAATGATACCGTTGCGTTATCTTTCCAACTAACTATATGAGTAGTTTTCTTTGAACAAATGGTTATGACGACTCCTTACAAATACATGCAACCTTCTTTGTTCTTGGCTATTTGGCTAATGTTTCTGTGATGACAGTTCTAAATTTTCATTAAAACCACCTGAAGGGGACCAACACAGAAAAGAGAAGTAAATAGAACGGATATGAGAAGGAAAGTCTGTCGCCAAGTATTGTGACAGATATGTGATTGAACATTTTTATTTAGATCAACGAATCGAACTCCGCGTCACAGTTACTGATTTCGAATGACTGACGTTTCGTTTATATGGGTGCAAGTGGCTACAACAAATTTCTTTCAAAAGCGCCTTGACAGAGGTTCTAACTTAACAAAAAAAATAAAAATATTGGGGACCACAAACCAAAACAGCAGCTGGGTATATATTTTAAGTATTGTTGATTTTTTCAAAAAGTGCTAAGTATGTCAATTTCGATAAAATTTATAATGGTACCTCTGAAGTTAACCTACCTTAATCAAAAATAAACATCTAAATAATTTCATATTTGTCGGAGTAATCGCGTAACAAACATACAAAAAAAACATACAGATGAATTGAGAACCACCTCCTTTTTTGAAGTCGGTAAAAAATAAATACGTCCTATAAGTAAATAAAATTGTTTACCAACTACACATACAAAGGCTAAAACACACTCACCTGAATGTAAAAACAATGCCCGAACCAGGAACCGGAGCACCAGAACTTGTAGTCTATATCGTAAATATAAATATTTACTTGGCTACCTTCACCCGTACAAAACACACGCGAAATTCACCCCTGTTCCATCACGAAACGGTCTATATTCACAATAGTGGTGTAATAAGTACGTCAATGTATTGGAGTTGTCCAAACACAGTTAACGTGTTAAGAAGTAGCGTTAACGATTGTTTAAACGGTTATTTTTACCGGCGGCTTTACGAGTGTGCACACGGCTTTACTTCTAATTTATGATTATTTTTATTAAGTAGTTATATTATCCTACAAGGTAATTTTTAGATGATTAAGATAACTATTATTTAAGCTATTTATTACGTTGTGTTTTAGTTAATTACTAAAATAATGTTTAGGTAATGATTTATAAATATGATCACTACTTAGATAGATTACTACACATTCACTACTTTTTAATTTTAAAATGTTAAAAAATACTTATTACTGTGGTTCGTATCGTGATCGCGATCGCTAGGGCGGCGTAGCGCGAGGCGGGCGGGCTTGGGCGCCGTTAGGCGGCGAATGAGCCTCCAGCGGTAAGCTCGGACTTAAATCCCTTCTTCAGCAGTTTACTTGCTTGTACGACTTGTATTTGTGTTTCTCTTAGGTAGATAAGTCGGAAGCCTTTATTAGTTTAATGTATATGGAAATGTTTGTAGAAGGCAGTGATGTCAATAGAGTTTATTATTGGGTTGAAATAAACAAAACGTATCTGCCTACATTGGTTATTGCTACGAAATGCATATTATACACAGGGGCAGGGGCTAGAAAGTGCCAGTATAGATGTGAGTTAGGAAAATATGATAAAGATGATGACATTGTAGTATCAGAAAGTAATTTAAATTTTGCGTAGATTTTCATATAAACTTTCAACCCTTTTTTTCTCCCTTAATCCGGCTCTTGCGCAAATTACAGCCTATACTTTAATCTGCTTAGCTATAAGCATATTCATGAAAACAGCATTTAAATCCGTCCAGTGGTTTAGGAGATGTGCGTGGACAAACAAACAGACAAAAATTCTATAAACTATCTTAACGTGTTCAGCTGCTTATTTTAAGACACCCTGTGAGATTATTTTTTTGTTATCCCGCAATTACAGATTTTTTTATCTCTACGTTTTTATTATATGTATAGATAGATAGATGTATAGAATAAAAATATAATGTAATTTTGTTTGAATTTTATTTTTGTTATGACATATAGATTTATTATATTGTATTGCCTGACACAGATTATTTTTTGTGTAACTGCCCTAAATTTATTTATTGTGCATTGTGTCAAACCCATCGCAGGCCATACATGGATGAGATTGGCACGAGATAGGGATCAATGGCACAAGGGAGAGGAGGACTATACCCAGCAGTGGGTTGATACAGGTGATGATGGTGGGTCTGTGTTACATGATATAAATATTTTATTATTATTGGTGAAACGCCAATGCATATACATGCAATTTCCTAATGTAGAAAGGGTTTAATTAGATTTGATTTAAACAAACCGCGCTTCTCTGAGTTGTTGATAAAATAATATCACAGACCTGCCTACTTGTCAATTCCGTCGAAGTTCCGCATCGAATCACGAGAGATGGCGTTAGCTGTTCTTAGCCGTGTTATAAAACGACGACTATCCAGGACTTCCATTGGTCGAATATGACGTGATCGGCGGATAGACACACACCAGCAGTCATACACCACCCGTACTCAGGTCTCGCAACGCAATATATTTTGATGGTGGAATCTTGCACTTGTGAAAAAGTTTATTTTTCATCGCTCTCGCTTAAATTATAAAAACTAGTGAAGGTGCCGGCCGGCTAACCTGGTTGTACGAGAAATAAAGATCCTGCTGCAGAGGAGATCTGCCAGCTGCTCTCAGGATGACAGGGATGGAAGCGGTCATTTGCAGGTCAGTGCAGGTTCTAGTGATTTCTTATTGACACTCAGGAATTGTAGTCACTCCAGCTTCGTGAGCAATCACATCCAGGAAGGGCTATTTACACGCCCCTCCATACTTTGGTCCTTTTCGAGTCACGGATTGTCCAGTGAACTGCAGATTCACGTAATTTTTTGGTGAATTCTCGCAACATAATTCATATATATATTCACGTAATTTTGGTGAATATCTTACGCAGCGCCCTTATAACATTCGGATTTACGTAATTTTGGTAAATTCTGATAATTTACGCCCTAGATTTTACGTAACTTTTTTGGTAAAATCTGTAATATTTACGCTCAAAGTTAACCTACGTAATTAGTTTGGTAGGTTGACACCCGCTCAATTATACTAGGTACAATTGATTTAATTCTTAGAATTCTACGTATTAATTGGTAGAAATATTCTACGCTTTAATTTCGTTCTACCTTATATTTATTCACATTCCGCTTAACCTTCATTAGGTATAAAAACATTTCGCCGCTTCGCCATAATTCCGCCATTTAGTGTCATTTTTAAGTCGTTTGAATTTAACTTCGTGTGTTTGAACTTGTGTTTCAATACCTACTTATCGCTGACAGTTTGTTTTTTCGTGTTATTGTCGATTTATTTGCGTAAACATGACGGAAAAACAAGCCGATCAGGAAGTAATGTTAGTTTTAGTGAATCAAAAGAAAGAATTATTGTTTCAACGTATGAATCGATTGTATAATTCGTCAAAAAGTGTTATTTCTTTTGATTCATCTACGCGATCGAATGAAAGCTTCCTGGCTGAGTCAGAAACTATTGATGATTTACGAGATAAATTCGAGTCTTTGGTAGATAATTACAATAAAATAAGAATACAATTAAAACCGGACACAGTTCCTGATTACGCGTGTCTCGAGTCATTTGAAGATTTGTACATAAGAGTGAAACGCGTTCGGAACAAACTTACTGCCGAAACTGCCGTAGCTGGTAATTCTAAGGTCTGTTCACATGGGGCGAGTAACTCGACTATGCCTGTATTGAAATTGCAACCTTTAGTGATTCCTAGTTTTGACGGACGCCCTGAAAACTGGAATCTGTTTTATCAGTCGTTTAAGGCGAATATTCACTTAAACGAACAATTGTCTGACGCGCAGCGAGTGCAGTACCTAATCTCAAAACTTACGCATGAGGCGCTTAAACTCACCGCGGGTATTGTTCCGTCTGGTGAGACTTATAGCATTCTCTGGGACAGTTTAGTTAAAAAATTCCAAGATAAACGTGCATTAGGAAGTTTTTACCTTAATAATATTCTTGACTTGAAAGCAAGCTCGCACAATGCAAACAGCCTCGAGGCATTGATAAGCAAATATTCGGCGTCAATTGCAGCGCTCAAACAGTTACAAATCGAAGATTTGACTGATTTTATTTTTGTCCAATGCGCGCTTAGGAAGTTGGACACGCATACCATCCAGTCGTTTGAACTGACAGTTAGGGACACTGAAATACCTACTACTAAACAGCTGATAAGCTTTGTACAAGATCTAGCGAAAATATTGGAGCGTTCGCGACCTAGTACTTTTAATAAACCGCCCGCCAATACATCGACTCGTGATTCACGTAGTCAACATACCTACAAGTCTTTCGTCGCGACGGAACCAAGCGCTCAATCACCTGTTGGTGCACAGCCTGCTGCAGCGCCCTCTACGAAACGAAGTGGATGCGCTTTCTGTGGTAGTACTGATCATGTGCAACTTTATAATTGCCTACAATTTAAAAAACGTGATTCACATAGTAGGTATCAATTCATTAAATCGAAACATGGTTGTGTGAACTGTCTTAGTACAGTACATAACCTTCTGAAGTGCAATTCTACTTCCGTCTGCGAACACTGCCGAAAGCGCCACCATAGTTTACTTTGTTTTACTAAAGATAATGGTGAAAAGAATAATAGTTATTCGCATACCGCTACGACACATAGTGACGTACATATTATGTCACCGTCTTTCACGCCCGCGTCTTGTGTGGATGCCGACGTGAGCTCGCCGCCGCCGTGCGTTCCGACCGCTTCGCTAATTCTGGAAACCGCTACACAATCGCAACCTTACGTGCTCAATTATAAAGGCCATGTTAGCATGCCAATATCATCAGATGCTGATAATAACGATTTACCGCTTTCGCTGTCGCCACCATCAGGTCATAATACCGCAGTGCTACTCACGGCTGGATCGAAATTGAAGTCGACTGTTCTGTTGTCTACGGCGCAAGTATATGCACGACCTAAGGGTTGTACGACGTCATCAATAGTGAGGTGCTTAATTGATAACGGGTCTCAAAATAATTTGATTACGACTGACTGCTGCCGGAAGTTAAATTTACCAATAACGCCACTACATAACTCGTTTGTAAAAGGTGTTGGTGCAACTTCACGTCCGATTATTGGATATGTTTACTTTGACATCCAATCGCGCGTTTACCTGGAGCAACAGTATACAATTTACGCACTTGTGGTTGAGTGTATCGCGGAGCAGTTACCGACTCAATTTATTGAGTGCGATAGTAGCATTTTTTCTGAACTTCCGCTCGCTGATTTGAGTTGGAATATACCGGGTGATATTGATGTCATACTGGGAGCTCAACTCTTCCCATACATATATTTAGGGAATAGGGTTGAGTGTGACTCGCATGCCCCACACGCATTATCAACGACATTTGGATGGATTTTGATGGGTGACTACCCTCGTATCGATATAACGACTGCCTCTTCCTTCTCCGCGTTGGCGTTGAATGATTTAGTTCAGAAATTTTGGGAACTCGAAGAAGTGCCAACGAAGAGATTTCTTTCACCGGAAGAGACAGAATGCGAGAATATATTTACCTCCAGCGTGACTCGTGATGATGTGGGTCGCTACACAGTATCTTTGCCATTTTCCAAAGATCCCTCAGAGCTAGGCAACTCGCATGCTGCCGCTTATCGCCGCTTTTTGTCGCTTGAACGAAAGTTTCGCCTATCACCAATATTGCGCGAAAACTACAATAAGGTGATTCAAGATTACCTGGATAACGGTTACCTCAGTCCTGTTGACGGATCTGAGCTGACTCCCGATGGATATTATATACCACATCACGCCGTGGTTAGGCCCGACAAACCGATGCCGCGAATCGTGCTAGACGCAAGTGCGAAAACGCACACTGGGCTTTCGCTCAATGATGTATTACACATTGGCCCAAATCTACAAGCTGATCTGTTTCTACTGCTTTTAGACTTCAGATTATTTCCTATCGCTATGAACGCTGATATAAAACAACACTATTTACGTATTGGTGTACCAGTTGACCAGCGTAAATACCTACGCATTTTATTTCGGTTCAATGAATCCGAAGAAGTTCGCACTTTTGCCTTCAATAGGCAACCATTCGGTCTCAAGTCAAGCCCATACATAGCTATGCGCACTGTGCGACAGCTGGCTTTAGACATGAGCCCGAATTATCCTGACGCCGCTAAGGTGGCTGAAAGCAGCCTTTATATGGATGACTTAGTTCATTCAGTCCAAAATGAGGAAACTGCGATGCAGCTTGCTCAAGACTTAATTAAACTTTTCAAGGCAGGTGACTTCGACTTAGTCAAGTGGTCGAGTAACTCTCCAGCTCTCTTGGATAGTCTACCCGACTCACATCGAAAGTCACTCGAGTTTGATGTTAGCAACGATGCTTCAAAGGTTTTAGGACTTTCTTGGGAACCATGTGAAGACAATTTCTTCTTCACATCCGCCGCGATAACTGAAAAATGCACGAAGAGAAATATACTCTCGGTAGTTGCACGGTTGTTTGATGTGCTTGGATTGGTTGCGCCAGTGATTCTCTATGCCAAACTGCTTATTAAAGAATTGTGGTTGGGCAGTTTTGAATGGGACGCTCTCGCACCAGAACATATACGCACCCGGTTTGCCGCATTAACGCAAGAATTCCCTCTGCTAGACACGTTACGGATCCCACGACATATAGGTGTCGAAATAGATTGTGAACTACGCCTTGTGGCGTTCTGTGACGCGAGCATGAACGGTATGGGTTGTGTCGTATACGCTCATTGCACTTACCCGTCTGGCATTCAAACTCGTCTACTCTGTGCCAAGTCAAAGGTTTCGCCAACTAAAATTACAACTCTGGCTCGTCTTGAGTTATGCGCCGCTTTGCTTATGGCAAAGTTAGTAAAAACTGTGCGCGATACTTACGCACCACGCATTCCTATTGCTGGAATATATGCGTTCTCTGATTCTACGATAGCTCTATCGTGGATACATTCCTCGCCGCACCGCTGGTCGATTTTTGTGAGCAACCGCGTCGCACAGTGTCAAGAAAATTTGGCTGCAAAGCATTTCTACCACGTGGCTGGTGCCATAAATCCTAGCGACTGCCTTTCACGAGGAATGCTCCCATCGCAACTTTTATCCCACGATCTGTGGTGGAATGGGCCCCCGTGGATTCGCTGCGCTCTTGAGGAATGGCCAATAAAGCCATTCTCTCCCGCTGACTGCAATGAACTACCTGAGCACAAAGCGACTGTGATGGCTGTTACTACGCATACAGAGCCACCGTTGCTCGTATATGCATTAGCGCAACGGATTTCCTCTTGGGAAAAATTGCTCCGCATAATTGCATATGTGTTGAAGTTCGCGCGACCTAAATCAATAATTGAACCCCGGTCTGTATTGGGATTGGCAGCAGCAGAGAAGACTCTGCTGCGTGCTGTTCAAACTGTCCACTTTTCTGAGGACATCAAACTGATAAAGGCTGGGAAGATATTATCTAAGAAATTACAAAGCCTTGCAGTATTCTTGGATGAAGAAGGCATTTTACGGATTGGAGGAAGACTTTCAAATGCAGACCTTCCTTTTGAAGTCAAACATCCAGTTCTTCTCCCAAAACGCGACCATATCGTCGATTTAATAATACAACATCAACATGTTATGAATTGTCATACTGGACCTGGACTTCTTATGTCCATAATACGACAACGCTACTGGATATTAGATGCCAGAACGGTCATTAGATCGAAGTTGCGGAAATGCAACACTTGTTTCAAGGTTAATCCGACGCACCCAACGCCAATGATGGCAGATCTTCCCGCGTGTCGTGTCTCTGAAACTTCAACATTTGCCCATACGGGCGTTGATTATGCAGGACCGATTCGCATAACGCTTTCACGACGCAGAGGCCAGCATGCACAGAAGGCATGGGTGGCTTTATTTGTATGTATGCACACGCGTGCTCTACACACAGAACTTGTATCAGATCTGACTTCTCAAACCTTCTTGGCAGCGTTCAAACGCTTTATCGCCCGCCGTGGTCCAGTCTCATGTCTTTATTCAGACAACGCTACAACATACGTTGGTGCGAAGGCGCATTTAGATGAGCTCTACAGATTTCTACAGAGCTCTGATTTCAAATCTTCGCTCTCGAACGAACTGTTATCCCGACGCATTGAGTGGAAAATGATCCCACCTCGCGCCCCGTCGTTCGGTGGTCTTTGGGAAGGTAACATAAAAAGCATGAAGACACACTTATATAGAGTGATTGGAAGTCAACTTCTCACTTATGAAGAACTTCAAACCGTTCTGACGCAAATAGAGTGCATTCTTAACTCTCGCCCTTTGTGTGTGTTATCCTCAGATCCGCACCCAGAGGTATTAACTCCGGCGCATTTTTTGATGTCTACGCCGTTGCAATACTTACCCGCAGCCGATATGTCCAATCAACGCGTGAACTTGCTAGAGCGAAAACAGTTGCTAGATAGTATGGTTCAGTCTTTTTGGAAGAAATGGCGTCTAGAGTATTTGCATACGTTGCAAGTTAGACAAAAATGGGCTACTCCAGACAAACCGATAGAATTAGGAACTGTAGTTCTAGTAGAGCAAGAGAATACCGCTCCATTGAACTGGCCATTAGGAGTAATTATCCAAGTCTTCAAAGGTTCGAATGACACCATCCGTGTGGCAATTGTCAAGACCAAATTTGGCATTTACAAACGCGTTGTCACGAAGTTGTATCCCATTCCCACGCAATAATAGCTTAGCATAAATATAATAACTATCTTTAATTAAGTGTTATTCATAATATTATGTATTATTTTTTATTTCGCTATGTATTTTTTTTTAATTTCGCTATGTATTCTGACCAGTCATGAAGTTAGTTCGTTTAGAAAGATCTGACGACCTTCCAAGGCGGGGTGCATGGTGAAACGCCAATGCATATACATGCAATTTCCTAATGTAGAAAGGGTTTAATTAGATTTGATTTAAACAAACCGCGCTTCTCTGAGTTGTTGATAAAATAATATCACAGACCTGCCTACTTGTCAATTCCGTCGAAGTTCCGCATCGAATCACGAGAGATGGCGTTAGCTGTTCTTAGCCGTGTTATAAAACGACGACTATCCAGGACTTCCATTGGTCGAATATGACGTGATCGGCGGATAGACACACACCAGCAGTCATACACCACCCGTACTCAGGTCTCGCAACGCAATATATTTTGATGGTGGAATCTTGCACTTGTGAAAAAGTTTATTTTTCATCGCTCTCGCTTAAATTATAAAAACTAGTGAAGGTGCCGGCCGGCTAACCTGGTTGTACGAGAAATAAAGATCCTGCTGCAGAGGAGATCTGCCAGCTGCTCTCAGGATGACAGGGATGGAAGCGGTCATTTGCAGGTCAGTGCAGGTTCTAGTGATTTCTTATTGACACTCAGGAATTGTAGTCACTCCAGCTTCGTGAGCAATCACATCCAGGAAGGGCTATTTACACGCCCCTCCAATTATCATAAGGTTTTTAAATTTGATTGTATATTGACGAGTATGTATTTATGCATTTCTAGATCTAGAAATCGAAGGAAACTTGAGGAAGGTTTTATTTATAGAAATGTTTACTAAGAAAACATATCGTACAATTTTGGAACATTGTACAATTATAAATAGACAACACAAATGATAATTCTTATAGTATGGGACTCGTTAAATAAACTAAATGAGCCTGAAGGATTTACTAGTGGCTATTGAAGAGTTCTATTATCCACCTCCTGGCTCCATCATCAGATCAGTTATATAGTACCAAACTACTGTATTGTCATCCAGATTACATTATAATTGCAAAGTTTAAAATCTACAAGACAATTACAAGTAGGTAAAAACGTGTTAAAACAAGTGTTTATTTAGCTACTTTATTAACTGTAAAAATGCATATAAATATGTATTACTAAGTTAACTAACTAAAGCACTACACTATATAAAACATTTTATAGCACTAATGAATAAATTAACTATAAAAAGTTTACGACTCGCACATAAAAAAATCTTTCAAAATATTTTGACAACAATATTTTCCCTTTGTTCTAAAATCAATTCGCACCCTCCCAGTAGTCCCTCCCAGCAGTCCCTCCCAGTAGTACAGCAATCATGTAACTAACTCTATAACTTCCCTACTTCTATTACTTTATGGGGGTGTAAAAATTTTACGATCTTGTTGAGCGATAGTTGACAAGAGGATGAAATTACGGGGTTGATTGGGGAGATGCGAGTTTTATTGACTGTCTTTGTGTTCGGTTAATTTACGGCTGATTAGGGTAAATAGTCGGAGTCGGTTAAACCATAAATTTAACCCATGAGCCTCTATAAATACCAGGGTGGCATAAATAGTGACAATAATTTGTAAAGAGATGTAACAGTACGATATTGATATCCTCTATAACTGTCAGAGTTTTTGGCTTAAAAACAAGGTCCTTGCCCATCAGAATTCTCCGTAAACAGATGGTTTCACGTTTTTTTATTCTTAATTAACTGTATGGAGACATGTTTCTATCAGCTTTCTTTTCTTATAAAACCAAAGACTTTGTGGAATTTTTCCTCAATTGTTCACGTAACGTAACGGGCCGTACGTCGGTGGCGCGGCGGGTAAGTGGCGTTTAATTAAAAACATGTCAGGGTGCGGGTTCGGGGCGCCGACTGAGTTTATCGGGAACGGCGGCGGAGAATTTTGCTTCGGGATGATATTAGCTGGAAATACGTTTATTAAATAGGAAGTACTCGTTTGATTGTAACTACAACTAAAACTATAAATTGAATTATTTTAATACCCTTTTTTGAATCATATTCTTAAACAAGTCACCTTAAAAACAAAAACAACTAAATCACAACTGGTTCAGCCGTTTGGGAGCTACAATGCCACAGATAAACACACAGATACATATGTACTTATAACACCCCTCTTTTTGCGTCAGGGGTTAAAATAAGACATTTATAAACTTTACTACACTCTCGCAACCGTCAGCGCCATATTATGTGGCAACTAAACAATATCACAAAGGTTAGCGGTTAACAAAAGGACGCTCGTAACAGCTGCCCGTAGCACACCCCCTGGAACTTTACAGCACATCGTAGCACTGTAGCGCCCTGTGGAACTTTAACACCCCGCGTAGCATTGTAGCAAACCGTAGCACTGTGCTGAACCTTGTAGCGCCCTTTGTAGTGGACTGTGGAAAGGACAAGTTTGTTGCATAGTTTATATCAAATGAGTATAATAGCCGACCGCGATATTAACATTTTGGTGAATCATTAACATTTATTCCCACGGGTGTGTTGTACGAGTAATTAAAAGGGTACAGAAATAGATGATTGTTAATCTTGAAACTATCTGTTTACTCTATACAACTTTGTTATTTCATCATCACCATCAGCCATAAGGCATCCAGTGCTGAACATGGCTCTCCCCCTTAGAAATATCTGCCATCTCCACTGGATAACCGCGACTCTCACGATGTCGTCGGTCCATCTAGTGGGAGGCCTACCTACGCTGCGTCCGGTGCGTGGTCTCCACTCAAGAACCTTTCTGCCCCATTGGTTACCGGTTCTTCGAGCGATGTGGCCTGTCCATTGCTACTTTAATTTGTAAATTTACGCAGCTATGTCGGTGACTGTGCTTCTTCGGCGTATATCCTCGTTTCGAATTTTATCACGCAAAGAAATGAGTAAGTTAGTATACTCGGAGGGATAATAGTTCATAATCATTCAGAGTTATTCCCAGTCTCATAGTGGTAGGGCACTTCCGACACGATCTTTGTTCTCGGACAAATGGGACGTACACTTTAGTTAGCTGCTTTCACAGAAATGAGCAGAATCTACCAAAAAAGGTGAACCCAACCCCAACGTCGGTCACAATGTCAGTTCTCATTTCATAATTTTTTAAAGGTATGTGGCGTCTGATTCGTTATTTTTGTGCGGCTGTCTGTCTGTCCGCAATTTTTGTGACATTTTGCAGGGAATTCTTTCATTCCCGTGTCAAAGAACATCGCTGTTCCCATTATGTGAACTTTGCTTTACATCGCTTTATTTTTGTACTTCACAATATGTAATTCTCGTATTTCTATCAAGCTGTAGAATATTGCTGAACACGGCGATGGGTTGCTATTCTCCAAAGAAAGTATTTTCTTGCAGCTTAACGAATAATCTGTTTTAAAAAAATGTTTGAAAGTTGTTTTATTTAGTGTTCAAGTGTTATGTAGCTGTGTGGTGTTGTGTTATGTAGCTGTGTGGTGTTGTGTTATGTAGTTTTTTTACATGGAGTTTTAAATAAATTACACTCTTGTGTAACGTAGTTATTCAAGTTTTTTGTTTTGTTAGCTATATATGACTATCCCACTGTGGGGCAAAGGTCTCTTGTCTCTCCTTCTATTATATTTATACTGTCGAGAGCTTTTATGTTCAGCTGCTGCAGTACTCGCCATCTCTTTATGTGCCTGCCGGGGACCCTGTAACATTTGAAGACCACGTCGTTGTGGTTTTGTCCCACAGATCTTGGGGCATAAGGTAAATGTCTTGCCCAATTTAAAATAAAACAATAATTTATTTTAAACCTATGTTATTCCACTCCTAAACATAGGTCTCTTACATCTCATCTCTTTCCAAACAGTGCGGTCACCCGCCAGGTTCGACCAGTGTGCCTGGAACTAACCTTAGCTTAGCCAAATGCTTATAGTGCAAGCACTTAAACCAAAAAAGGGTCATCCCCGGAATGAGAGATATTTGGCTGGAAACTTGTATACCTAAACCTTTATTTTGGAATTGTAAAAGTTGTCTCAAAAGTCTCATAAAATCTCGTGGCCATATTTTAAGATATTCAAAGTCACGGAAGGTTTTCGCAAATATTTCACTGCCTATGGATTTAGTGATACGAGTATTTGCAACTATAAAAAAAGAGCACAAAATTCTCTACAAATTTTTACCCAATTTTTTTTTATTTGCTTAACCGTTCTTGATATTGAGCAAGGAAGCACGCAGTGCTTGGCCATACATAGTATACTTGCATGAGACTTTTGAGA
Organism: Agriopis leucophaearia; assembly: GCA_949125355.1. Lineage (NCBI taxonomy): Eukaryota > Metazoa > Arthropoda > Insecta > Lepidoptera > Geometridae > Agriopis > Agriopis leucophaearia. The sequence goes on from OX421273.1 coordinate 16,925,010, forward strand.
TAATTTTTAGAATACCAAAATAAAGGTTCTATTCGCCTGGGCTTGGGCAATGTGCTTGAGTTGGGTATACCTTACCAATTGCAAGCGGTCAGGAAATAGATTGAACATGATAGCGGCCCTTAACTAACAAAACTAAAACCGTAAAACCTTATTTCAATTAAAAAGATGTCATAAACTGTATCTAATCATAAACCGTATCTAGTCATAAACTGTATCTAATCATAATAATCATTTACCGCGAGTTTCCACGCGGTTAGTTACCATGACACGCCCTGCGAGGAACATCACGCGTGGCTATTATATAATAAACGTTATAACAAATAGGGCTGCTAATTTATTACAACTGTACACGATACAACGTCACAAACAATAATTGTACGTTTTTATAGTTTAGGTAAGACTTTAGGCCTTGCATAATTATATATACCTGCAGTAGAAGATACCGCAAGCGTTTTAATAACTAATACTCTTTTTGTTGTTGTCGTGGAGAAAATCTTTTAAAGATACTGTTACATTGTGGTGCATCTAAGTTATAGGAATTATGTCCACTAAAACCCTTCCTGTGTTTGACAAGAGGGCTCCGGGATCTCCAGAGGAACGCACCGGAGCCGTCAGCACTGCGCTACGGCTTCTCCGGAGACAACTCCATAAATAATCTCAACTCTACCCGCGACAACGTTTGTCACACAATGTTGTCCTCCTATCCCTAGGCACGCCTGGGTAGATGGAGCCCCAACTTCGACAATCCCGAGCCCGCAGGCCTAGCACGGGCTGTGGACAGATTGTCTTTCCGCCGTTTTTATCCCGCTAGAAAGAGACAAACGTATCCATATTCTAGCTTTGTCGGGTCTACGCACGGATAAAAACGGTGGAAAGTCATTTTTTCCACGGCCCATGCTAGGCCTGCAGAGGTCCCTTTAGTAGCCTCTTACTAAAGGCAGGGATACCGGTACCCATAGTCTATTGCCCCCGGTTGCAATAACTGATACCTACCAGAAATGACTAAACTTATTCTATGTCATATTCTTCTATGATAATAATTTAATGTAGAATACATTCTTAGTTATACATTATATTTTTTATTTAGGTCGACAAAATTTTCGCATAATTTATTTTATTCGTAATAACTCGATGAAATGTTGAAATCTGATCAGGCACATTTTTCTGGGATAAAATTATTCTGCCACTTACTATACATCTATCTGTATGCAAAATATCACGTATATTATTTCCTCCATTGCTGCGAGAAAGAATAACAAACAAACTAACAAACATGTACTTATAATATTATTTTAAGGCCATGCTTAGCATCCACAGCTAAGAGGTAGAAATATATATTTTTCGTATTTTATTTCTATTTTCTTCTTTAAATATCAACCCGAAGATATATTTGTACCTCTTGCAATGTTATTCTAAACCCGTGCGTTAATAAGTTTTACGTGTGTATCTGTGTGTCTGTCTGTAGCATCGTAGCTCCTAAACAGCTGAATCGAATTTGATTTGTTTTTTTTTTTGTTTGAAAGGTGACTTGATCAAGATTATTTTTGCTATTATTCAAGAACATCTGATCAGCCGTTTAAAGATTATCAGCTCATTCACAGAGGGGCTTAAAAACAGTTTATATACTTATGTTTTAAATTCTAACTTGGCAATTCTGTAGTAAAACTCCTTTCTGTTGGTATATACAGATTTTATTTCAGACTTTGGACATATGCTCCGTACACTTTGGACATGTGCTACCGTATACTCGTATTTATTAACTTGTACTTTAATAATTCTTAGCACTTTAAATCTAGGCACAGTAGGGCAGAATAACAACGTACTATATTAAAGGTGCTTACTGCACCTCTGCTCAGACCAGAATGCCCAGCCTCGCTCTTGCCTACCATACCACCCGCCATCGCGTTTTCCCTTCTCCTTTCCGTCGTAGCGACAGTTAAAAACGATGAGATTCAAATGAAAAAAATGAAAGTCAAATAACTCGCGAATTCAATAACCATATTAAAAACCTAACAATTGTTTATCTAAAAAAATATATTAAAAATGTGCGAAAGAGTTCTTATCTTTAGTATTGTAGGCTACTCCGGCTTATGGACTGATTTTAATTTCAACTAACACCTGCGTGTATGTTCTCGTGTTTTTATAGAAACTGCAGATTAATTTTCGACCCTTATGTCACTCATAAATTAATGACGACCATGTAATGAGTTATCACACGTATCCACGCGACACGTGATGCTCGCGGCACACTTATCTCTGGAGCCGAGTGGAGTGCCACTATCGTTTTTCTAAACAAAACTGACTGCTACCCATTGGAAAAGTTTAGTTCATTATTTAGCCAACTGTAGGGACATGTTGGTACGGTTCACGCCGTAGTCTATGGTTAGTTGTATGGTGTAAGGCAGCCGTAGGGGATGGTTTATGGGATATTAATTCTAAAGTGCGATACTGTAATTGGAGCTTGTAGAATGATTGTCCTTTAAAGAGCCACGTGGGTAGTTGTACGTGTCACGTGACATTTAGTTATGGTAAGGCGTGACCTCAGATCTAACAAACAAGGGTGATATGGTAAGATGGTGAAGCGGGTGCGGACGGTTCAGGACTAAATCAGTCTCGTTCATTTGATTGGTGTCGCTGCAAGTTTCTTAGAGTACGTGAAAAATGAGTACGTGTACCCAAGGACGAGTGTTACGGATCCTTGGTTTGCGTTCTTGCAGTTTTTGTGTTAAGCGATTTAACGATATAGGGAGTTTTGAAGTGAAAACTTCTTTCAGCACTTTTAGGAAAATCATGGAACTCGCGTCATCGTCACGCTGTACCGTGTATTTTAAAACAGCGCCATCTCTTGTAGAATAGGTGAATTACTACTTAAGTTTTCACTTCTGACGTGCAGTCCTATAACTGATATTTTTTAAATGAAAAATTGAGACATTTGAACACACGATAATTTTTGTACTAAGGGCATATCTCCTTTGCAATAGCTATTCTGATCTGAGATTCGAATATACAATAGACACGTGTAAATTATATTGTAGTAGAGAACAGCTGGTATCTAGATAAGTGGTAAGTGATAGCCTGACAGCTTTGTGAACATGATACAATTGGAAATGGGACATATTTGACATTTACATCCCACGTACAAAGTAATATTAAAAGTTTTTCCGTATTTGTTCTATGTACAATCCACTTACCTATTTAGCTTTGTGTTTTTGGATTTAACCGACTATAATCTTTATTTTCATTCACTTATGAAGTAGTACCTATCAGGTATAGTGAAGCCCGCGGTTTCACCCTCGTGAACATTCCTTTAAGAACCTATCCTATATAATAAAATTATCCCATGTCCCCCAGCCCTAAAATTATACTTTTGCAAAAATCACGTTAATCCGTTGTTCTGTTGCTGCGAGAAAAAAGATATAAAGAATCCAACATACAAAGGGGGAGGCCTATGTTCAGCAGTGTACGTCTTCTGGCTGATGTTGATGACAAGTCTACCCACATCACACCCGCCACGCTACCGTATCATTTCTTCTTTGTTTATCCGATCTGATATATAAATAATACATGGAAACAAAACCCTTTCACAATCTGAATGCACAAGATCAGTCACACGACACGTTGCAGCTCGTTTGTTATTCACCAAACTTCGGTTCCCTGTTTATAAACCAATATAACTAGAGCCGTAGTAAGTGCATTAATGCAGCGATGCAAATCCGCACTTGTTCCTTCTCAGAGGATTATCGGCGCACGCGACGCTCCTACAAGAGTAATCTGGCGGGATGTGATCGAAACCTTATTTAAATAACTGGCAAAATGCATGGATTATTAGCTGAAGAATTTATAAGTAGAACTAGCAGGGCCCCGCAGTTTCACGCGCCATTCTACAGTTTAGGTGATTGCGTGTCACACGATGTCTTCACCGATTGTAATGATTCTTTTTTAAAGAGAAGGATGGGTTGAAAAAATGTTTACCCTTCTAGAATACCATCCTGAGGAAACCTGCATGCGTAGGGAGAAGAAATTCGTATTCACATTCGCCATTGATCCACCAACCCGCAATTGGGCCAGCATGGTGGATATGGCCCAATCGCACTTTTCGGGGTAGGCCTAAGTCCAGTAGTGGACTATCAAAAGGCATTATGCGTACGTACCCTTCTAAGAGTGGAAAATTAGGGGATAATTCCTATTTATTGAACTTCTTGTGAAGTTAGTAGTTTGTTTTTTGGCTAAATTATTTGCGTTTTTTTGTATTTATTTGACTCTCAAACCTCAATAATTTGTTTTGTATAATTTTCCTACGGATCTTATTAATTTTAAATGTGTAAATCCGATACGACATGAGAACGCTGATCCCCGGCCAGACAGACGGTGTCAACGCTCCATCGCAGCCGGTGGGAAACTTACCACCCGGAGATTGTGAGGAATACACGAGGGGAAGCACTTTTTAACCGACTTACAAAAAGGAGGAGGTTATCAATTAGACTGTTTTTTGTTTAGTTTCTCAGAATTTTTGACTGATTTTGATGATTCTTTTTTTTTATTTGAACGCTGGTGCTTCCTATTTGTTTCAGTTCTGATAAAGTCGGTTTTTTATATTGATAATTATTTGTACTATGGGGCCGTTCAAGTATTACGTAAGCAGATTTATTACAATTTTTACTCCCCCCCCCTCCCCCTTGTCAGCAAAAGTAAGCAAAGCTCTTACTCCCCCCTCCCATGCTTACGTAAACATGGGTAGGTATATGCATTTTTTTAATGTAAGTATTCTGTTTTTTATTTTATTGATTCATGAACAACACTACCATAATGTGTAAAAAGTTAATAATTACTGCTGACGTAATCACCATCTAGACCTCCCCCACCCCCCATGTCATCAAAAATAAGCAAAGCATAGACCTCTCGCCCCCCTGTAGTGCTTACGTAATACTTGAATCGTCCCTATTAAGATAACTTTTTATTAAATGACCACATAAACATGGGAAGACAGATTAACATTACAATGAAAAGAGTATATTGTATAAAAAAAATCTAGGAAATATTTATATAAATATTGACGTCCACATTCAACACACGACAGAGAGAGACTATTGTTCATTGTTAGAAAAACTGTACTTATATCTAACTATACAACTATACAAAACCTAACGTAACATTCTACAGTACACAATCCAGTGAGTACTTGGTAGGTGGCTCGAACCGTGTAATCTAAACATCTGTTATCTCGCCAGTGACGCGTACGCACCGCTTCCTGCCGTCCGGCTCGTCCGGCGCCGTGCGGCTGCCGGCCGTGTCGCCTGCCGACTTATCACCACGTCCGGCCGCGCCGCCCGGCACCGGCACCGGCACCGGCGCCTGCCCGCGATTATCTATCTGCTGACTGAACTTGACCACGTAAACACTCCCTACGTACCTATATTTATCTACTGTAATGTCTTTTTGTAATGTTGTGTCTGCATTTATTTGTAGGTTCGAGGCAATAGTAAGCAATTTTACTATGAATATCCAATAACCTTAGAAATTCAAAGACACAAATAATGACATTGACCAACATGCACTGGGCCAGCATGGTGGGTCAAGGCCCATCCTCTCTCTGTGAGAGGCGTTGGAGTCTCAGTAGTGGAAACATGATAGGATGAAATGATGATGATAAAACACTTACAATTCCTATAATTTTATAGTAATCAATGACGTCATGGTTTATATCATAATCACAAAGTACGGTTTAGCTGATTTGTATTTCAACAACAGAATCTAGTTTCCTTACTTTCACCGCAACATTGTAAGCATCGGTGGTTCAGTGGTAGAATGCTCGCCTGCCACGCGGGCGGCCCGGGTTCGATTCCCGGCCGATGCATTGTATTTTTGTATTTTGAGTTTGGTTTTCTATTATTTTGGTTTATTATTTCCAATTACTAAAAGGTTAAAACAAACATAGATCTCAAACTACTATCAAGCCACTGAGATTAATATTAACAAAGCGGTAAGCGGCTGGAATAGTGAGGGGACACGTTCGATCGGATCCCGGGATCCGCTCTGATCCCGCCTGATTGATTGCAGCCTGCGGGCGGAACACGGGGCTCCAACGATACCTCGGGAATAGGATATCCCTCGGGTAAATATTGTGTTTTGGTAGTCGAATATACCTACGTTCTGCTGCATGGGTATACATTTTGATGTGAAATATATATATTATTTAATGATACTGAAAGTCGCTCGCCTGATGGCTCTTCACGCTTGCCCATAACAGGTCAACGCCACTTAGAATTTTGAACTTCAACAGTTCAAAACCCTGGATGGCAATGCGCTGCGTTCGTCACCCCGAGATATAAGATGTCAAATCTCTGTGTACCCTGTAATTTTGCTGGAAACATTGCCCTTCAATCCGGAACACAGTAGTGTTTGCACACTACTGTTTGGCGGTTGAATAACTGTTTCGTGGATTTTTGCAAACTATGACCAGAGTTAATCTAATGTTACTAAAGTAACTTTCGCAAATAAAACACGTCTTAATTGTTTATCTTATCACTCATTATTTTATTTAAGTAAGAATATGTACTTTTCGCTCCACGTGTCGACCATGTTACAATGGTCGTGGTCACGAGCTGACTGAATACTGCGGGTGAGTCCGGCGAGTAGAGCAGCTCTTATGTTCGTCTACCCTCACATGATCTTGCGAAATCGCAGGGTTGTCACCACTACGACACCAGACAAACATAGTCCTATCTTCCTTGTTCATAGGCTCTTTTGTCACAGAAATTGCAAGTGAACTTGTAAATGCAGGTGAACTTGTAAATACGGGGTAAACCGCGGAGCACAGCTAGTCTAGAATTTGAAGATAATTATCAATATAAAAAACCGATGTCATAAAAATGACAGAACTGGACTAAATTAAAATGGGACCACACAGGAAGCATCAGCTTTCAAATAAAAAATAATCAAAATCGGTTCAGCCAGTCGAAAGTTTTGAGGTAACAAACATTTTTATCAAAAACAGTCGAATTGATAACCTCCTCCTTTTTGGAAGTCGGTTAAAAATATTTGGGTCGCGTCATTCACCTTCATGTAAACTTCTTTCAGAGAAAGTGATCGCAAACAACATCTTACCACACAAAGAAACCAATTCCTGTATCAGAGCCACAGTACACAGTGGTAGAAGGTACAGACTATGTACACTGTAGGAAAACACGCCGTGTACTGGCGGCGCCGCGCGCCGTGTACAGACACTTCCATTTTAACTGCAATCACACCCGTCTAGTGTCAATAGTGAACCAATCGGGGAGCTCCTGCTTTAGGGTTGCCGCAAATGTACAGTATAATATTTAAGTATAAAAACACCAGCCAAGTGGGAGTCACGTACCGAGGGTTCTGCACCCAAAATTGTGTTTTCTTTTATTCAGTTTAGCACGCACCTGACAAGCACTCTGCCAGTGATTATGATTTGTATTATTTTAAAAAAGCCCCCAATTTACAAAAGTAGTTTTTTGTAAAACTCTTGGAGGGAAAGATTGATGTTTAAGTTTTATAAAGACGCTGTGCCCCACGGTTTCATCCACGTGGATTATTCCTTATATCATCAGCTATCTGATAGTGAAAGTCCCGTCAGTATCGGTGCAGCCGTTTTGGAGTCCATTGGGATGCCTACATACACAAACATATATAAACATACATTGTTTACTAATCCACCTTATAAAACTACATCCATACCAAAACAAAATCGGTTGAACCGTTACGAAGTTGAGTGGAAACAATCAAATACATACTTTTGCATTTCTAGTATTAGTGTGAATTATATGCAACTACGTCAAACACCTACATGGTTGCCACGGATACTACTTTGAATTTATATTTTGTGTTTATCTTGATACCTATACACAACCATGCCAAATCCCTTGACCATTCATTACACTCAATGTTGACGACAAATTGTCACAAAACAAATGAATGGGTAACCATCCAGTAATAAACTGCCGTTAAAATGACTGTAATTAATGAATGTCATGTCACATCGGTCGTATAATATCCAGTAAGGTGTCGGCGTGGCAGCCCTAGCGCTAGTCCCGGCCCGCGGGGCGGCGGTCCTACGGGAATAGACGCCGCACTCTACGCTATCGATTCTATGTGCAGGTAGATGGACAAATACGATTATGTTATTTGAGTTGGACATCCTTCGACAGAAGTTGGTTTTTAGAAATAGATAATCTACATTGAAGTGAACATCATATTGATAGCCTATGTTCCCACTGCTGGGGCTGGGACGCAGGCCTTAACTTGAACAGTGAAAATATATAAATTTCATAGGTGTCTTTTAGGCGGCATAAAATAGACTGTAAAATGTGTTCCAAAAAATCCAGAAATCCAATTAACTTTTTATTTGGTAATTTTATTTATTATCAACTCGAAACACCGATTTTTGAAATAGAAACAGATATGAAAAATCATTCTGTCTGTTATTGTCATTTTAATTGTGGACCACAAGATTTATTAAATCTACACTAATATTATAAAGAGGAAAGATTTGTACCTATTTTTGTATGTTTGTATGTTTGTAATGAATAGGCTCCGAAACTACTGAACCGATTTGAAAAATTCTTTCACTATTGGGAAGCTACACTATCCCCGGGTGACAGGCTATATTATATTTTGTAGCGAGGCCGAAGGCCGAGCTTACACTCGTGCGAAGCCGGGGCGGACGGCTAGTTAGTAATATAGAAACAAAGATGCTAAAATATCTTTTTGTAGTTAAAAAGCTTGTAGGTCAGTTAAATGTAGTAATAGACATGTTATAGGTAAACAACACTGCTTTAAAAACGAACTAGGTACGGCTTGCCGGTCGTGGTGATCGGCTGAATTCGGCTTTGTTCGGTTTTGGTTGTCTATTATGCTGCGAGCTCTTTTACTCTCTCACTCGAGACGATCTACACATCTCGCTCATCCACTATAGTGACAACAGCCGTCTAAGATATAACAATTTATATTTTATTATGTTTCTTTAAAAAATACAGTAATATTTACACGTGAAATAAAATAAAAACTTGTCTCTCAAAGTGCGAGTGTAGATTGTGCAGTTTACAAAGCCACAGAAAGGCATTTTATAACAATTATTATTGTTAAAACATTTAGTTAGCTGCGATGTGTTGCCGAACACTCGGAGTGCGTGACTGAGAGACGGTTGTAACGAGTACGGTAATATACCTTGCATTCGTCTAGTCAACATGATGGTGGTCACAACCTATCTACAGGTAAAAATGTCTGAGTTGTTGGTACATTAATTTTATTTATGTAATGAACACCAACATGATGTATGTCATTACCTTGCATGGGAGAGGCAAGGCACATTAATTATATTATTTAATAACTATTTTTAATTTACGTAACATGTGCAAATATATTTATCTAACATAAAGGTTGTACATTTATGTAGTTCACTCCTGTGTTTACTGACAGGAGGCTCCGGTAGACTGGCTCCATGTTCTCGGACTACAATCTCAATAGTTAGTGTAGTATGTACCTATGTGTAACTAACTCGGCTCTGCTTGCATTGCTCATGATGCCGCCGCGCTGGGACAATATTGGAACAGGTGGATTGAAATGATATCGGAAATCAGTAGCACAGGCGCTACAAATGTGACATGTAGATTCTGGACCAAATGATACACAAAACTTTAATATTTACTATCTTAGCATACATGTGTGAGTCGCCTCCTTGTTACGACAGTTTTTACTCATGGTCAATGACGATGTAACCATTATAGTTGGAAATGTTTTACAAATATAAGCTAATACTAACAATCCAAAAACAGGTAGACTGCCCATAGACCGTTGAAGGTTTAAAGACAATCGAGATCACTTACCAATACGAGTTGGTGGTCAAACTTGGACATAATCGCAATAAAAAAAAAAAAATGCTCAAACAAAAAAAAAAATTGTCGCGTCGTTTCTTTTCACCCCGTATTGTGATATACATATCAATGACTACCAAGTTTATTTTTATTTAATTTTATTTAATGAACTATCCGATGAATACCTACACTTCGTAAGTTAGCTGTCTAAAAATATGAAAATTTAAAATCAAACAAACAAATCCTTCTCGACGTAGTTTCTAACTATGCAAAGTTCCGAATCTCACAGCTCAAAGAGTTTACATTCAACATATCCCAACACTCGCCGGAGTCGCGAATTTTCCCGAAAGTTTTCCCGACGAATCGTTTTACGACAGCACTAGTCGATTGTTAAAACTTCTCGATGAAATTTGATTATTTTAGTTCACTCTCCTTCGTTCGGAACTAAATAAGGAATGAAAAAATCCAAAAGCTTCGAACAAAGTAGTTAATGTTGAAACTTTAAATGGATTTTCAACTGACTTCATACATTTTTAATTCACCGTGAGTAAAAGCTTAATTACTGACTATCAAAGAGACGTAGGACTTGGGCTGGAAGCGTGTACAAACTGCTACGTTTTTTAGAAACTTTTATTTAACTTAAACGAGTGTACTTAAACTTATTCGATTAAAGATTTTTATGTAAACTACAATTCGACTAAATTATTTTCGCATTTTGATCGTTCCCTAATATTTACGATACAAAAGCTTTCTATTGAAGGAACTTTCCGATTTTCACGTATCAAAAATAACACGTGGTCGACTGCGCGAAATGTAAAAAGCATTCGAGTCAATACACCTGAGTGGAAATCTACACGATAACATTATCGCACGCGGAAATATATCGCTTATCGAGGAGAGAGGAGAGAAATAGTCTGAAAATTCTTATCGTACCGTATCGCAACGCACTGGAGCGGAGGACAACATCGATTTCAACCTTTTGGTTGTTTGCAGACGATCAGTTTTGACTGAAAATACTGCTCCTTGGTTTTATAATGGATGGAAGTATAATATCAGACAAGTCAGCAGAAACCTTTAAAATACCTGATGTAAAAAAAAAACATGATGTGGGAATTCGTAATTTGAAAAATATCAATCCATTATAATTATAACTTTTTAAATGAAGTTGAAAATATAAATGGAGCGCTGAGTTCGAGTAAACGTATTTCTAACGTATATAGTAAAGGTATTACGTATTTCTTTCCATAATTTCATCAAAATCTGTTTAACCATTTAGTAGTAACAAGATAACAAACAAACAGATGGACTTTACTACGTGTCGCGTTAGGTATTATTATAAGATAAATTTGCTGGCTAAAGTGTACACTTTAAAAAAACATAAGACAGCTATATTACTGTCGCGATTCCTTCACATAGCGCATCGACCACACACCATTGTGTCTCCTCCAGACATGACAAGTATGAATTAGTGTGGCATGAAGCACCATGACGAAAGAGCCGCGATCTGAACGGATATGTAGTGTGTAAACAAAAGAAAATAAAGTGTATTGGTTGGGTGTGTATCTTGCTCACCTTTGTGCCTGGAGCAATGTCTTCGTTGAAAGTCATCCTACCCTCGTACACGCCTTTAATTGACCACATCTGCTTCGCATTGAGAATGAGGGACTGGAACTGCTGTGCAACCTGTAAAAGTTGATACCGGTGACACCACTGCAAGTGGTGCCACCGGCAATGGGACTCACTCAAGGTCCGCACCGAGCAGTGGTCCCAAGTACTAAGACTAGACTCCACGAGACATGGCTGTGAACTGTCAAGTCAGGTAAGGTAAAGGCAGTACAGGAAGGATCAAGGTTTAGGTGAGTCACAACAGTGCAAGTAACATCTAACATATGAGCTTAGGGCTAAAGTCACAATATTCAAACTTAGGGCTATAGGTACCGCTTATCATATAACGTTCGAGCAACCGCTCATCATCTTAGGGCTAAATAGGTACAGTATATCACAATATTCAAACTTAGGGCTATAGGTACCGCTTATCATATAACGTTCGAGCAACCGCTCATCACCTTAGGGCTAAATAGGTACAGTATATCACAATATTCAAACTTAGGGCTATAGGTACCGCTTATCATATAACATTAGAGCAACCGCTCAGATCTCAGAGCCACGGGCTATAGGTACCGCATATAATATAACATTAGAGCAACCGCTCAGATCTCAGAGCCACGGGCTATAGGTACCGCATATAATATAACATTAGAGCAACCGCTCAGATCTCAGAGCCACGGGCTATAGGTACCGCATATAATATAACATTAGAGCAACCGCTCAGATCTCAGAGCCACGGGCTATAGGTACCGCATATAATATAACATTAGAGCAACCGCTCAGATCTCAGAGCCACGGGCTATAGGTACCGCATATAATATAACATTAGAGCAACCGCTCAGATCTCAGAGCCACGGGCTATAGGTACCGCATATAATATAACATTAGAGCAACCGCTCAGATCTCAGAGCCACGGGCTATAGGTACCGCATATAATATAACATTAGAGCAACCGCTCAGATCTCAGAGCCACGGGCTATAGGTACCGCATATAATATAACATTAGAGCAACCGCTCAGATCTCAGAGCCACGGGCTATAGGTACCGCATATAATATAACATTAGAGCAACCGCTCAGATCTCAGAGCCACGGGCTATAGGTACCGCATATAATATAACATTAGAGCAACCGCTCAGATCTCAGAGCCACGGGCTATAGGTACCGCATATAATATAACATTAGAGCAACCGCTCAGATCTCAGAGCCACGGGCTATAGGTACCGCATATAATATAACATTAGAGCAACCGCTCAGATCTCAGAGCCACGGGCTATAGGTACCGCATATAATATAACATTAGAGCAACCGCTCAGATCTCAGAGCCACGGGCTATAGGTACCGCATATAATATAACATTATACTAGCTTATCTCAGGTTCAAGGTGCAGCACAGATCTAGTAAATACATGTATCTCAAGTCAGTCATTAACAGGGTCAAGAATTAACGGTCATCAATCTAAGTCTGAGGGTATCGGTATCAGTCATCTCGTCACACAAGTTATTGCAATTAATAAATAGAGCCAATAGAACTTAGTCTAGGTACTTAACATTCATCAGCCGGTCCAGGACTCCCCGGAGCACCAACACTTTCACTTTATAAATTCACACTGACTCTAGTGACGACCTCTCTCTAGTGATCAAGGTATGACGGTTGAATTCAAAATGACTTACTTGGGTGCGCACACTAGCGAGCTTTCCACTCCCTCAGTGTGGCCATATTAAAATTGTCTATGGTATCGCGACACGTCGCGACAGGTACATCGTCTGCTTCAGCCATTATACAAAACCGTATCAATTCGGAAAAAAGTATAACTTCGAAATTGATGAACAAATTTTGACCAAACATGTTTACAATCCAAAGAAATTAAACCTGATTTCAAATAAAAAAACTAAGATAATCGCTAAACCGTTATGATACAAGTAAGATTTTTTTTAAAGAGAAAAAAAAATCCTGACTTCGAAATGTAGCCTGTGGCGCACTCTGGCCGTTGAAGAATAGACAAGACAAAGATACAAGTACAAATTGTATTTTTTTTTAATGTTTCTGTAGTTTTTTTCTCTTGTGTTTTTCTTTATGAATAAATTTCAGCAATCATACCTACCACATTTCTCACGCATGCATTACGCATAATTATGCTCGTAACTTCGCCTTTCCGTCGATGGGTAAAATATTTCCCATCTCGTCTGCACGAGCCCGCGTACGACGTGAAAATGCGCTCTAGATTGGTTTATCGTTGTATTTCGCGCCGATTCCGCTTCCGCTCCGGTTCTGCGTCGATTCCGCGCCGATTCAACTCCGGTTCTGCGCCGATTCACTGAGCGACTACAATAAACACTAGTAACTGCCGCGCGGATTTGCACGTTTCATTTGGCGAGTAAATATTCGGCCAATTAAATTTGTGTGATCGTAGAAAGTTTTTTTTTTTTGTTGCACTTATGTACTTTTTAATGTACCAATACTTTGACCGTTAATGATAATGTATGTAGTTAAGTCCATTCCTGGAAGAGAAAAGCTTGTTGCAAAATGGTATTTTATAGTTGCATATTTAAAAATATATATATATATATATACTTCGCCTAGGATAGCCAACAGCTTCCTTACACATAAAATACATAAATAATAAAAACACCTAGGTTATAATATAGGTTATCACTAATAGAAGTTATAAGTCTTGTTTTAGTCATTAGTGTGTCATTTCTGATTTGAAAAATAAGGAGTTAAACTCGCACAGCTTGATTATGGGTAATTCATTATTTTTAATTCAATAGGAAAAAGCATCTATCATAAATATTTAACGACACTACGAGTATTACGAGTAATATCTAAGATAACTTTCAGCCATAACATATATCATCTAATGTTCAAGTTCATGACATGACCTTTTTCTGAGAGGCATGACCTTATGGATTTATGGGAGATTGAGCGAAAGGCGCGGTTTTCTCACTTTTAAGATTGGGCCTAAAGCATAATCTTCAATCTTTGATTAGATTTTCACAGTAGTAAATCATGTCCAAAATCGAAAAAAAAAATACGTTAGGAAACTTCAATATATAAGTAAAGGTCGACCCTGACGAAAACATGGTAGGATAAAATTTTCTCGATAGAAAACCATCACAAAGTTACCTCTAATTTTCAACATTTTCGGTTTGCATTCTGTTTTGGTACATATTATTGAACAATAAATTATTTAAATATTATCACTCATGTATAACCTAGAGCTGACCCTAGCAATTTTTTAAAATATTGTCTATTCTATAAGCTATGAGAGTAGAAAGCACTTGGCGCTTACAACATTTTTAATCCGCGCAATACGCTGTCTTTCGTCTCGCGTGACACAAGCTTGAGGCATCGGTTTGTTGCACCGATCAGTTACCATCGCTCTGTTGAGACGGGTAGTCCATGTCAGTTCAGACGTCGAGTACGCAAGCTTGGTTCCGCGCGTCGTCGCGCCACCCGTGTTTGTTATCCGTACATGCGCTGGGTGTGGCGAGATGCGCGGGGGAAATCAGAATTTATCCTGCCATTAGGCCCGCTCTTAAGCAACGCTTACAGATACAGATGACCATAAGGTATGTATAATGGATTAAAGTCAAATTTTGTGGAGCAAACCCATGGTGCTTACACACAGTCGTACGTTTAGCTATTTTTATTTCTGAGTAGAAGCTTTTTTTTTTAACGCGAATAAGTCCGCGTTTGACCACCAACTCGCCTGTTGGTAAGCGACGATGTGGTCGAAGATGAAGCACGCAGACTTAGAAGATACCTATTCACTCTCGCCTTGAAAAGGCCCAAATTATATCTCTGAGGATACAAGGAAGCCGGCAGGTTGTTCCAATCCTTGGCCGTGCGGATTAGAAACGTAGAATCGAAACGTTTGGTACGTATCCAAGGAAAGTCCACAATGTATGGGTGGTAATGGGCCGTTTCCGATTTCCTACTTGTCCTGTAGTAGAAAGGGGATGGTAGGATAAGGTCATGTAGCTCCGATGCACATTCTCCGAAATGAATCCTATAGAAAATTGACAGACTTGCGCATTAAAGTCCCCCAGAAGCACTAACTTGGCTGAAGGTTACCGCTGTTGAGCCACATCAGCATACTCACTGAGATACTGACACGGCCCGGACGTCTCCTGATCTCCAGAGTGCGAGCGATAGACACCAGCATAGAGAATCTTCTCTAAGCCAGTGACGACCAATATCCAAAGAACGGAGAAACTAGGCCTTTCAAGGTCGCGGAGACGTCTTACACAAACGTCATCGCGTGCAAAGATGCAGACACCGGCACGTGGCTTAAAGTTGTGCTCTAGTACATAGCCTGGGTAACTGAGGTACGCGGTGTCAGCGGGACGTTTTATTTGCGTCTCCGTGAGAAATAGTAAGTGCGGCTTGGTGGACTCGAGGTGATGGTGAACCGAGTCGAGGTTGGCATGCAAGCCTCTGATGTTACCGAGGTGCACGTGAAGTGAGAGGGCGTGCTTCCACTGTTTAAACGTTTTCTTATTATTTCTTTTGACTATGTTTTTTGGAGTGAATAGGGTATGGGAAGTGGCAGTTGAGCGAGGCACGTTTTGCACGTCCATTAATGCCACATGAAGACACTACACCGGAAGGAGACTAGCCTGGAAACTGCGGAGACGCCCGTACCCCCCCCCCCCCCCCCGAAGATGTCCATGGGGCCCTCTCGTCCGAACCGGCACCTTGGCGCATCCCCAGGATTTTTCGCTAGATGGCGGGGCAGCCTTTCATGAGTGGCTGGCTCACTACTTGGGCCCCCTACTATCTGCGGTCGGCCAGTGGAAACGAATGAACCGTGCTACGGATCCCGCTACCCTCCAAGACTAGCCTTCAGGTGCGGTGACAACCTGTAGCATCGCATACGGAACTTCGCTACGGTGCTACTACTCAGACCCACTTCCCTATCAGTTTCACCGGACGACATGCCGAAACACGACTAGGTCGCTTCACGACACAACTTAGTCCGGTGGGTGGTAAGGTAACTAACAGCGGCCGAAGCCTCCACCAGTGTTACCTGTTTCGCACCACCCAGGGGCCACGTGTAGGGATTCATGATCGGGTGTTCTCCTACGGACGTGGATAACTTGGCCCCCTAACTTTGCCCAACAGTGGGATAGTATAGTCTAATGCCTAGCCCTAGCCTAGTGGGTAACCGGCCTAATCTTACGAGAGTAATTCCCGTGTAATATAATTAAAATGGGATAGTATAGTTTAAGAAGAAAAAAACTCATATTTTTCTAAAAGTATAGCTGTAATGTAAAATGTCATAATTATGAAATCTGTATATTAAGATAACGTAGACATAAATTTATTATTTGAAAAGGTATTTGAATAAATAAAATAAAAAAACATAGAGAAAAGAGCAACAGTGTTACCTTTTTTTATTGAGTGAAGTAAGTGTCCCTTATCGTGTTTCAGTATTTACTGTTCGTAGATGAAACATATTTTTTTTACATTAAACCATTTTTGTAGTTTTAAGCTAACCAAGAATTAGACTAAAACTAGAAATGCCAAAATTGCTAAATGTGAGAAAAAAACTTGTAAGAAAAAAAAGGTGGAGCAAGTCATTTTTACAACAATATTAAATCTATTACGACCGACGCACAGATTAGTTAAGCCTAACATGATTAAAAGTAAAACGTCCCCTCCCCTTCTAAACGTTTTATAGGCATTTGATGGACTCGTCCTAGCATACGGAGGGGTAGTTTAATGGCGGATAGTTCGTACGACACAATTGATTTTGTAATATTTTTATTTAAATGCAGTCTCAATTACTTATATTTAAAAGGGTTGATCAAACACCATTCAGATCTACCATTATTGGAAAAGTACCGACCTTAAAATGTGTTTATTTATTGATATTTCATTTAGAAACAGTGACGTATAAATCGCATACTTACGCGATGCGATTATTTATTTCTTAGCACATGCAGGTAAAATTAATGTAGAAGTTGGAAAATATAAAATCTTATATTACTTATAAATAATTTAGTAGGTAGATTCCCAATGTAGGTAGATTTGACTGCCCCCTGGCTCAGTTGGTAGTGAACCTACCTTCTGCGCTTGGGGGCGTGGGTTCGATTCCAACCGAGGACAAACATTCATGTGATAAACATTTATGTTTGTTTTATATCTGAGTGTTAATATCTATTTAAGTATGTATTTAAAAATACTTATGTACGTACATCATTCTCTGGCAGCCATATTACAAGCTTTGCTTAGTTTTGTGTCAGATGACCGTGTGTGCATAAATGTCCCAGATATTCCCAGATATTTTATGGGTTATAGAGATCCGATAAGAAAGAATTTGCGTTGACTAAATCAAGGGATTGAGGGACAATACAAACAGAGTTGAGAGTTTATATGAAAGTCTACGCGTACGAAGTCGCGGGCAATAGCAAGTTAACTATAAATTGCAGCAACTGTCATTAGTTGTCTATATAGCGATGATGCACGTATTAGTTGCGATGATACACGTATTTATTGCGATGATACACGTATTTATTGCGATGATACACGTATTTATTGCGATGATACACCTATTTATAGTGATGATACACGTATTAATTGCGATGATACACGTGTTTATTGCGATGATACACCTATTTATTGCGATGATACACCTATTTATTGCAATGATATACGTATTAATTGCGATGATACACGTGTTTATTGCTATGATATATGTATTAATTGCGATGATACACGTATTAATTGAAACCCCCGACAAATGAGCTGGTAATCTTCAAATGGCTGTTCCGATTTTCTTGAATTATAGCTCTGAATACTCTCAACCTTCAAACGAACAAAAAAGTGTTCCTATAAGGTTTCTTTCTTTCCTTTTGAGGTACAGAACCCTAAAAAACTAAATCAAAATTGGTTCAGCTGTTTGGGAGCCACAACGCCAAAGATTGACACACAGATACACTTATAAACTTATAACACGCCTCTACGTTAGGATCAAAAATGTAATACTGACGGTCTTCTTTAGAAAAATATATTTAAAATATGTATTGTCTCGTTTTTGACTATTTCCGTTAACGAGAAGTTGACAACAGTTTTATGCATTGGTCACCCTAACATTTGAGTAAGTGGTAAGTAGTGTTATAAGTGGTGGAGCTATAAGCTTTGACTGAAGAAAGCAAATTT
Source organism: Agriopis leucophaearia (assembly GCA_949125355.1). Taxonomy (NCBI): domain Eukaryota; kingdom Metazoa; phylum Arthropoda; class Insecta; order Lepidoptera; family Geometridae; genus Agriopis; species Agriopis leucophaearia. The sequence continues at coordinate 16,943,622 of OX421273.1, forward strand.
TAGTAGCATCATTAGAAGCTTCTTCACTGCGCCTGTCTCCGCAGAGTGGAGCAGGTGAGGCGGAAGAGGGTCCTAATTCAATATGCATCGACGCTGTGATTCAATTTAGTACGTTTTACTGCGCGGATTGCGCTACAACTCAAATATTATTTAATGCCACACCAAAATATGTAGCCAAATATCTTGGCAGAGGCCAAAGCCCAGAGACTCCGCGCTGGACAGGCCACTTGCTAAGAAAGGGAGATGACCACAGTGTCAAGATGACATATCTTGAAGTTCACACAGGCCGCCGACCTGTTGGCCAGTCTAAATATCGTTGGAAAGATGCCGTAGAGTCGGACTTGCGCGAGCTCCAAGTCTCCGACTGGCGAGAGACAACGCGAGACCTGGACCGATGGCGTTCTCTTGTGTCGGAGGCCAAGACCCACTTTGAGTCGCTGTGCTAGCGGAGTTTGTAAGTAAAGACACATACATATACACTTTTCATACTAAATGTCCCAATACATAAAAAAAGTCAGAAGTATCATAGGTTTAAAAAAATCTCCTGGTTAAGGTGTTTTTATTTGATCCCAACTTACGGTCTAAACGAAAGCTAATTTATCTCATTTTGATGCACGTTCACTATTTTTGATGCGTTGTTAAATAGGAAGTAGGTAAGTAACTGGTAAAGTGTCCGGTCTGGTAGCTAGAAGGACCAGCAGTGGAACTTGGCAAGTGAGAGAAGAGATAGTTAATCAGAATGCAAATGTGTAAGGAGCCTTTGTACTCGTAGGAACTGAACCCATCTGGTTCTTGTAGATTTTCTCATTTGAACTGAGCTTCAGATTACTCCAGCGGATTTTCTGAAAATATATAGTTAGACAAAAATATCAAAAAAAAAAGATGACAAAGACAAAGTGTCAAAGTGCACCTGATTTTTGTTAAAGAAGCATCATACTACTATAAAAGCGATAGTATATTGATTTGTTCCAGAGCAACGGTTCCACGTAATTTTGCATAGAGATGTACGGAAGAAAATAATGTTCTCAAGTGAATATCCACTCGGGTGAAAAACAATTCATAACAAGGTTATTTGGATATTGTCAACCAACTAACCAATTATTTGGATTTAAAAAACGTTTTTTTTTTCTTAAATTTCTGTACGATCTATTTCAAACATATATTTTATTAATAAAAAAAAAAAAAACAATTCGGTTCATAAATGATGGAATTCTGAGGTTGAGAACCCCTTTTTTTGAAGTCGGTTAAAAATCCGTTAAAAGCGTATAATTTCAATATCTTTGTGTACCTCTATATAGCAAAAAGTACCTCACAAATATCCATCAGTAAAGTGAAGTGATTGCTCTATGAAGACAATGATGGCCAACGAAACAAATGAAGTAGGTACGTGTAGTTGAGTCCACGCACCCTCCCGTCGCGGCGTCGTTAGGTCGTTACCGCGTGCTCCCGTCGTTAGTCGTCAGCTCGTAGTGACGCCGTAATTCAGCTGATTAGCTTCGTCTGAGATGGACACGATCATTATTTGTGTAACTGCTGCGCACTACTGCTGGTGAGGCGGGAGTCGTGACTCATTGTCCGACCCTTCTTACTCACACCACGAACAAGACATGCTAAAAGTTTGATTTCTATTATCTACTTCATTATTATCTACAAGTGGTTTCCTGTATGATACAGGAACCATGTTTTTTTTTTCTTTGTATAAATCGTCTTTTTTTTCTCTGTCTGTTGGGCAAAGGTCTCCCCAATTTCCTTCCATAAATGTCGATCCTTCACCATGTCTTGCCAACCTCTCCGGAACAAGTAGCTTACAATTTTAATTCAGGGTATAAACTACCTTCACATCAGATTTCATTCAAACCCGTTCAGCTTTTACGGAGTTGAGTGCTTACAGACATACATACTTACAAACTTTTTACTTTATAATATTAGTGTGATTAATGTGAAATGTGCGCCCCGCGGTGTCGCTTACGAACACATTCCTTCAGGAACTGTAATTTTGCGGGTTAAAAAGTATGCTATGTCCGCTCCGGTCTAACAATCGCTTTGCAAAAATCATGTTCCAGTACATCAAAATTTGTTAAAATTGAGCGCTATATAAAATTAGACAAGTGAGATTCAGAACGATCAAGCTTTAGCAAGACAAACTTAACGCTAATTTACTCTAATCCTGAAGGAACTCCGATTACTCGAGTCAGACCTTGAAGGGATTACCTTAGCGGTACCCCGCGACGCAGACACTAGACAACCTTGTACGAAGGTACACTGTGGATGGCGCTCAATCATTTTGTTAAGGTGGTAACCCAGCACTTAATTTTCATTCAACTTTGTACAGCCAAAATATGAAATGTATTTTCATTAGTTTTATGAGCTCAAAATAATAATAAAATTTCAATGTTATAACCCATAATGACCTTGAGTCCTTGACTATACTGTAACTAAAATAGAAAGGCTGATGGTAGCTGCAATTGTATTGTCAAAAAATTTATCACTCTTACTAGTTTTTATAAAAATGTAAGAATATAGTTGTATATTGGATATAGAACAATATACAAAAAAAAAACACTTTTTACTTCATTGAAGATACAATTTCCATTGTTAGTTTCGCTCTCTAAAGTAAATTAAACTTTATAAAAACACTTTTTATTTATTCTACTTTTAATGAAAATTCGAAAGCTAGAAACATTTAATTGACACACTTCCTTTATTTTTTATCGCGTGTACTTTCTAATTTACGTCATGTTTTATGACTCGTAAATTATAGCTGTCGTAAAAATTGTGTCAAAAAATTTATGTATACTGAGTGAAATTATATTTTATTCGTCTCTATTAGATTTATTTATAACGGTTAGCATGTGTTGAATGGTGTATTAACTAATACTAGAGTTAAAAGCAGTACGAATAATGAAATATAGAAAACGAATCGAAAATTGCTTCGCGTAGTTTGTACTATTCTATAGATTACATTCGTAGGTAAAGCGAAGTCATCATCAGCCCTGTATGACCCACTGCTGCGTGTACGCCTCCCGTTGTTTATACCACTCTCCTCGGTCTCTCTCTAATCCACTCGTTTCCGACAATTGTTTTGATGTAGTGGGACCGTCGCATCCTCGGTGGTCCGGGCTCCCACCCACCTGTAGAACACCACGCGGTTACTGCTGCACACCACCTCCCATCATCACGTCTAACCATGTGTCCTGCCCAGTTCTACTTAAGTTCCGTCACCCTTCTTCGTCATCTCAGTGTTTCAGATACGGATGTCATCAACTCCATAATTATTATCCACTTCCACTAATAGAAACTGACTGTCCGTTTAGCGAACTGTCCTGAATTTCGCACGTTTACTTTTATCATCTGTATTTTATCCTGTGCCAAATAATAAAGCAGCTCTCAGTCTCTTCGTCCAGTCGCAGTTTTTTTATCGCGAATAAGTCCGCTTTTTGCCACCAGCTTGCTGTTGGTAAGTGACGAATGTGGTCAAAGACGAAGCACGCAGACTTAGGAGATAAAGATAACACCATAACATGGTTAATAAAATTATATTGTCTCTTCTACCAAATTGTATCATTATCCATTCATGAACTTCATCACACAAACCGTTATAACGCACAACTCTCCATCAAACCGCGGTCAAACAAACCAATCTTACAAAACTCGTTAAAAGCAAATCCTCGAAACCTTTGAAACAAAATAATATTGTACCTAATTTTATATTTGAGCCCCTCTCCGCTTTCCAAGCAGAATTTAACTCCATGGACTGTTTCTGTGATAAAGTAACTTAATTATAAAAGAGTTGACCTGCTCTCCGTAATGTTAAATAACTTTTTGCTTGACCTTTTTTAACGTTAACTTGGTCCGTTCGGTAATTTATTGCGAACAATTAGGTGGAATTACATGTCTACCCTTTTTATAAGACATATTACGGAGTAAGCACTTAAGCAGGATTTGCTTTAAAAGCTGATTTGATTTATACTGTCCTTGTTTTTGCTTGAAAATAAAATGTGATTTCCCGATAACGTTGAAATACTTACAAGAAATGTATTTACTCGTAAGTATTCGCTTTGCAGAGATAATAAAAAAAGAGAGGTGCGCCAGAGTACCTATCTGCGTTCTAACATTAATTTTTACGCACAGATAAAAACAAAAGGTAAAGTGTATTATTAAAATAGTTAAACAAAGTCCAGCAAAACTTAAGAAGCTCGTTTTTCATGGCTAGGTCCAGCTCATTTTCGATCCTTTTCGTTTTGACTAACGTTACATTCCCATCTACCGCGTGATACCTACAAACATCGCACAAAGCAGGTTCCCTTCCCAAACAACATTCACAATAAAAGGATCGATCTATCTGTCGTCGGACGCGATATCATCTCGCTCAATCTCAAGCCGTCAAATATTGACCTTGTCCTTCACCCCTCAGTTATTGGTAACGTTCTCTACGCTTCCCTTTTCTTCCATTATTTCCCCCCGCTTGGTGCCATTTCCCCTTGTCACCCCGGGGGTAAACACACCCCAACACTTTCTTACGTGTGGTTTTAAATTGAGCGTCTGATTCGGGCGTTATGAAGTTAGTTCGCAATCGGTTTTTGATTGCGAGGCGATGGAGTGAACTATTCGGAAGATTTTGTTTTGATTCTTACCCATTTGATAAGAGATTCATTTGTTTTCTTCTTTGTTCATGAAATAATTTTCGCATTTCACTTTGCATTTACTAGGGACAAGTACCTTTTGAAAGATTTTCAAGTTTTATTATTATTACATATCGTCAAATAAGTCTAATCACAGTCAGAGGCAACCAAAGTAAGTCATGGTCGAGTCTAAATCATGACCTAGCAAAGTGACGGACACTACTAGAAGCTTCTATGGAGTGTTGAAAGCAAAAAAACAACCAGATTTTGTTTAAACCAGTGGTTTAAAAGATGTGTGCGTGTTCAAACAAATAAACAGATATTTTTTAAAACTGTCATAATGAGATCATTTTCTTATTTTAAGACGCATCGTGTGTTTTTTTTTTTTGATTCTCGCAACTTAGGTAGGTCTCGATTAGGTAGAGTATTATGACTATATACCATAGTGTATCACAATATTTTGTAAGCACTTTGTATTTTGTAAATGTGCCGCAAGTGTCGTAGAGCAGTGAGATTGCAGCGGCGCTCTACATAGAGCAGTACCGTCGTGAATCGTCGTGATTTGCTTCACTAACGCCTGCATTTCAGCGGGACTTTCTAAAGAAATGCGAATTTTTATCATTTACATTCAAATGGTTTTACAGTAACGGGTTTTCTTAAGCGTTCCGCTGTAAAATGGAAACTTTCTGAATGAACGGTACTCGACAAGTGAAGCGGTGGTGCGAAAGAATTTGAGAATTCAGTGTGAAAATTTAAATTTTTATTCAACGAATTTTCATTTCATTGTTGCGTTTGATAAAATTTTCCTTAACTATATTTACAGTAAAATAGATCACCGACAAAAACTTCTGGTTAGTTAGAAAAAAAAATAGCACATACACATAGTACTAAGCTTGCTTCATCTAACTTCTTACTACTCATTGACCTTTTATTTTTTGCTTCAAAGCCCAACCAACGACTTGGTGTATATAAAAAAAAATACGCAAAGTCAATAATAGTCATATTATACTTTAACCAAGGTACTTGACTTTAACATTTCGACGAATGTGTGGGACAGACAGACAGAGATTTACAATTTGATATGCTCCCGCCGCCGGCGGCACTCGTATATGAGTTCTTATATCTACGCTCGGGGCGGGATCTACCTACTCGAAACTAATGCTGTCTTTTCCTTATTTTTACATGAGAAAAGAGCTTATGACTCGTGTCAGGAATGTCAAAGACAAGTTCCTTACATTTCATTCTAACTTATATGATATATTTTTATTCCAGACTATTGAAAAATTCTAGACGCTTACCATCAACAGAATGATTTATTTATTTCTTAATTCTGTGACATAAATAAGCATTTATATAGGTACGTTATATGAACGTGGACTTTTCTTATTTAATTGTCGACTTGATTTGATTTTCTTGATCGATTTCTCGGTTCATGAAATGTTAGTTGCCTGAAATATAAACAACCCGAGTCCCCCCCCCCCCCAAAATTTTGAATTTTGAGAATACTTTGCACGTTAAATTTCACAACAACATTCACACAACACGATTCTCACAACTACACGTGCAGATAATGTAAATTTTTCAAAGAAATTATTTTCCAGATCAGCTTTTATTCAGTTCATTTTATAAATGTTCATTTCATTCATTCATTAAAACCAAGGTTCATTTCACAAAGTTAAATTAAGTTACAACTTAACAAGGAGTAAATTAAGCTCAGAAATAGTCCGGGAGATAACGCAATGAACCTTTCACAATGAAATGAACTTGTTAATAACGTTACAAGAGTGTAAAGAGTATTATTTGGCTGCCCCGTGGCTCAGTTGGTAGTGAACCTACGGGCGAGGTTCGATTCCCACCTAGGGCAAATATTTATGTGATGAACATTTGTGTTTGTTCTATGTCTGGGTGTTAATATCTATTTAAGTATGTAAAATTATATATGTACGTATATCGGTCTCTGGCAGCCATATTACAAGCTTTGCTTAGTTTGGTGTCAGATGACCATGTGTGCAAAATGTCCCAGATATTTTTATTTATTTATGCTTTTATACAATCGTATGAAAAACTTTGGTAAAAAACAACTTCCGTCCAGGAGTAGTTTATTTATTGGGGCCACATAGTATCATGGTGATCTAATAATTTATAAGTTCTCTCAGTACTTGGACACAGCGACCAAGCAGGGGGAAGCCTTGTGCAGGTTAACGCAGTTCTATGACGCCTTAGCGCTGGTATCGTGAATGTTAGGGGAGACATGAAGAATAACTGATGGTTGCGAAGGTATACCAGCTCGATTGGAATGCCGATAGTAAATACCTTCATTCAATTTAAAAACTATATTAATAAAGTGTAGGTATCTATTTTTCCTTGTATAAAGTTGAGCTGATATCAGAATCTCACTTCATTCATGCTCAAGCATGCTCTATTTGCTGCATGAAGATTAACGCAAAATCGTTTACGAGATTTCTCGCCTTTTGTAAGTAAGTACGACATACAAAATCCCTGCAAGAGTCTGCCCTTTGGAGGCGAGAGGACAGTAATCGAATGATTGCACAGGTGCCTCCGTCCGCCGCCCGCCGCCCGCCGGCGCCGGCGCTCTCTAACCAGATTGTGCACTGCAGTGCCTCTGTCATAATTATACAGTCTGATTAACAGCAATTTGTAGCCTGCGCAAACGATAGACACGACAGAGTACGATTTAAAGGGGTATCAAACATGCTGAGTTAGAGCTACCGAGAAGGTCAAGTGTAACGTCTACGCAGGCCTTCATTGGTTGCAAGTACTGTAATGATGGACTATATAATCAAGCGTGATGTGCAGTCACTGTTCATATTTTTTTAAGAAACCATAACTTTTGACCATTATGGACCCCATATTGATATGATTTCCATTGCAGTAAAGCAGTGAAAATATACACCATTAATATCACCATCATCACCAACACCACTACCTAAAAAAACAATTTGTTTCAGAAAATTTAGCTCTCCTTAACATCTCATTTGCATTCGCATACAAATTAAAACCTGAGCGACAAAACTTTGTGGGAACAGCGCGAGCCTACAAAAAACCAATTCCAAAACACATTCCTCATCTCGTGACAGAGATAAAAAACAAAGCACGCATAATAAGCCGCATTATATCCTGATCAAAATTTCAGCCGACGCTGACCGGAAGTCGGCAACCGGAAACGAAAACGGCCGGCAGATGGCGCATTTTCCTCTTATTGCTGACCACGGGACAAAGCCTGTCGCTTTATATTCTTTACCACTTTTACAACACCCTCTGACACCCTAAAATCCTCTTTATGACCTCAACTTAAGATCTACAAAAGCGAATAACAAAGTTTGTTAGTATTTTGAATTATGCAACTAGTTTATTCGACCATTTTGTGTCTACCCATAATTTAAAGCAAAACAAACTTTATGGCTTTCTTTTAGAGATAATAAAGTTGTTTCGTTGTAGTTGGTGGTGGTTAAAATATGCAAGTAGTTGATGTACGGAGGGGGGAGTAATTTGCGTGGGTTCCGTAGGTTTAATGGCGTTCCGTGAGGTGGAATGGGAACCTTTTTAAGTTGTCCCGCGATTGTGCAGTTCGAGTAATTGATCTAACTACGGGGCCTGCGCGTGTGCGCACTCGAGCCCCGGCTTCACTGACGGATGATAGACAGATGACGTTAGATGGAGTAACAATGTTTAAATGATGTAAGAATTATTGATGTGTCTAACTTAGTTAATGTTCGTTACTTCCAATTACATGTACGTTCAGTCTTACAATGAACAGCAAACATCTTAAGTAAAAGGCAAGGTTGTGGGGAAAATTTACACTTACACATGAACATACTATATTCGAACACGGTTGAAACCCTCTCGTACCCCCTTCGGCTGGATTCCAATATGTTTGAACTATTATACCTCTACGTCTCATTTCAACATCATTTCGTCCATGACGTTATGGATGAACCGATGGACGACATGAATGACACTACAAACATTCTCATAACATTGTGTTTCCAAGAATTATAGGTGCCACCACAAATGCTTATATTGGTTGTAAATAGAAAAGACTTCAAGGTAAAGGCCGACAGGATAGCGACCGTAGCCCACTGCCTTGAGTAATGAGGCCGTTTACAGGAATCATAGTCCAGGTTCGAATTCTGCCGATCATCGAATTTTTCAATTGTCTCTAACACTTAAATTGATAAAATGACTTTATTAGTCTGTGAAAATAAGTAGTTTGTATGGTAGATAGGTGTCAAAACATTTGTATGTAGTACTCTAGATTTTACTTAGAAATGGTATACTGACATCATGGTGACTAGTAGAAAAATTAATTGCTGACTATATAACTTTTTTATTTATTTTAACTTTATATTAGGCTTGACAAACACTTAAAATTGAATTAATGAATATTTAATTACTTAAATACTAAATAAATGCATAATAATGTCAACCAAAACTAAAGCAAACTACAAAGTAATATTAAAAAAATGTTTAACTCTGTTAGAAATGTACGAATCGACGACACGAACGAAGGTACGATTACTTACGTAGTTTTTCTAGATAAGCATTTGAAGGTTATTATTTTACCTTTTTGACATAATGTTGCATAGTACCTGAGGACTGGCGTATTTTATTGTCGGAAGCCAAGATTCACTCTGGAGTCATCCTACCTTTGAGGACTCTATTCAACCTTCGTTTGAAGCAGTCATTGCTTATAATAGTAAGTAGGTCTGTATCTAGGCCTAAATGCTACTATTGTGTAAAGAATTGTGTCGATAAATCCTCGGACTGTGAATAATGTGAGGCGTTTTATATCTGTTTTGCTCTTACAATGGTCACAGTAAAAGAGCCAGTAACGCTTCTCACTCCTAGCTCTCCACTAGCAGTACTAGTAAGATTCGATAGTGCTGATATATGATCAAAACTTCGTTATAATGAAATTGCTTCTAATATGCTTTTATTTCTCTCTTTACCTCTTTAAAACTATTGGTGTAAAAGTGTGCAGACTAAATGATTTCTGTGTCCTTTTACATCACGAAGAAAAAAAATGTGTGTGTGTCAGCTACGACGCACGATTGGAGTTTACTCGGCAGCAGAAGAATGAGATGGAATACATGTGTTGCGCGCAGGCGCGCAACACATGTATTCCATCTCATTCTTTTACACGTTCAATCCTACAGATATATATGTTTGTCTCTTTCTACGTAACGCCTCAACTTTTCGTGTTACACTTGATTTTACTCCTCATAAAATTTCCGTACCGGGCCTTATAACTCAAATCGTTTCTTAAGGAGTAAACTCCAAAAGTAGGAAGGTAAATTGTGTAACTAATATAATGATTCATATGTAAACTAGTTATTATACTCGTATATATATATCGACGTTTTAAAATGTAGATGATTCCAGATCCAGACATTTTCTCATTCTGTAATTTTTACGTTTTGTTATATTGACATACAGCATTTTGCTAGATAAACATAATTTATGTGTACATAACACGAGTAAATTATACACATATTGAAAAACGCATGCAAAATAGGTGTATAAACAATATTAGTCACTTTGTTTCATGTCGTATGTCTATTATAAGTATAAATATAGGGCTACAATGATATTGCGATATTATGATCCTAGATGATGTCTATTTTTCATACGAACAGATACAGTTTCAACGAATATACGCAAGTAAACACAGAGCTAGTCTATTACTGCAATTTGATTTTGATTTGTAAAAAAACAGTTGTTTTATGTCTACTTTACCTACTGTAAAAAAGTAGATTGTTACTGTGACAATATGCTGTAATAGGCGCTGTTTTATCCAACTTTTATACTAAGATTTATTACACAGTCCGCTCGGACGTAAAGAAGGAAAATAAGTTATTTTACTGGACTAACAAACAGATATGACTAATATGAGCCTAGATTCTATTCAATAGAGATATATCGTATTTCAGTGCGCGTAAAGCTCGCCTACTTAGAACAAGTGTATTATACGAGCTAAAAGAAAGTTTGAATTATTATCATGAGTAAGGTTATTCCAATTTTATCTATCTTACATATATAAAAGTACAAGCGTTTTTTGGAATTCAACACACAGACCAATTTACGCTTATAATAGAAATTCAACTATCCTCAAATAGCTAGGTAAACAATTAGAACGGACTTTCTACGAGAGTGAATAACATATAACCTTTAAGATTGTATGAAAAAAATTGCATGTCTCAGAGTTTTTTTTAATATCATGCCACAAAAGGGGTTTAAGTGAGTTTTAAGGCTTGAATAATGGCTTAAATTAATAATGGCTTTAATTTTATGGCGTCTATTTCGGGCAGCAATTGAGCATTGCCATTCAACGTGGCAATGCCGCCAGCATACTGGGGACCTTTTCCTCCACTAATGGTCTTTTAGTTAATTTTTTTATTTATTTATTTTAAGTTTTAGTTTTTAGTTAGTATTTTAAGTTTTCTTTAATTTTATGTTTTTTAAGTTGTGCATTATGAATGAAGTAAAATTGAAAGACTGTTGCGGTAATTAAACTTAGTAAATATATAAAAACCAGTGTTTTTAAATTTTTCTGCTAACCAAGGTAGTGATCGTCCTGCGGGATAGCTGAGGGGTGTAGCCGCGGGCCGCTGCTTGTTTCATTGTATGGATAGGGTCTATTGACGAAGGAAGCAAATAAATATATCTCGCTCACAATAGATGTTTTCCTCAAGATGCCGGATCGAATATTCTTGGTCAATAAACAGTTAAGTATCAGAGATCCTCCGTAAGAAAGCTGCCCAGTCTATTTTGCAACTGGGCCGCAGTTTCAATTTCAGTCAAGTGACTTAACATAAATTGCACTGTTGCCGACTGTTGATATAAGGCCGGGGAAAAAGTTTCTTCGTATTTTTTAAACAAATTCAAGACATATTTTTTTCAAGTTTAATTCCATTTAATTATAATATATATGTGCCATTTTGTTCGATAACTTGTTGCCATCTTGTAGGTAGTGACATGATCCCGTTGCTGTAGAATTTTTGGGACTTCTGATCAAAAAAATGCAACAAGTAGTTTTGACAGTCCTCTCTTGATGTTAATCTAACACTACCCAAAGAATTCTGAAGAGATCGAAACAGGTGGAAATCTGAGGGTGCAAGGTCTGGGCTATATGGTGGATGCATTAACACTTCCCAACCAAGCTCTCTAAATTTTTGCTGAGTGGCCAAAGATGTGTGCGGTCTGGCGTTATCATGATGAAAGACCACACTCTTTCTGTTGATCAATTCCGGCCGTTTTTTCTCAATTTCTTGTTTGAGTCTCATCTGCTGTTGACAGTAGAGATCCGAATCGATGGTTTTGCCCGGCGGTAAAAGCTCATAATGAACGATGCCCTGCCAATCCCACCATACACACAGCATCACCTTATTACGTGTTAATCCGGGTTTCGCTACAGTCTGTGGTGCTTCACTGCCCTTTGACCATGATCTTTTGCGCACATTCTTGTCGTAGGTGATCCATTTTTCATCACCAGTGATCAATCTTTTCAAAAACGGTTCGGTTTCGTTACGTTTCAATAGAGAATCGCAAATGAGTACACGATTCATTTGGTTTCTTTCAGTGAGCTCGTGTGGCACCCAAATATCGAGTTTTTTGTATACCCAGTTTTTTTCAAATGGGTCAAAACTGTTTTGTGGTCAATCCCCAGTTCTTCAGCTACGTCGTAACTACTAATATGCCGATCTTGGTCCACTTTTTCAGAATTGGCATCGACTTTATCCGTAACAGGGCGACCAGAGCGAGCTGCATCTTTGACATCAAAATTCCCGGACTGAAAACGCTTGAACCAACATTGTGCTACTCTTGATGACACTGCATTAGGTCCATAAACGTCACAAATTTTATTCGCGGCGTGTGTCGCATTTTTCCCTTTTTTGTTATAAAATTTCACAATATATCGAATTTGTTCGTTAGATTCACTCATTTTATCGAACAAAAAAACAATTGAAAAATGGCGGGATATTGCTTTTTACGTTTTGTATTCCTTTTTTAAAATGTCATATTTTTAATGGTATCAAAACCAGCCAGATACAAACAGTACAACGGATAAGATTTTTACTACAACTTTATACATACAAAATACGAAAAGACTTTTTCCCCGACCTATTAGATACTAAAATTGAACAAGTACATGTTTAGTATAAATAGTAAAAAAAAAACGATTTATTTTACTTGAATTTTATAATTTATTCAAAAAATTTACGACTGGCAAGATTCGAACCAGCACCATTCGGATTGATACCCCAAACGCACTAACCACTAAATTACGGTAATTATTTCGTCGGTTTTTAATACTTGAGTACTCTTTGCAACTAATAAACAAAACGTAGATGACGCCATCTATAATTCTTGTTACCTGTAAATAATTGTTCAGTTGAAACTTTTACAGGTCCCAAAACTGGTTGAATGTCAATTTGTTGAATTGTCTATAACATTTAAATAGTAAATTCTAAAACGTGGAATAACACTTCTGAAATTTCGAAAAAACTTTATCGGCCTTACATAGAAACGTTAATTAGACTAATCTACGATCAAAACTTGTCTGTCATCTTCTTGCTAACGGAAATTGTCAGACACGAAAACTTTGATAGAGCCATTTAAGTATGGATTAACTTAACTCTCCGTACTCTTATAAAGCCGTAAGATAATATTTTCTTAGGTTTTCACGATTACTAAACATTAAAATTAAACACTTTTGACGCGTTTTTTTCTCTTTTGTAATTTACATGATATTGAATTTTACAGATCTTAACAGCTGACTTATATTCTTGTGTGGCTTGGAAAAAATAATATGCGTAGATACATAGGAAACGTTTTGATTAAAAATCATTGGCGGCACTTGTTACTAATTTCATAAAATTTCTATAAACATCAGTCATCCAGTCTAAAGTGTTGAAACGTCAAGAATTGAAATAATTTGAAATACTCGCACTAAAATACGTTAAAAGCGTTTTATTTCAAGGCCGTAAGACTCTTTTGAGAATTTTCTTAGTAAACAATTATCCAGCATCTTCAATCGTCAACTTAAATAATTTCTTGACATACCAGTTTTTCATTCCCGGGCCTAGGCTTGGGCAGCCCTGCCTCTATATCACTTAATAAAAGATCAAAGCCAATGCCCTGAGAGGGACTACCCCCTCCCAACCCCTCTCTTACCCCTTCTGAAGATTTTAAGATTAGTCACGGAGAGTGATGTCGTCTAGAAAATCACTTGGACAGTTCAGTCAGTTCAGGGCTTTAAGTGTTGACTTAAATAGCAGCTATAGTACTCAGACCTTAAACTTGTCACATAAGTGGTTTATTTCGCTTAGTTAGGTAAAGTGCAATTTGGCTTAATGTTTTGTAGGACTATTAAAAATCTGACCATCACAATACAAAAGGTAACTTTTAAACATTCGCGATTTGAAGACACGTTTTAAATGTTTATCGGGACTTAAATTAAATTAACATTTAAAGGTTTTAAACATTTTTTTATGACCGCCAGTATTCAAACCTGTGCTGTTCGGGTGTACTTCCTAAGTGCTCCAACCCCTTAGCTACGGCCACATTCCTTTCGGCTTCCAAATTATTGAGGTGTCTTTTCAACCAAACCTAAACAGTACATCAGAATTGTATTTTTTTAATCGGCCTTTATTAACTAAGCAAAATACAAGCTAACACTACAAAATACAAGCTAACACTACAAAATACCTACAAAATACAAGCTAACACTACAAAATACAAGCTAACACTACAAAATACAAGCTAACACTACAAAATACAAGCTAACACTACAAAATACAAGCTAACACTATAAAATACAAGCTAACACTACAAAATACAAGCTAACACTACAAAATACAAGCTAACACTACAAAATACAAGCTAACACTATAAAATACAAGCTAACACTACAAAATACAAGCTAACACTACAAAAGTTGTTAGACTCTTGTTTCTGTTGTATTTAGACCGTTGAAAGTCTAAAGACAATCCAAATGCTCAAGCCCAGTATCAGTTAGCAGCGTACCCTAGCGTACCTTATTATAATTATATTTAAAGTATTTCTATCTATCCACTCCTTTCTGCCTCTGTACCATGAAGTTCTTAGAATGTTTTTATGCAGGATCCTGCAAAACTGTCGAGACAAACTGCGACACAGATAGTTTTAAAATATGGTAATCTATTGGTAGCCACCGCCACGAGTAGTTAGAGAGCTATTAGCTTGTAATACCGCGGCGCCGGCGCCGGCGACGCGCTGCGTTAGTTACACTTAGCAATTTGTAAATGAACATTTTCTTACTGACGTAGTCTATAGAGTAGTCAATGTCTAAACTATTGGAGGTTGACGGAGAACTAATATGTTGTTTTAGTTTAAATTTACGTTATGAACTATTTTTCTCAAATTCTTATGAAACATAATAAAATAAATAAAAATAAAATAAAATAAATATCTGGGACATTTTTGCACATACGGTCATCTGACCCCAAACTAAGCAAAGCTTGTAATATGGCTGCCAGAGACTGATATACGTACATATATATTTTTAAATACATACTTAAATAGATATTAACACCCAGACATAGAACAAACACAAATGTTCATCACACAAATGTTTGTCCTAGATGGGAATCGAACCCACGCCCCCAAGCACAGAAGTTAGGTTCACTACCAACTGAGCCACCAGGGCAGTCAATTAATAATTATTTTGTTCTACAGTTATATAATTACTAACGAGATATTTACCATGATAAGGTGAATGAAGCTCCCGTTATAAATCGTTTGAAACAAAACGTCATATATTAATTGTTTACCTGCTTTGCACTACACGGGGAACTTCAGGCATTCAGGCAGCGCATTCTACAGACTAACAGTTCGCACAATAAAAGTAGAATCTAAGCACTTCGTACGAGTTTTCGAAATATCAACCATAAATCGGTATTAATTTTTGTGCCCGTCCTAGCAGTCCGATAGAAAAATGTAGAATTAGATTATGCAGATCCGATGCACACACTCCGAAATATACATTTCGGAGTGTGTGCGTGCCGATAAAAAACAATGTTCAAGACTAAGGAGTTTAGTCTGAACCAGGTATTCGTTGCTGATGAGACTTTTGGCACGTTTATCAATAGACGTCTTGTCTGATGTTAAGCAATGATATGGTTTAACATGGACCACGCTTATCTAGAAGAAACCGATAGATTATAATCATCAGCGAATACTCACTCTGGCAGCACATTCCAGTCTACCGTATAACAAAGCTGCTTATTTTTAACGCAATTCTATTTAAAAATGTGAATTGAATCATCGTAATATATTCAAACATGCAATCTTGCAGCGAATTTATAATGAAATAGGTAGTACATAGTTGATTGAATCAGGCGTTACTTTGCGCACTACTAGTAACTACTAGTGCTTCTACGTCACAATAGAGATTCATCAGAAAAACAGTTTTTAAATATGTAGTACTTGTTACCTCCATAATTGCTACAATACGACAATATCTATACGTCTAAATATTATTAGTTCTACGAGCTTTGTGCAAAATGCAAATTCCCGACAGCGCAATAGTAATATTTCTAAGACGCGTTGCATATTATTTGAGCCCGTCGTACAGCGGTCTCAATATGAGATGTGGCGAGTACAGTCCCTCGTGTAGCCGCTCTCTACGGCGTAGCTCTCTCGTAGAGTGTAGCGAGCGTAGAGCTGCCGTTTAGTTACTAAACGATTAAGAAGTACAGAGGGTTAATTGGTAAGTCAACTGCAGCAATTATCTGCCAGAGTCAGTTTCATCAAATATTTAATTATTTCGATCCAAAAAATGTTGTCATATCGATGTTCAAATACTTACCTAACCAACCGATGACCAAGCTAAGTTGACTTTGTATTGAGATTAGATTTATCCAAAATATATACAAGTTTACACGGAACGGTGCTACTAGGAGGTCTTGGTACTCATCATTATGTACAATTTGTACTACCAACATTGAAAACATGCTAAAAATATTAGTTTTTTACATTTTGATGTGTAAATGATTTTTTTCTATGAAACAGCAATTCAATGACATACTTTCAACTTTTTGTGCAACGCCTATGGACATCTGCAACATAAGTGGTGTTATCGATGCATTGGCAGCCCAGCGAGGTGGTTGGTAAACTGCTTCATTTTGAAGCTCGACAGGAAGACCGGTAGGGGAAAGTCATTCCTACTCGCAGGTCCAAGGAAGAAAGGAGCGGTAACCCCAGACAGTTTGGAATTTCCAGCTTTGCAAGATGTAGGGGTGAGCTTTTAGACGGAATATTAAAACAAAACGTTTTATTCACCTTTTCCTAATTAAAACTCTTAGGTCGTGTCTAACCAGTTGTTGTGTGCAGGAGAGAGTCATGCGAGGCGGCAGGTAGCGCGTCAATATCTCTGATGGAATACTTGTTACGCGTCTACTACTATTCAAAACTGTTACTTTGCTATCACTCGGAGATTCATAGTACACATCGTCATCAGGTAAGGTGACCTGGATGCCCCGGGACTCGGTGGAGTAGTCATAAACGTGAGGCAGTGGTTGGAAGCGAGGCCCTGAAGATCTGGCTGATTATGACGATGATCGAGATAAGGAAACTGTTAGAAGGTCATCTCATTTATTTGACATTTTACAAAGATTTTATTATACACATTTGACATTTTAATATATTTTATACTTCTTTTTAAGCAGATGAATTTAAGAACAGATTTTATTTTATTCTATAAAGTTTTAGTGTTGTAAATCTACCAAACTGAAGTCTGGTAGGTTTCAAACACGGAAACTTGGCAACACTTTTGAATTGTATTTGAGTTATAGTTATTTGACGTTCATAAGTGTACACTAATGTACTCATTTGAAGAAATAAATGAACTGAACTGAACATGGCAACAGAGTGCAAAGGACTGGAAGAATTAACGTCTCTTATCGACGACTAGGACTCGTTTTGAGTTGATGCATTACTCTAGTGATAAGTATCATCATCAGCGAATATTTGCAACGCGTGACCAAAATGCTGGTTCGCATTCAGCGTGGTAATGCTGCCAGCATGCTGGGTACACTGCCAACTGGTAGTGAGCATGAGCATTTGGTTTATCTCTAGACCTTGAACGGTCCATGGGTAATTTAAAATTTGTATAAGGGTAATCGGGATCTTGTTGTCTCGTCTTGGTAAAAAAGTTCGTGAAATCGTTCTTCTTGTTAGAACTTTTCTCTACACCTGTACTGGTGCGAGCTTTTACTTTAACTTGAGGTGTCAGAGCGTATGTATGACACACAAAGCCGCTCATATTGCCATAGCGCCGCGCCGGGACGTGGGTACAGGGACGGTTCCAGGGAGCGTCGTTCACAGGGGCTTTAAAAAATCAACAATATCACTCCATTACAAAGACGAATATTCAGCGGTTTGTCAAACCTGAGGGTTTGTTCACAATTCTCGTCACGTCTCGTCGTTTTTGAAGTGAAAACTTCTTCAGACATTGGGTGAACAAAAATCCTGGGACTCGCGCCATCGTCACCGAACGCTGTACCGTGTATTTTAAAACAGCGTCATCTCTTGTAGAATAGGTAAACTACTACTTAAGTTTTCACTTCTGACGTGCAGTCCTATGACTGACTTTTTTGTAATATAAATAATATTTACTGTATTTTTATGCCATCTCTATAGATTTTTACGTGTACTAACTCGGCAAAACATGATACAAAGTGACTAAAATTGTTTGTTAATTAGAATGTTTGGAACATTTATTGTGCATGCGTTTTTAAATGTGTCTATGATTTACTTGTGTTTTGTGCAAATGTCTATAACTTTGACAAATTGTGACAACTTGTGCATTGATAAGCTGTAATATATCATACTAAAAACGTCACAAAAAAACTGATTAATAACAGAGCGCGCTAGCAGAAACACACCGTCATTTAAGCAGCAAGTTATTGCACTGTTGAATACTTAGCCAATAAACTTTCATAAATAATACGCGTAATTGCTCCCCTCATCTAATTAGACAAATTAATTGCCTATGACGTTACATATTACCGATATAAACACGGCCCATTCAAAAAGAGACTAAAATTATTTGGACCTTCATCCCCCTGGCTGTATATCCTTACTCCACCCCTGTTAGACACGCACGTCAAACTCTGCCTTCTCTTGCTAAAAGGCCCCTGATGAGTAATGTTTTCGAGTAAACTTTCTCTCTGTAATATTTGTTTTTAACTGAACTAATTTCATTAAATTCGTTGATATTTTACCTGTGTTGCTGAGACAGAAGTTTTTAAGTGGTAATGTCTATGTACAAACGGAATATGTTTGAGAGACTACATGTACATACAATCATGCTAAGATATGTTGTAGCGAACTCTGTACTGCTGATTTTTACATAAGGTCTCTAAAATTAAAATCTGCAAGTTGAAGTGGCAATGGGCAGGCCTCATCGCTCGATGAACTGATGACCGATGGGGAAGAAAGGTTCTTGAGTAAAGACCATGAACCGGAAGACGCAGCGTAGGTAGGCCTCCCACTAAATAGACCGACGACATTGTGAGAGTCCCGGGCATCCAGTGGATGCAGATGGCAGGATGTCGTTCAGCAGTGGACGTCTTCTGGCTGATGATAATGATGATGAACGTCTCTAAAATAATAGTAGCTTCATTTAACCCCTAAAGAATCCCGGCTCAAGTTTAAAGTGCATCTTCATCCGAACCGCACCCGCAGTGATACAGCATTAAGCAAATGTAAAGAAGGCATTAAATGCGGGTAAGTACAAGTCCAGTGATGTCATTTGTCAAGTCCAAGCTTCGTGGCTTCTTGCCGATGTAATATCAGAAAAAGTTTGAACGTTCGTGTGTAACTTTATACCTATAATTAATATATTTTTACAATAAAATGTCAACTGACATCACAAGGACGGTTGAGGAAGGTTCAACAAACAGGATTCATCCTCCAATTTACCTCCCTAAGCTGTGAAATAATTTCTTCTAATTTAAATGGGATTTCTTTTAATTTTAATGGAAAATTATTTCCTTACAATGGTTGCCTGGAAGAGATCGCTTCGATTACTACAGATTTTAGTCCGCGTTTCCGCTGGAGGCGCTTTACTAAAATCTATGGCACAATACGAAAACGAAAATAGTTTTCGAAAAACCATGTGTGTGTGTTTCCATGTGTGCAATAATGTCCCAGATATTTATTTATTTATTTAATTTTATTTATTTAAAACTTTTACTAAAGGTACTGATTATATAGCCCTACGGAACCCTACCAAATGCGTGTCGAGACACGCTCTTGGCCAGTTATTTATTATTATGAAAGTGATGTGGTAATCAATAATACTGTTATCTTGGATAATTAAATAGGGGTGAACAAACTCTTAATCGAAAATCATGAAAAAAATTATAATAGAAAAGTTGTAGTAATAAGCGAATTGTCGGGAACATCCAGAAATCGTAGGAAATTTGAAAGTGTGGGAAAACTGAATATTGTGAGAAAATGTGTAAGGTGCGAGTAAAACCGGCGGCGAGCCGTAGCTACACTCAAATAAAAATGCAAACATTATGCAAATGGCACTGAGTCGCTGAAAGTTGCGTTTTT
Organism: Agriopis leucophaearia; assembly: GCA_949125355.1. Classification (NCBI taxonomy): domain Eukaryota; kingdom Metazoa; phylum Arthropoda; class Insecta; order Lepidoptera; family Geometridae; genus Agriopis; species Agriopis leucophaearia. Next base: position 16,963,868 of record OX421273.1, read on the forward strand.
GCTCTAAAGTGGAGTTTTTGTGCGAATTTCATAAGAAACGCCTCGAGGGCGCGATGGTGAGCGCTGAGATATCGCTTGCTTCTTGTTTTGTGTTTCAAGTGGCTGTTTTCTTTCTATATCTTTTATATTTTTTTTATATCCTTATGGATGAGCTCAGTATTGCTTTCATTATAAGAACACTTAGTGTTTGTTTGTAAAGTACTCATTAGAGATATTTGCTTCAGAGTTTTGTTTGATGAAATAAAGTGAAACGAATATATCACTTTTAAAATCAAGGTTGGTTGTTAAAAACACTTTACCAAAAAAAGTTCATATCTCAAAACAATAAAAAACAGGTTGGGCGGGACGGGACTAAAACTCGAGTGCGGGGATGTTTCGTGGTTAGGTAAGACCTCTAAAATACAGCACCAAAGATAAATTTCCGCATTCAAGCCCACGCCACGGTAATAGCTATGTGTACTGCAAGGATGACAGACACTATTGGGCGATGCTTTTTGGGACTGCATGTGACAGGTCGAAGCTGCATCGCCAACGAGAGACGGTTGTGCAAAGATTTTATATACGTAGTACAGTAGTACGTGAAATATTTGCGGTTGTGTTTCTCCTGTCTGAAATCAATTTTAATTAATCTGTGATTTTCACATAATTTACAGTCTTCAACATCAACTTTCGTTCATGGCTTTTGCGCTGTTGTCGCAATTTTGCCAATGTCTTGCTTCAAGGTAATAATATAGGTATATTTTATAGATTGGCCGGTCGAGGGACAATGCAATGTCAGCTTCACGCAGTTGGTCGATGGTATCTTCTTCTTTGTTGAGAGTTATATCTTCTTGATGCCTCAAACAGGACATAGGACATAACAAAGGACATAGGTGCACATACACATGACGTCACAACTACGTCTTTCTCGTTTCGTTTCTTAAACGCAATTACTTTGACAACCAACGAAAAACTGACAGTTGTCAGTCAAATGTCATGAGCAGGCTAACGTATCCCTCAAATCACCGGAATTCAAAATTAGTGAGTGGTCGCGAACACAGGTTATCTATTTACTAAGTCAAGATAGTGTCATAACTACAGACGCTCCGCTACATAAAAGCTTCTGCAGGACTAGTCATGATCAGCCAGAAGATGTCCACAGCTGAACATAGGCCTCCTCCTTTAACCTCCACACTGAACGACATTCTGCCATCTCTCTGCGACTCTCACAATGTCGTCGGTCCATCTAGTGGGAGGCCTACCTACGCTGCGTCTTCCGGTTCGCGGTCTCCACTCAAGAACCTTTCTTCTCCATCGGTTATCAGTTCTTCGAGCGATGTAGCCTGCCCATTGCCATTTCAACTTGCAGATTTTAATAGTTATGTCGGTGACTCTGGTTCTTTGGCGAATATCTACGTTCCGGAATTGTGGGACTAGTACCATCACGATACTGTAGAAAGCCTAGGAGCCTAACGGTCTCAAAAAAGCGCTGAAACAGCGTAGTGCGGAAAATCACTAGAACGTGAACCTTAACGCACTGAGACACGGTTTGCAATCGCGCAACTTTTGCAATCACCTTAACAGAATCGCTTAAGACATGTAACCGTTAGGTCCCAGTTTTGTACCTGGCTCTCAAACAAAGCTGATGGACTAAGGTTGGCGACATATTTTGTAGCATATTTTTTAAATAAATTGTTTTTTTTTTTCAAAGGAAATTACTTCTGGGACGGATCACGTTCGAATTATTTTTAATTACTCCCCGCGGACCCAATTTGTCTCTGGCGATAAAACGAACACTTCAAAGACCAGTTTTTACTTATTTCTTACTCTTTAAACTTGTTAGATTCGTGTCTGAGGTTATTTTTTCGATAAGTTTTAAGTTCGGTTTGTTACTCCAATTAAATATTTTAGTCATCCCTCTTTTTAATAACTTGTTGTGAAAGTCTGCTTCAAACTTTTTAGCCTTTTGACAATAATAGCGTTGATAGCAAAGATGAGTAATGTTGAAAAGTACGTATGACACAATGCTTGCTAGCATTAAGAGATTATATAAATACAATCATGTATTTATATAATTGTGTATTGATATAGGTTTAATTTAAGTTGGATTTATTTTAGATGTATCTGGTTATCTATTTCTGCTAAAAGTTTTGTTCTTTAGTTTATTTTCTTTGGTTGTCAACTTTTTGTTTTTTAAATTATGTTTTTTTCATGCACGCCTACATACCATTTGGGATGACTGGTAGAAAATGTTTAGCATTAAGTCCTCCATTTGTGCATTGTATTTAATTTGTAAGTGTGCAATAAAGTATTAAATAAATAAATAAAGAGATTACAAAAGTTCCTAATAATTTTTTTGTTGGCAATTAATTAGAAATCGGGAAGAGTTTTTCTAACAATATAATACTTTTATTATTGCTACAGACAAAATATTTTTACAATATGACAAACTATAGTAATTTTTATGTTAATATTTCATATACTGGCGATGGAAATAGAAAATATCACTTAAAGATTTTGGATCTCATATTAAATATCAACATATTTTTTTTACATTTGCACTGTTATTCTAAAGATTGAGAAGTCTGCATAATGCCTTTGTCTTTATTCGTACTTGTAAATAAAATATGGTTTATTTAGTTAACTTGTCTATACATACAAATTGTAAGCATTACGTCACAAAGGCTTAATTTTTAATAATTCGCATGTATTTCTGTTAAGGGGCCTCCAATACAACAAACGTGATTTTTTTTGCTGTTTTTATAGATAATGGTACGGAACCCTTCGTGCGCGAGTCCAATTCGCACTTTGTCGGTTATTTTTATCTACAGAAATCTCAACCCAATTAAATTACGCGACTGAGAGAATTGCCGCCAGCTCTGATAACAACAAGTCGTCATCAGTTACGATCACAATGGCATTGAGTTAGCAACTGCGGTCCCGATCGCGATGGATTTGCCATTATAAAGCTAAGGCGAAACAAAAGACGCGCGTAATTCAGTTGTTTACTTTGTTCTGTATTGTTTATTCTGGTGAAATGTGGTAACTCGAAATAACTTAATTAAAATTGAGAATAAAGCCTGTTACAGACGATGCAAAGTCTTGTGCGAGTACCCATTGGCCTGTTTACATCTATACAGTGAATCAAGTCTTGTAGGAGAGTCCGAAACACAAGTCACTTCAAACAACATCTGTTTGGTGGCTGTTCCAAGCAACAGTGGTCACATTTTAAGGGCTCCATACCTAAGGGGTGTAAACTATTACTAAGCCCTACGCTGTCTGTCTGTCCTTCTTTATAACGGCTGTATATTTCGAACCGTAATAGATAGTCAGTTGTTTTTTACAGAATATGTAATATTACGATGGATTAACTAAAAATTATTAATAAAGTAAAAAGTAAAAACTTAGAACCCATAAAAAAAACTTATTTCGGTACTTGGATTGATGACCGCTTGGGAATGATTTTGTCTTTTTGCACTACTTTTTTGTACTTTAGTAGTTAACAATCTATGCGGTGGTACGGAACCCACAGTGCGCGAGCCCGACTTGCACTGTGGTGGTATTCTGACGACAGTGCTGGTTCTTTACACGAACCATATTTTTGCGTAGCTGTGAACTAACACTTATGAGTAAACCAGGCGAGTACTATAAACTAAAAATCCGTGGTAGCCTTTGGGAGACCGCTAGACTTGAAAGCGTGAGGTCGCGGGTTTAAATCCCGGGCCCGTACCAATGAGCTCTTTGGAGTTTATGTACGCATTTTCATACCACTGGCTTTTCGGTGAAGGAAAAATACAAATCCACCCAATCCGCCCTTTCGGGAGTAGGCCTAACTCTATAGTAGTGAACTATTATAAGGCTGATTATGTAGGCGACTACTACTGCACGTGAAGTTTTATTTTATGATCCATTGATATACAGACACAGATGTTGGTTATGAAATTCGTGAAACAATGGAAAGTTTGTATAAAAACTGAACTGTGAACTTAGTAGTCGTTTTGTTTCGAAAGTAGCCTAATTGATGTATTGGCCTACGGACGACAGCCAACCCCTACACACGTAGCACGTTTGTAGCGCAGCACGTCCGTAGCACTCGTAGCGCTCGTAGCGCGGTTCGTGGGGTCCGAAGCTATATTTCACACGAACGCCTCAATTTGTCGTCATTACACATTTAGGGTCCATACGAGGTGGGGTTTACACGTAATCCTAGAATGTGTTGATCAGAAATCTTGATTTTAACAGAACAGTGAAACAGTGTAACATGACAATGAGCTCAGCCATTTAGTCGTAATGGATACAAAGAGAGTTTTGTGAATCTATCTATATCAATGACGCTATATATGTATAAAAGGCGATGTATGTATGTATGTTCCCTATGGACACTGACACGGCTGGACTGATTTTGATAAAACTGTTAGGAAATCTTTAGATTAGTCCAGTGAAGTTTGGTAGCGACCGCATCACCAGTTTTCTTGTGTATTAATATTTTCGCTAAGAATTGAAGTCTAGTTATTGACATATTATTATTACTGACATATTATATCATGTAAAAAAACATCTAAGACAAAGGAGGTTGCTGTCGCTACCAAGGATTGCATTGTTTTATTTATCTGTCGCTGGCAGATAGCTGATGTTATAAGGAGTAACTTAGGCTACGAAAAGTAGCCTAAGTTACCCTCGGAAATCACGCGGATGAAACCGTGGGACGCAGCTAGTGAAACATAAAGTGACTAAACCATTGTTTTATGGTAGAAGGATCTATATGCGTTAAAACAATCCATTCGAAAACCGACAAAAAGAATGATGTGAAATTTTCTTTAAAACGCCAAAACTTCTCTCTCTAAGTGAGACGAAGTCATCACTCCGGCCCTCTGTCCTCCGCAGCCCTCCGTCGGTTGATTTCCTCTGAGGATAGAATCTAGTTCACCGACTGCATCTTCAAATGACGAGCTTGAAGGGGTCTGACAAAATGTGGATGAATTAAATTGATGAGTAATTTTTAAACTTTCGCGATTCGAACACATGTTTTCATATTTATCGGGACTTATCGCGCACTATTAAATATAGGTAAGAATAGATACCTTACGCTCGACGTTTCGACCATGTTACAATGGCCGTAGTCACGAGCTGACTCAGTCAGCTCGTGACTGACTTAAGTTATTGTAACATGGTCGAAACGTCGAGCGAAAGGTATCTATTTTTACCTATATTTAATAGTGCGCGATAAGTCCCGATAAATATGAAAACATAAATTGATGAGGTTTTAGAATTTATGTGTATTGAACGACAAATCATTTATTTTTATATAGTTTCTGGATATTGGCATGCCTACGGATGTAAATAAACATTTGTAATCTTTATTTTTATTTTATTCTAACCACAAAAATGTAAATTCACTGTCAAGTATTGTTATCACATCTCATTAATTGACCAAGTGAAGAGAGGAATCAGATACTAATGAGACAAGTCGGCGTTTCTTGATAAAATCGTAGATGCATACATATTTGTATATGTTTTCGACAATTACTTGCGGGCCCGCGGTTGTCCTAAAACTGTGACCAGAATGTTGTAACTCTTTATCTTACACTAGGTCTTACATCCACACACACATATACATCATCATCATCAGCCAGAAGACGTCCACTGCTGAACATAGGCCTCCTCCTTTAACTTCCACACTGAACGACATCCTGCCATCTGCATCCACTGGATGCCTGCGACTCTCACAATGTCGTCGGTCTATCTAGTGGCAGGCCTACCTACACTGCGTTTTCCGGGTCGTGGTATATATATACATTTTTACACAATTCAAAGAAGTCTTGTCTTTTTTAATCACCTTTCAAAAATCCAACCAGAGACTGTCTTCCTGACAAGACTGATTTGACTGATATCCTAGCCGCCTGTCGACCATGGAGTTTAAGTCTCCCTCCGCCTCCCTCCCAAGGGAGGCTGTGTTCAGAAGTGGACGTCTTATGGCTGATAATAATGATGATGAACTTGCGTATTGTTGTAGGCAAGTAGTTCATTTCAATACAACTTTAAATACAAATATAAGGAACATTGGTCGAGATATTGCGGAGATATAGAGGTTGCGAGGTTTCAGTTCAGGGCGAACTACTAGTATACATATGTTATAAATACGTGTTTGTTCTCGCTCTACTCTGTAATGGCTAAACGGTTTTTAATGAAATTTGGTACGGAGGTACCGAATAACACATAAGCTACTTTATGTCCCGGGGCTTATACTTTTTGTATTTACTATTGTAAGATAGCGGGTGAAACCAAGTAGCGCTGCTTGTTAAATATGCCATTTAGAACCAAAATAAACTCAGAGTTCCTAAACTTATTCTCCATCAGATGGAGAATACGGACGACAGATTCTGTCGTCCGAGAAGATTCCACAGCGAACAGATTATGTAAATCTAGCCTTAAATAGTTCTCGACTGAGGCGAGTAAACTTACTAAGATCTGAATAATATACTTTCCATCTCAGACTATCTTCCAGGTAACTCGTCCGTGATGATATTAGACATGCTTAGTTTATATTTTATACGCCTTAAAAAGGTTCCTAAAAAACAATAAAATTATAGAAAGGTTTTTTTAATTCTTTGTAATCAAAATTCTAAGTAATTCTTGAATATGATTTGTTTTTTTGTTTGTTCATATTTTGTACAGTATAGTAATAGTAAATTTTTCTACCTATTAGTTAAAAATGTAGTGTTCAAATGTACGTAGAGAAGGTTTTCGGTCAGTCTATAATCTGCACATTTGCAATAATTCAACAAACTCAACTCTTACAGACGTTTATCAGAGTCCCGCTAGCACGTCTAGTTGTACCAATGTGCCCCATTTTTTATACCTTCTATGACGTCAGTAACTCCATTCATATAGCCAACTGCTTTCCAAAAGTTTTTATAATTTACTATGGTGCAATTTGTCATTCTTTATTGACTTCTGTTAAGATTTAAAGCATCGATTCAACTTAAGAGAGGCCACAGACATGCAAACTAGGTGAACTTGCGGGGTCTACCCTTATAAAGATCTGTGGTTCTAACCATAAAGATAGTGTAAAGTGAGATTTCGAACCATTAGAATTTCTAACGATAATCTTCAAATGTTCGCCACTTTCGTTATTTGTTTCGTTCGATTGTTTCACACGAGGTACGAAACTACTGCGTCTTGTACATGCCACGTTTAATCTGCGCAGGTTGAGAATGATGCACGTATATACGCCTACGCGCACCTTGCTCTCGCACGCGCACCCTTGTTGGGCAGATTACTTGCACGGTACGCATACATTTTTCGTTGGAAATTTTGGTATACGTGGTTCGATAAAAGACTATTTTTATGTATATAATTTCTGATCAATGACATGAATTTGACGTATCTACCTACCGTAGAACGTAACAGTGCCATAATTTCTTTGATACATCAGTAATACTTAACATATATCTACTTGAAATATTTTAAAGGACTTTTCTAGACCGTACAAAATTGTTTCCTTCAACAGTTTCAACATAAATTACGTAGGAACTGTACAATTTTAATAATTTCCGGCTTCTTCAGGGACCAGACAGGAGAGAGCCGTCGGAGTTAGCGCCGATGTCGATTTAATGTCGATTTACATAACTAAGGGATGCAGCCAGGCAGGGGTAAGGAACCTTTCACGCTGGAGATAATGGGACGTACTTTCGTTAGGATTTTGATGACGAGTCATGTTAGAGCCATGAGGATGAATGTAGTGAATGCACATTGGTTTTATTTTGATGATGACTCAGTTCTTGAAGAACAGCAATAATAGTTAGATAGTTTTTATTATAATATTTCTTTCTAGCAACATATTTACAAAGGGTTTTCGCAGAAAGAAAGAGTGCATGTACGATATGTGATAAACGTGAAAGTAATTCTGTCTGTCAGTTTGTTACCTTGTCACAATTAAAAGGAGATATTGACAAAATATAGAATGGCGGTAGTGTACATCACAAGAACGGATATATGACACTTTACCTTACTTTTGACTGCCCCGGTGGCTCAGTCGGTAGTGAACCTAACTTCTGTGCTTGGGGGCGTGGGTTCGATTCCCATCTAGGACAAACATTTGTGTGATGAACATTGGTGTTTGTTCTATGTCTGGGTGTTAATATCTATTTAAGTATGTATTTAAAAATATACATGTATGTATATCAGTCTCTGGCTGCCATATTACAAGCTTTGCTTAGTTTGGGGTCAGATGACAGTGTGTGCAATAATGTCCCAGATATTTATTTATTTATTTAACTTATTTTGTAAAAATTCAGGATAATGAGAAAATTGCGATTAAAACCGTGGAGCCCACAGCTATTACTTTATAATTCGTTATGTTATACTTAAGTTTTTATTCCAAGACGGTGCAGCTACAGGATAAACCCACGTATATAACATGCACTTTGCAGTACTATCGCTCCAAAATCTGGTTTTTCCGTAGCTTGTAGTCCGCAACCAAACTGTTTGCAAATGAAGGCCGGTAGCAAAACAGCAGGGGAGGCCAACCTTTATTGGATTACGGCAGCAGGGGTGCCCAACCGTGTTCCGCACGCAACACACGTGCGATGCAATTTGGGGCTGCACGTAATGAAGTGGGGCTGGCCACCCCTGGATTGAGTAGGCTTATGGTTGTGGAGGAGTAACAGCGAAGATATAGTCGTCGCTTACCAACAGGCGAGTCGGTGATCTAACGCGGACTTATTCGCGATTAAAAAAAAACTAGTACAACTAGTGACACCACAGAAAAGAGAAGTAAAATTAAAAATTAAATTAAACAAAAATACTTTTCAGTAAGTGACACTGCCAGTCGTGCAAAAATAGGGTATTATTAAATAGTATTAGTATTTTTGCACATATTAAATGTCACAACACTACTGCATACAAGAACATTATCAATAGCATATGTTTTTAAATGGTTTACTAAATTGAAACAAAAAAAACCTTACATGCATTATTATTTTCAGATATAATCGAACTAATTAGAAGTTTATTTAGTGATTTTAATTTGCAAAATATGTATATATAGTTGTAATTGAACATGAAATTTTTTATTTTAGATGTGCAAGTAATTTTTCCCGCTCAAAAATGGTTAGTTATATTGAGGTGATAGAAACGACACGTCTATCATTTTATTTTCTTCTCTATTAAGAGAAACTTAAAAAATAAATAATTCCAGTTGACTCGATAGATGGCAATGTAGTCGCAACTATCTATAAAATAATTTAGCATAATTTTAACCCGTCGGGTTCGGTTATTCATCGGTGCCTGCGTAGTACCATTAAACATATTGAAGAAAGTGGCGCCGCCGCCCTGATATAAATCTAACTAGGTTAGCGATATTTCCATCTCTAAGTATATCCTGTAATGCGTGTCTTAATAGTGATATACAAACAAGACAAGAAATTAGCGCCATCTAGTGAAAAAGGGCCTTCAAATGAAAATGATGCTGTGTGTTGAATGGTTCCACTACATTATGTTTACTTCTTGATGTATTATCTTTTATACTTACGAGTAAATCTTCATTGTAGACAACAATAATTATTGATCAATCTATGTAGTGTTATTGTAGATATCTCTCCTTGATCGCTTACCATTATTATCACTCGCTGGTTGCACTGGCGCGCCACCCTTCTGTATCTGCAACAAAATACAATTATTGTGAGAAATGTGTTCGTACAAGAAAGCGTCACTCCGTGCTCTGTGCCTGTCTTGACAATCTGTGTACTTTTTACACTCTTTTATTTGCTTCATTTTAAATTCAATGCTGATTGCTATTTATTTATGTAAATAAATAAATTAGAGATAATGTAATATATATATATATATATATATATATATATATATATATATATATTACCTAATCAGAACAAACCATAATGAAGGAATATATAATTCCTTATTATATTCCATAAGGAATACTAGGCCATGTTCAAGTAAGGCCGGATTTAAAAAAAAGCTGTCAAGTGCGAATCTGGGTCGCGCACCACCGCACCACCACATAAATTGTTAACTACTAAAGTACATAAAAGTAGTGCAAAAAGACATCATGTCACCTACTGCCGCTACCACCGCTACTACCGCGCCCGACGTTGCTTATGGTAATCGTACGAGAACCAGTGGTGAATAAAAATTTGTAACTGACTCGCACTTGACCAGTATTTAATAATTGTTGTTTTACTTTAGAGTATATAATATGTATGAAAATACAATAATTTGGTATATCAATACATAACTGGTCTGATGATGGAGTCGGTAGATATTTAAACTCTTTAATAGCTACCAGTAAATCTTTAAGTTTGTATTTTTTTGTATTGTTTTGCTGTCATTATTTTAGATTTTTGTTTTATCAAAATAAATATTATTCTTACTTTTGAAATAAAAATAGTTTTTATAATCTTTCTAGACTATGTCTTTATTTAAAACTAGTTTTTTGGTCCGCGACTTTGTACGCGTAGATTTTCATATAAACCTTCAACCCCTTTTTCTTCCTTTAATCCGGCTCTTGCGCAAAATAACATAGCCTATACTTCAATCTGGTCATAGCTAAGCATATTCGTGAAAACCGCATTTAAATACGTCCAGGGGTTTTGAAGATGTGCGTGGACAAACAAACAAACAGACAAAAATTCTCAGCTGCTTATTTAAAGACGCCCTGTGTGTTTTGTTGTTTTGTTTATATAAAGCTATTACAGTTTTTTTTTCTACGTTTTTATTATATATATAGATATTAATTTCAATGATTCCTCGATACCGCCGTCGTGGCTACTGTATAACGCGTCGTTCATTCCGACAGAAAGTCGTTACATTCTCGCCGTAACGGCGGCGGTCGGAGTAAACAAGCTAACGGATAACGAATCGTTTTACAGCTTTCAGTTTCAGCTCGTAAACACTTTCGGCGTTATCTTATTAAACGGCGACGCCCTGTCGAGAGCTGTCTCCGCGGCGGATCTCGTCTATTCGCACTTTACAGTTTATTGTTGATCTCACAAAGTAAACTTATTCTATGTTCAGCAAAATACATGGTTACACGTAACGGTGCTGCTAACCCGATCGGAGGTCATTTTACTTTTACTACAGGACCAACACTGAAATCCTGAAAAAATATCACCTGTACCATAAATTTTGTTAAGTGCATATAAATATCACTATAGCATAGCTACATAGCTACGTTAAATATAATACTATCTTTTTAGCTTTGTGCGCCCGGTAATTAATTATTATCAATAAAAATATATATAAAAAAACAGTTATTTTGATTAAAAAACCAAGCTACTAAAAGATTTTGATTAAATTTCTATGGGTAATTATCAATATATAAAACCGACTTCATAAAGATGTCAGAACTGGACCAAATTGTTGGTTAATAATTACGTAAAACTGACAGTTTCACCATGCTCTTGTCGGTATTATTGCAGGCATGGAATAATTGTCTATCTTACTGTATGTATCATGATCTTACTTTTTTTTTATTGCCAGTAAATAAAATAAGAAAATATCTGCGCCAACATTCAATATAATTTACTTACTGTGTCAAATCCTCCGAAAAATAATCACAACAGCAAAATACCCGAAAAACGCAAGACAAAACTAAACCTTTTGTCCGCATTCTGCATCTTTTAATTAAACACATAATTGCTATAACGAGGGGGGAAGGGGTCCACAACCTGACAATAAGCTATCTCTCGCTGACCCCTGAGGGGCGAGTTTTCTTTTTCTTCTCAATGTCGAGGTCTCCTTGGTCTTTTTGGGAAATTAACAATGAGACTGAAATTGTTAAGTGAGTTATGAAATGAACAGACTTGCTTTCAGTTATTGTTCATCAAATTAAGTTTGTATTGTTTTGGTTATATTTATCACTGAAGTGAGATTTTTTTTTTACCCTTCTCTTTTCTGTGATATTTATAATACGAATAACATAGATTTTTAACTGTTTTCAAGCTTTTATTTAATTTACCTTGTTTGTTAGTTTGGGTCAAATCCTGCAAAGCTGGATTTCAAAACCAATTGAGCTGAAATTTTTCATACACGTTTAGTTTGGATAGCAATGCATGGTTTAGCTAAATGAAACATTTTCATTACGACGTCGTAAATCCAATATGGTGGACCCCCAAAGATGGCTGACCAGTTATTTTTATGCATCCCCATGATATGGGTATCAAATAAAAGGGATTGTTGAGAATAATACGAATAATAAAATGACGTCACACTAAATTAAATATGGCGGATGCCCAAAAATGGTGGACAAAGTTTTCTGACTTACCATCATGATATGGGTACCAAGTGAAAGAGTTGGCTGAGAAGATAAAGAAAAAAGCTTGTTTTAACAAGTTTTTTTTTAGTTTAATAATTTTATTATGCTTAGATCCCTTGTAACTTAGAATTTTCTGATCTGGGTATCTAGTGGATTTAAATAAGATACTATAACGGTGGACCATTAGATATAAAACATACTTCTGCAGATACGATACATGAAACAAAACTTTGTGAAAACGTACGGGTGCTTAATTACCTTAAAATTGCCCCATAAAACAAGCAAAGTCATCCACTACGCGCTAGCACGCGAGCGCTTAACTTTATTTACGCAGCCCGCCGTATGAAGTCTCGCGTAATTTCTTGTAAGCCTAATTACTCACGAGCTTATTTGCGCGTCGCCTCACTCGCCTCCCCTCCCCTCGCGATGCCTCGGCCGCGTCAAGTGCCGACAAAAAACCTTTAAACTTTTTCAAGGGTAAAGTTTACACACGTCTCGACGGTTTATTCATTTTCTCTCGTTTTATGAGATTGCTTGTGTTCGCGGCTCGGAACTGGTTCTTGTTTGCGTTAACTTTTTGGAATTACTTTTGATGGCGATACTCTTTTGTGATTGAATCACTCGAACGGAGAATGTGCGTAAAGTGTCTCACTCTCCATTTTAATTTTTGTATTGTACTTTATTAGTATTGATATAAATGTTGCAATTTATTTAACATAATTTTCAATATAAAAAACCGACTTCATCGTAACTGGACCAAATTGAAATGGGACCAAATGGGACCACCTTTCAAATAAAAAAATAATCATAAAAATCGGTTCACCCAGTCAAAAGTTATGCGGTAAAAAACAAAAAAAACAGTTGATTTGATAATCTCCTCCTTTTTGGAAGTCGGTTAAAAATAAGAGTTACATTCCATGTTACTCTTCAGAAACTGTTGGTACTTGTAATAGATTTGGCTGCAAGTAATTGAATACTAAGTTATTAAGATATTCCAGCCTCAAATCAGTACTATATACGACCTATAGAACCTAACTCACGCCACCCGTTAATGACACGGCTGCCACGTCGCAAGACGTCGCGTCGGCTGCGCGTCGGCTGCGCGTCAAAGCGCTTGCGACGTAACCGACGGATCGCAATTAAGGAGGCACAACGACATTAATTAAAGCGTTATTTCTCCGCGCCAACGCCTCGCCTCGACAGTCTAAACTAGCCTTTAGTGAAAAATAAGTTTTTAATTAAGAAATTTTGAGGGCGCGCTCGCTTGTTAGTTTGTGTAAACGTCTCAGGATACAGAAATAACGAGACGTCACGAGATTTCACGGAAAATAAGTATTAGGTTCGTCACTAAAATACACAATTCATTTAAAGTTCTTTGGGTGCAGTTTAGTTAAATGTAAGCGTTTTTATTTTGGTAAACATTTTCAACGTTGTCACACTAGACATCAATTTTGCTTTATGCATCTTGCTTTTATAAATATGTATATTGTAATCAGCTTTGTTTGTGTGTGTGAAATTAAAGATATTTCCATAGATTTTTATTTTAGATTAGCTAAATGGTCACTACTTTGTACGCGTAGCGTCGGCCTCTAGGTCTGTGGCCTCGACAATTATAATAGATATAATTATCAAAAATACTTTCTTGATGCTTACCTATACGTTAATAAGTATAAGGAACACTTTTATCCCCTATTTAACCCCTTTAGGAGATAAACTTCCAAAAAATGACGAAACAACTAACTTTTACAAAAAGAAGTTTAAGTACCAACTTCCACGTTTCTAACCTCAAAAATGGCGAACTTTCGTCCCCTGCTTAATCCTTTTAAGGGATGAATTTTATCAATATCCTTCCTTAGTGCTCACTTTCGTTATATTACAAACACTTGTGCAAAATTTCATGTTTCTAGAGCCAACGGTTTTAGCGCGTTTTCTGCCAGTGAATGAATGAATTTAGTAGGTAATATTTTTATTAAGTAGAAGAAGTTCCATAGAGTTTAGTAATATAAAATACGATTGCTTTCCTTGATCTAAAGCAGGGGTCTCCAAACTTTGAAGCCTTGGGGCCATAATATTTTTTTCGGTATGTTGCAAGGACCATAACAATTTTATTTTTTCTGCCCACCTAAGCAAACATAGGCTTTTATTGCATTTCAATTACTATTGATTGTGTATTGTGACACATAACTACATCTAGTGTCGAGTAGTGATACTATGTACGGTTCTAGGTACTATCTATTTCAGCTACAGTCTTCAGTCCTGGTGCGGAAAATGTTTGGAATTGTATGAATTTCTAAGACCAGTCATATCAGTTGTTAATTTTATCACATCCACAGGGCTGAATCACCGACAATTCCGCGAGTTTCAATTCCTGTTACGGGCCGGATTGATGGCAGTGGCGGGCCGGATTTGGCCCGCAGGCCGTAGTTTGGAGACCCCTGATCTAAAGGACAAGATAATTAGAACACTCAACTCTGCCTATTTAAGAACATGCAAAGCAGTGTAGTGCAGTGTAGTGGTAGGACTCGTTTGCAGGGGTCCGTCTGGGGAAGTACCACACCTTTACCAGTTATTCAACCGCCAAGCAGTAGTGTGCAAACACTACTGTGTTCTGGATTGAAAGACAATGTTTCCAGCGAAATTACAGGGCACACAGAGATTTGACATCTTATATCTTGGGGTGACGAGCGCAGTTCATTGCCATCCATGGTTTTGAACTGCTGAAGTTCAAAATTCTGAGTGGCGTTTTGCTGTTATGGGCAAGCGTGAAGAACCATCTGGCTAGCGACTTCGCTCGTCTCGTCACTCAGTATCATAAAAAAAAAAGCAAAGCGATGACAATTTTTTTTTATGCATAAAAAGGCTTGCATTTGGCCGCCAACTCGCCTGATGTTAAGCGATGATGCGGTCTACGATGGAGCACGCTTGCCTAGAAGAAGCCGATTCACTCGTGATTTGAAGACACCTAGATTGTAACTATCGGGGAACACCCATTTAGGAAGCGCAATCCACAGACCAGCAGTACGCACAATAAAAGTGGAATCAAAGAGCTTCGTACGGGTTCGTACTCAATCGGTTAAAAAAACTTTACCTACTAAGTAATTTTATAAATTTTCACAAAAAAAACTTTATTCCGAAATTTCGACGCTAAATAAAATCCACCGTTTTAAACATTTGAAGCGAGCGTCCGGATTGTAAGTCGTTACTATAAATCATGCCGAGCCACAGATTATACATTTAATATTCATACAGTGACGTTTGCGTTGGTTCCAGTTGAGCTAGTGGGCTTACCACACAGGGGATAGTAGCTGGAACGACGTTGAAAATTTACCCCTTTGGAGTTTTGCCCGGTTACTTTAGAATATGAGAGAGAACAGCTAAATGATGCCATCGGAAACCGTATCTCAGGCCTTTCAATTATAAGAGGACCTAAGTACGCCACTCGGGTTGCATTCAACTCTCGTTGTGCGCTTACCACCACACGTTGCCGACATGTTTTTGATTTGTGTACGAAGTTCATGCAAACACACTGCGAGATGACTCTACTTGAATCACTCGGTGTACGATCAGCCTTATTTATGTTTATTCTATATCAGTTAATTATCTAAGCATACAGTGGTTTTTAGGTAAATATCTAGATAATTTATTTGCACAAAACATTAGTATATCATACACATATTCAAAAACGCATGCACAAAGGGGTGAAACAATATAATAACAACAAACAGTAACTTTGTAACTTTATTATTGGTTCACTAAACAGCCTGTTACATCTTCAAATTTATTATCTTAAATACATAATATAGTAAACATGACAATGCAGGACCTTCTAGAAGTGAACAGTTGAACACTGCATGCACAATAGTCTGCCTAGTAGGCGCACAAATATGTAGATATACGCTCAAATTATTTATCAGTGTCACTAGGTAGGTAGGATGTAGATGGATATTAAATAGATTGCCTAGTTATGCGTATCGATAATGTTCGGAAAAATGCGTTTTTAACAGACTTTAAAAAAGAACGGTTCTATTTTTCACTGTTTTTTTTAAAGTATGTTCACCGATTTCTACGCCAACTGTTGCCCAATTTAAAAAAAAACTTGTGTTCGGTATGGTATACTTCCAATTTGGTCCCATTGTCACCAAATCAGTATCTGATGATGGGATCCCAGGGCAACCCTCATATTTTATAGGCACTTATTACGTTTTTTCATATATTTTTAATGTGATGCACTTAATGTGAAAATAATTCAACCGTCAAGTAGAACTATCTCAAAGTAAAGGTACCTTTAACCCTAACATTTACATCTAGAAAGTGCTGTCTCCGCGGCCATCCCTCATGGTGGTCGCAGATAACCCGCCTCGTAGCTCGCCTTTATACCCTGGACCTGCTCACTAAGCAGCAGAATAGTGTTCCACGATAAGAGGAAAATTGAATTAAACGGCGCTTACAATAAGTGATACAGTTATACTAGAGCTAATTTATTCATAGTAGGTATTACTTATACCGCTGCTGGTGATGTGGCGTTTAAAGCAGTTTTTTTATTTATTTAAATTAGAACGGCTGTCAAGGCATTTTTGTAAGAAATTTGTTGTAGCCACTTGCACCCATATAAACAATTAGCAACTGTGTTAGCAACTGTGACGCGGAGTACGACGCGTTGACATTATTAAGAATGTTCAATCACATATCTGTCGCAAAACCTGGCGACAGACTTTCCTTCTCATTTCCATTCTATTTACTTCTGTTTTCTGTGGTTTAAAGGACCAATTTACTGCTATGACTTGTATATTACTTTTTTTCTGAAAGAGCTGTCATTGATCATGATGATGCTGGATGTCAAGTTAAGACGCGGACTATATAGGATGCAGCACGCGCCAAAAGGAACGTGTTTATAACTAAATCAAAGGTTTCCGACATCGGTTCGGATATTACCAACCTTAATATATAGTGTAACTAGATCCTAGCTCATTTGTGCGCCGTTATCGACAACTTAAACGGAGACTCCTCATTATTTGCGCAGCTTTTGCCGCAACTCATATCGTACCAGGGTAGCCGCCTGCTGGAGTACATTACGGTGTAAGGTTACCGTCGACTCTCAGATAGTTTGACTTCAACGACCAGACACCGCTACAATGTGGAGCCATTACTATGGTGTACAAGCGGCAGCGATAAGCGGTTCTACGGTAGCATAAAATGAAGTAACTGCATGTACGAAAAAGGCTTAGTAGTTCCTTCAAAGGAACTGCTGCAAGGATTAATGAGAACAAACGTTATATTAAACTTGAATCCAGTTTTAAAGATGAAAACGTTTTCTTTCGTTACTATGTTCCTGATCCTATTTGCCAATGTGAGAATAATTATCGATATTATAGAGCATAAACTAAACATATTATTAGCTTTTTATTGTATTCATTTTAATTGCATACGTACAACTATTTCCGAGTGAATAATTATGCCGTGAGTTAGTGATTACGTTGTTCCTCTTACCAGATAAGTTTGCTCTACTCTGGAGCAATATATCGGTTCTGCTGTTACAGAGATAAGTACAGACAAACATAACTCTATAACAGCAGAACGGATATATTGTTCCAGAGTAGAGCAAACTATCATTTATTTTAATGATAAAGTTTAAGTTTGTGTGTAAGTACAAACAAACATACACATATACTTTCGTATTTGTAATAATAGTGTTTTAGGAATGGAAATTATGTCAAGTCTGCTTTGCCAGGCTACTTGGTCTCTCCGTTCTTCCCGTTCACCAGGCAGCCCTCTCCCCTAGCACCGTCAGCGTATTGCCGATGTTAGAGCGCCGCTGCCGTCTCACACACACTCAATATAATAATTGTATACATACGACGTTCACCTCACACACGATTTACTTATTATACGTACTACGTTGTATGTACGTAGTCGTTGAGGTAGAAGGTGTGAATAAGAATATCGAATAAATATTTACGACGAAATTTTCTTTCGCCAACGGAAATCCCTCTCCTATAATAATGTATTTTTTTATATGTGTTTAAGGTAAATGACGTAATCATAATTACACACAGTGGAACTGTCTCTCGGTATGTTTGTCTCAGTATCTTAAGACAACGGCAGAACCGATCTTGATGGAATTTCGCCTAAAATATTATACGTATAAAACAGTTTTTCAGTTTTGCTGCATATTGGACTTGCCCTTTTAAAAAAACCTATATGATGGTGACATGTAAGTCCTGTATGAACGTACATAGAGTATATTTAGGACCACAGCTATTTGATTTTTCTGGCAGCATCTACATGAGGTGGGCCGACCCCAGCTCCTTTAAAAACCTGAGGGTGTCTCACAGCCGCTGACACAGTTGCTCCAATGGCGTAGGCGTCTTCTCACTATCATCTACGTACATCGTCCATGATGTACATGATGATGTGATGTGATGATGGTGAAAATGAGTCAAACAATTGTTTTTTAGTACAAGGTAGTAGAGTTTTGAAGTAGTATGATTATTTACGGGATATTTACCGTGGTTAGGTTGTGGAAGGAGCTCCCGATATTTCGGCGTAGTTGCATGCACCATGTTCACGGAAAGACACGCATAATATCATGTAACTGTAGTGAACAACCGTGATAGTTTAAAACAGAGTTTTGAAGTAATATTGAATAAAATGTATGTTCTTTCTTTCTTTCTTTCAGCTTCGTGCATATTCAGTGATCCTGCTTTTTTATAACTGTATCTTTGCCCATATATAGAGTGTAACATCGGTTCTAAGCCACCACAGAATAAGTGCGAGTATAGGATGTCGGTTCCTAGAAGGTGTGTAAGTGGACACCGCGTCGTGCGAGGTGTGAACTCCAATCAAATGACACATTATACTCGCATCACCCGACCGACGTCCCTCGGGCTCGCGCTCCGCCTCGGCCTCCGGTTACACTGTTTGAGCTTTACTTATTAACTTACCGGACATTTTATATTGCGGTACAAAGAACTACGTTACTATTAGGCTTTTTAGGAACTTTTTTTTTACATATATCTCAATACTTAGGATATGATCATCCGAATATTTATTTGTGTCCGATTTTATTTAGAAATTGAAAATTGCCACTGTCAAAATCTCTAAAAGATGTGTGGCATCTTTTTTAACCGACTTTCAAAAAGGAAGAGGTTATTAATTCGACTGTTTTTATTTTTAATGTTTGTTACCTCAGAACTTTCGACTGGGTGAACCCACAGAAAAGAGCTAAACGAAAAAAATCTCACTTCAGTGGGTGAACCGATGTTGATTATTCTTTTTTTATCTAGTGCTTCCTGTTTGGTCCCATTTCAATTTGGTCCAGTTCTACGTTGTATTTTTTTACAACGTTACAATTAAAAAGTCATTTCGACACAAAAAATATTGTAAGAGACATCTGTCGGATCACCTCAGTACTAAATCAGGCATGCGCTTTCTAAAACCGATAGTGTCTAATTAATACACGCGCTATGGGATAGAGGGCGCATATTTGGTCCAGTTCTGTCATTTATATGAAGTCGGTTTCTTATATTGATAATTATTTATTAATAAAATCAATCACAACGTTCATAGATGGCATACGGTTCAGTTCACACTGGTCAACAATATACTTGGGCTCAACAATTCACCTGTGAAAAAGTTCCTACTAAGTTAATATTAGGAAAGCTTTTAAGTAATAGTTTCTAGTTATAGATATTCCTGCACAAGGCGCCTGGTGACAAGGGGGTGCGTACTGCAGAAGATCGTGTCCGAAACGACCGCCTACGTAACCACATTTTCGTAACTAGTTAGCGAAGCGAAATTATATTGCGTTTGATAATAGTTACGAGAGAAGACTTAATTTTCTGTATACGTTATCGCGGTTTCGATGGAGGAAAAACCTTATCTTAGAAAATAATTCGACGAAGTGCGAGTGAGACTCGCACATCAAGGGTTCCGTGCCATACACAAAAGCACTGAATGAAGGTTACTAAAGCAAAGGGAAGACGAATTGAAAGATTAACATAAATTTCATGCATCCGGCGTTCTTAAGGAATAATTAGAAGTGATAATGATTATTTAAAATGTCTAAATATTTAACCATACTTATTATGCATACATCACGCACGAACCAAGATAATGAAGAGAAGTAAATGATAACTGTATGAGTCTAATTCTAAGTGATAGTAAGTTAAACACTTGGAGATAAGGATGACGATGATGATGAAGAAAATCTCAAATTTTTATTTCTAGGTAACCCTTTTTTCGTTGTCCTAACCATTCGCCGTGCTTGGAGAGTGTATATATCGATAGCTCAGTGAAATAAAACACACAGGCACTTTACACCGGGTTTATTGTTCGACTAGATTTAAATGGTTCGGCAGGTCCACTAGTTCACAAAACCAAACGATACCGCGATGCAGGAATTGCTTCGCGGACCGTAGCGACATCTATTGGTATGCTTAAAAACTACTTCACAAACTAGCTATCTATTGATGGTTCATATCTTAACATTCCGCCCACCAAGGACAGAATGTCCTTTCCAACCGCCCACCATGACAAAGTTAACGCCTTTGTTCTGATTTAGTTTATACAATAATCAGCTATATAATTTTACATTTGTGATGAACTAAAACAATATTACGCCTTAATGTTAACTAAGCGTTTACTCACAGATGTTAACTAATAATTAATTGAAATTTAACTGTGCGTAGTTGGCAAAATTCAGAGGTTTGAAGTAGGACGTTTAATAACCAAGTTTTACATTTCAACGACACTACTCCTGTTAGGCCTTCTGATCCAGGATTTTTATCGAGAATTTTGCCAAAAATCCATCTACATGGTGGTAAGTCGTCCTCCTTCACCAAAACAATGTCCCCAACTTGAGTTTCAGGAACTTTGTATCGTGTCCATCAACTGAGTTTGTACCATAATCTTGTGGTGTACACATTTACACAAGTGCAATTTTATCTGATTTTTGCTCCAATTGACCAATAAGCATACCGTAAATAATTTGACATCAGTTGCCCATGCCCTATCCCCATGTAACGGTTTAGGGTGCGCTTCGAATATTTTACCGAACTTATCTATGAGTATGGAATTCCTGCATTTCTTGCATGAAAACTGCCTGAGATAGCCTTGTACGAGACTTTAAAAGCCTCGTCTAACTTCCGAATATTAGAACGCATTCCTTGCGATGTCTCATGATTTACCGATGAAACATCCTGTTTGGTAATAAATCGTCTACAGTATTCTACAACATGACTTAATTTCGTAAATGACAAACATCTTTCCAGAATAGATTCATCTATAGCACCTACATGAACCTCAATAGATTTTTCTTCATGTGCGTCATTATCCTTAAGTTTGGTGTTCGTGATCTCTTTATCCCATAAATACTTTGGACCAAACTTCCACATGTCATGATGAATTAATTCAGCTGGCCGAACACCACAAGATGCACAATCTGCGGAATTGTTTAGTTGAGTCAACTCTTTACTGTAAGTATACCAATCTTTTAATATTCCATTTGGTGGTTCCTCATCCCATCCTGTGCCTTCTATCCACAATCGCTGAATAAAAACCTTTGCTTTCATCGTGCGTGCTACTATCCACCTTATTGGGTCAAACAGATGTGCCACATCCGATCTAATTTTTCTTTTAGTTACAGATGCTGAAGGCGGTTGCAGATTCACCGAGTATTGAAATTCTTCACGTCTTCGGTTCCAGGTAAGTCTTATTATTTTTACTATATTGTCTAATTTAAACTCTAACTCCTTAACCTTCTCTTTTGTATTATCTCTTGTTTCTCTTTCTACCTTCTGTCCAAAAACTTCTACTAGATCCTCCTTATTACTTGACCATTTTTGTAAAATAAATCCCTCTTTCTTCAACGGTGCATCCATATCCCGTATCAGTTCTGTTACTTCCTCTACTGTTTGGCAGCCAGTCATTAAATCATCCTTGTAAAATTCCCTTGCCACTTTCTCTGCTGCAATTGGGTATTGTTCCTTATGATCAATAGCAACCTGATTTAAAGCTTTTACAGCTAGATATGGTGCAGAAACTGTACCGAACGTGACGGTCAGCAGTTTGTAGTCGCGTATTTTATCTTCAGATTGATTTCTCCATACGATGCATTGGTATTCACAATCTTCATCTGCTACCCTCACCATTCTGTACATCTTCACTATTTCGGCTATTATACATACCGGATATTTTCTTAAATTCATAATTACATGTCGCAAATCTGGCTGCAGTGTTGGCCCAATCATTAAAGTGTTGTTCAGTGACACGATTTTGTTATTTTTACAGGAAGCATCAAAAACTACCCTTACTTTAAACGTGACCTTATCCTCCATAATAACAGCATGGTGCGGTAAGTATACTTCCTGATTCCTCTTCTCGTCAGGTACTTGCACCAGCGTCATGTAGTCTAACAGTAAGTATTTATATATTACATGTCTATATTTTTCTATGACCAACACTTCATTATCATTTTTTCTTTTCAGATTCTTCAATCTTTCAATAGCTTTCTCTCGCGAATCTCCTCTATCGCAGTTTGGGTTTTCATCGCGAAATGGCAACTTGACACCATATCTACCATCTTCGAGGCAACGTGTCGTCGCTGTGAAATCTTCACACTTCTTTTCATTATTTGTAATTATTTTTGTTTTTAATAAAGGTTCTGATTCCAATTTACAAAATTGTTTTAATTTATTATCTTCAAGATGACAATGCAGAACTGTGATGTTCTTGTTCTCTGTAGCTGAACTTACTGGTCCAGATATTAACCAACCTAAAGTGGTGCACTGAGCTACTGGAGACCCTAAGGGGCCTCGCAGCAAACCATCCTTTAATATCTGGCAGTATACTTCTGCTCCTAGCAACACATCTATTTGATTTGGTACATTATATCCAGGATCAGCCAAACACAACTGTTGTAATTGTACCCAATCTAGTAATACTTTTCTTCCTGGTAGATTTGTGGAAATGTTACTAATGACATATGCTTTCAAGTCCATTCTAAACGTGGGATCAGTTCTAGATCTGATTTTTAATACCACCATGTGTTTTGAAATGATGGATGACTTGTCTCCACCTAGTCCTGATATAACGCTGTCCACAGTGTACTTCTTCAATCCTAATCTTCGAACGACGGCTTCTGTTACGAACGAAGTTTGTGATCCCTGATCGACTAAGGCTCTTAGAACTGAATATTGACCAGTTCTATCCTCAGCTTGTATTAGAGCTGTAGCCAATAGTACCTGATTACTAACTTGGCTCTTGGCACAACATGTTACTATTTCATTGGCCTGTGGAATCGGCGTATTCTCATTATCCTCAATATTTGGCACATGGTTAGCCCCATTACTTTCCTCAGAAACCTTTGCAACAGTGGGAACACCCTTTGGGTGAAGTAGAGAATGGTGCCTTTTTTTGCAAATCCTACAATTAATAGGGGTTTGGCAAAACCTCACACCGTGACCACTACCTAAACAGTTGAAACAGATTCTATTGTTAGTTACAAAGTCTCGTCTTTCTTCAAAACCTTGATTAGCAAACTTCTTACAGAAACACAATTTATGTTCGTCACCGCAGAACTCGCATTTAATTTTAATAACATTTGTTGCGTGTAAAACTTTAGTTCGAATAACCTTCTGACCAATAGATGGCCTTATATTTGATGTACTTGAATTGTTGACATAGTTAGGTGCAATGAATTCCAAAGCACGATACCTACTTGTTAGAAATTCTTTAAATTGACTGAAAGTAGGCAAGGAATCTGAAGTCACGTTCATTGTTACATTAAGCTCCCACTGCTTTCGAGACTCAGGATCTAATTTTAGCGAAAGCAGATGTATTACAATGATATCCCATGTAGAAACATCAATTCCAAGATTGCCTAACGCATTTAAACAATCAGACGAAGTATCAATTAGTTCCTTCAATAAACTTGCAGACTCCGTGGTTGCATTCCTTTGGCTTAGCAAGCGTGTTAAAATACAATGTGACAGATACTTTTTGTTGCTATACCGTTCCTCTAAAACCTTCCAGCATTGTAAGTAGTTAGCGTCAGAAACAGGTATATAGCGAATCAGCTGCTCTGCTTCGCCGGTCAAATAACTTTTTAAATATTGCAACCTTTGCACATTATCCAAAGAGTAATTATTGTGAACCATTGATACGAATAGATCCCGGAATGTGATCCACTCTGTGTATTTTCCCGAAAACGTTGGAATAATTATCTTAGGTAATTTGACCTGACTGGATTTATTAGAATTTCTGTCACTACTACCCAATGGCATAGGACCTTTACATTTTAACAAATAATTTTTTAACTCGTCTTTGTAGTCAATATACTCTTCCTCTGTTTTATCATACATGTCACCAGTTACATATGATTCCTTATTTAACAATTTAGGATCGCTCTGTTGAACTAGGTTCTTGTGACTTTGTCTAAATTCAGACCATAGTTGCTCCAATAAATCCAATCTACTTTCAGTATAGTCAGTATTTAGGCGTTCCTTAGGTGTTTTTTTGAAATTTGTTCTAGCCTTAAAAATACGCTTTGATAATTCAACTTGGAAGTTCAGTAAAGATTCCATTGTTGATTCCATTATGAAACCGAATATTAATTTAATCAATCAATTATTATATATTTTTTACTAAATTTAACATACCTACATAAATGATAAATTTTACCATATTATTCTCTTCACATGCAAAAAAGCACTATCCACAACAAAGTTAACCAATTATTAATTGGTTAATGATAATTCCGTAAATTTTACAAGTATTTTAAGACGTTTTAATTTTGAGCAAAATTGGGCATGGATTCCCCGTACCTTCGTTTTTTCACTTATTTTTCTAAGTCCTAAAACTAATATTCGCATGCAAACTAAATTATTCACAAAATTTACTAAGTCCAATTTTGAGTTGAAAATCTTCTATCTTCCTAAAGTTGAAATTATCAAAAGTACTCACGGTTGCACTTCACACTCACGAACACATATTGCACTTAAAACCTCTTCATATGTGACGTCTACCGCACTCCTTCCTTGGCTGCCGTCGCTCCCTCAGCTTGCCAACAAGCTGGCACAGCTTGACGACCCAGCAACCTGCGCACGCCCCTTGCTTGACTGCGCCGCTCCGCTCCTCCGGTGTTGATGCCTTGTCCCGCCGGTCCTCCTTCCACGTGCTCAGCCTTTGCAGCGATCCACGGGTTCGGTGGTCCCCAATGACCACTGTGTACACACTTTGCTGGACCCAAAATCCGGCTCGGTAGGAACAATGTATATATCGATAGCTCAGTGAAATAAAACACACAGGCACTTTACACCGGGTTTATTGTTCGACTAGATTTAAATGGTTCGGCAGGTCCACTAGTTCACAAAACCAAACGATACCGCGATGCAGGAATTGCTTCGCGGACCGTAGCGACATCTATTGGTATGCTTAAAAACTACTTCACAAACTAGCTATCTATTGATGGTTCATATCTTAACAGAGAGTTTGAACCATAATTCAATTTGAGTTTTGTTAACCCATAGGTTGCAAACAAGCTGACGGGCCGCCTGATAGTAAGCGATCACCGTTGCCTATGGATACCTGGAACACAAGGGGCATCACACATACGTTGCCGACCCTTAAAGACTGAAGAACTCCATATTATAGAGCTCATTCCACAAAATTGCAAGTCATTGATGGTCAAACGTAGTC
Organism: Agriopis leucophaearia; assembly: GCA_949125355.1. Classification (NCBI taxonomy): domain Eukaryota; kingdom Metazoa; phylum Arthropoda; class Insecta; order Lepidoptera; family Geometridae; genus Agriopis; species Agriopis leucophaearia. The sequence goes on from OX421273.1 coordinate 16,989,816, forward strand.
TTATGCGCGATTAATAAAACTTCTATTAAAGAGCACATATCTAGAATGAATCAGAACATTTTTGCCGTTATCATGAAACTTCTAAAATTTTCTCTGTCTGTTCTCTGAGTGGATGGCCAACAAACGATCAAAAACTCATCTATAATAACATCACCAACACTGTACAGACTTAAACATTCTTATGAAAATCGTTTTTACCAAAGCTGTATAAATTTTCTCCAACCATGCCCTCCCCCGTCAAAAAAGCATCGCCTAACTCCCTCCTTAATATAAAATTATAATAAGTAGAAGGGTGCATCGAGCGATATTACAATCTTGGTCGACGACTCAACAGCGAATAGAAAGGAAATTAGTGCGCCTTAGGTAGTAGATCTGTGGCGCGCCTAAAAGAGCAATGTCATATAGTACATAAGTCATAGTCACAAGTTGTTGTCAACATCTTTACAGAAAATTATGTCAATAGTATATATTTTATATTTTATTTGTCACTAGTGACCCGCCCCGGCTTTGCACGGGTGTAAGTTTTATTATATTATTCTAGATCTAGAATGATATAACATAGCCTGTGAGTATAACTGATCACAGCTAAGCATATTCGTGAAAAACACATTTAAATCAGTTCTGTGGTTTAGGAGATGTGCGTGCACAAACAAAAAAACAGTCAAAAATTCTAAAAACTGTCTTAACGTATTCAGCTGCTTATTTTAAGAAGCCGTGTGTATTTTTTTTTGTTATCTCGCAACTACAGATTTTTATCTTTACGTTGTTATTATATGTATAGAGCTATAAAAAAATAAACGATAAATATAGTTTTTTTATTTTTTATTTAGATTTTGTGTCATTTGCGCTTCGGGACAATCAGTTTCAATGTCATCACTCAAAAACGGTTAAGGAAAACATCGTGAGGAAACCGATATTTCCAAGAACCACAAAAGCTTAAAGATATTATGACATTAACCAACATTCAGTGGGCCAGCATGGTGGATTAGGGCCCATCATCTCGTTCTAGCTATTCTAGTTAATCTTCCGGAAATGTAGGTAAATTATATTTTCACTGATACTTTGGCTATAGACTTTGAGTACATTATACATTTCTATCTTTATATTTATAGTCGCACATTTAGCTCGCCCTGTCAGGGAGATGCGGTGAATCGATCATGATATCCCTTCGAGGAGTCGAGCTGTCCGATGTGACGATTGGTCCGCGCTTCGAGTGTGTACAAACGGAGATATAAGTGATATTTCACTGATACTTTACCTGTAGTACATTTGACACCCCTTTCCATATCTTTCTCCGTCGTACATTAGTCTGGCAGTGTCAGGGCGGGCCGCGGTGGCTCCATCCCTAGGGAATCCCTACACGCGGCGAGGTGTCCGAGCGGACGACTACTTCCTCGACTATACTAAACGAAAATATAAACAACTTCACTGAATCGAAATTAAATGTACGTACTTTTATCTTTGGCATGATTTGATTTAGTCAGCAATTTAGATTAAACGCAAGTTTTTGCTCATCTTTTTTTACATTTGAATAAACGAGTTCTATTTTTCTAAGATTTTAAATATATTTTTGTAGAGCTCATGTTATTTTCTAAATAATATGTATCAGAGCGCCTGATTAATCGACACCTGGGGCCTTACCCCTAGCTCGAAAAGTTGACCCGCATAGGTGTTATTTGTCTAAACGGTACCATCAACTACGATAAGCGGTAGTTATTTGATAGCGGCCAAGCTTTGTTATTTTCACGCACACACGCATAGTAAAACGGATTTTCGTTCATTCAAGTTAGACGCTTTTAAACGATGCAGCTTAAATGAGTTGGTTAATTTTAGGTACCTATCAGGTACCTACTAAAAGTTGGCTCGCAAAAGTGAAGCTAGGGGTAAGTAAGGCCCCTGGCCAAAATGGTGGCGTGTTTCTGGCTCAATGCATATAAGCATTTCCATTCAGCGTATTAATGCTGTCGGCATGCTGGGTACGCTGCCAGCTAGTAGTGGGCGCCAGCATTTGGATTGTATCTAGACTTTCAGCGGTCTGTGGTAAATAAAAAGTTTTTTTTGTGTCTGATTTTTTTGCTTGTATTTTGAGTTTCTAGTTGTATGTATTTTGAGTTTCTAGTTGTATGTATTTTGAGTTTCTAGTTGTATGTATTTTGAGTTTCTAGTTGTATGTATTTTGAGTTTCTAGTTGTATGTATTTTGAGTTTCTAGTTGTATGTATTTTGAGTTTCTAGTTGTATGTATTTTGAGTTTCTAGTTGTATGTATTTTGAGTTTTTAGTTGTATGTATTTTGAGTTTCTAGTTGTATGTATTTTGAGTTTCTAGTTGTATGTATTTTGAGTTTCTAGTTGTATGTATTTTGAGTTTTTAGTTGTATGTATTTTGAGTTTCTAGTTGTATGTATTTTGAGTTTTTAGTTGTATGTATTTTGAGTTTCTAGTTGTATGTATGTATTTCGTGTTGTGTTTACCTTTTGTTTTTGTTTGTCTGTGATTTGGCACAAAATAAATATGTAATTTCAGCAAGTTATTATTACAAAGTTTACCTAAAAACATGCAAGCAATCATCCATGAACTACGAAAGCTGCTTGCGAGGGGTTGTTTGCTAGTTACAAATAACCCTGTATATTTTACTAGCTGCGCCTCGCTGTTTCACCCTTGTGGTGATGAAAATCGGTGATAATGATGAAAAGTAGCTTATGTGGTAATCCAGGACATAAGCAATGTATGTTCCAAATTTCATCCAAATCTATCCAGTCGTTTCTGTGTGATTGAGTAACAAATATCCATCCATACATGCATCCACACATCCATCCAAACTTTAACATATACATATGATATTAGTGTGATAGCATCAAAAAACTACGCGTGCAAAAAACTAACAAGTAAGAAATTTGTATTTTTTTAGGTCCTTAGAAATTAAAAAACCTAACAGTGTTATTTTAGCGGAATTTATTTTGCAATACGGCTGATTATAAATTATGTACCAAACTTTAATTAATTAATTTTCATAGTTTTTTCTTTGATACGGAGTCAATATTTTCCTGTTTGGGACCTAATCGGCATCTTTTATGTATGATGACGTCACTATGGCCATTCCCGAGTTTAAAGGAATCTATCGACACCTCGTTTATCAAAATCAGTTCAGCCGTTTAGCCTGTTGTAGGTGTGTACATACATATACGTCACACACTATATCTTGCTTTAGGCTTCGCATCGTCGTTTAATAAAATAGTTACATCGCTGGTAACTCTACACAACTCTATAGAGCGAGTAGAGTTGGCCAAATGTAGGAACTAAATATTTACAACGGGTGTCTTTAACTTTTGTTAAGAAAATGCAATGGTGGCGCCCACTCTGCTCTAGCGTTAAGGTAGTCAAGTTGAACACGGCCCTACCATAAACTAATTCTGTAAAGGGCGGGTAGTTAACTCGTTTACCATTTTATTGCCTCTATCAGTTTACTGTCGGTTTACTCGTGAAACGTTTACTTACGGTGATTACGTAATCACTATTAATTTTATGGCGGAACGTTTTCTAAACCGACTTCAAAAAGGAGGACGTTCTCAATTTGGGTACGAGGAAAAAAAAAAAATTGAAGTTAGCGCACCGTTGCAAATACCATTCATGGTTACCCATCCAACGACTAATCGGACCGGTCATTTGTTAACTTTGCCGATCTATTGAGATCAAAAGTAAGTTTTAAACTTTCTGCGATATAAACACGGGACCTATCACACATTAATAATACTAAAATAAAATGCCGTTACACTAAATTCAAAAACCTAAAAATTCAGACGCCTAAAATCAATTTTTTTTTATGACGGTAATAGTAGATAGTTGTACCTTTCGCTCAAGGCACGTTATGACATGAAAGTGACAGCAGTGTGACCATTGTAACATGGTCAAAACGTTGAGTGTAAGGTAACTTATTTTTACCTGAATAAAATAATGCGCGATAAGTCCCCTTAGAGAGTAAAAACATCTATTCAGATCAGTTATACTCGGATTACATTACGAGCGGTATAAAAAACTTTGTTAAATGGTGCTGTATATCATAATTTTCATACCTCTTTATTGTACGTGATCTCTAGATTTATAACAATACAAATAAATCATAGAAAACGCTCGTAGGTAAGTTAAGAAGTAGGCAATTCTGAGAGCGGCTCGCGACACTCGTAGCAATCGGCGTAGCACATGACAGCGTAGCCATGGCGACGGGGTCAACGACCCACGCCACCGGTGCACCACTACCTGCCACTTTCTACCATTTTAGTAAACATTTTCTATACTTTTTAGTCTTAAGAACATGGTATCCCTACTAATTGTACCAGCGTTTTCCTTGTCTGCAATGATTGAATAAAGTGCTTGTATTTTTACTCCCTAGTTAATCACGACCTCAACAAATGGAAACCGTGGTCTAGGGTGTAGCACCATTGCTAAGCATGTGGTTTATTTGCTTCTTGTCCAACAAATCTAGGTGGTGTGGAAACACACTCACAAATTGAGAAGAAATCTTACCTTATACGTTTTCCTGTAGTTATAGACTTCAGTACAGCAGTTTTAACTTTAACTAGGTTCTGGTCTAGGTACACGTATAAATTTAAACTTCTTATAACATTTAACTTTGTGTGGTAACTCCTACCTCATCTGTGTACTGTTCGAGGAACAAAGAAACACTTTTCAGCCGTTGTTACGCACTGGCCACTTTTACTCAATTAAAAAGAAGATCACATCACGTAAAAAGTTCCAAATTCAAAAACCGAAAATGGAACAAAAACGTTCGCGTGCCGGCACATGTCAGCGAATGCGGCCGGCAAGTTCCGAACGCACAAAGCGGACAAATTGTTATTTCTCTTTCCATAATCAAAAGCCAAACAAAATTGATTCTTATCACAACGGATTAATGGGGACATCTAAAGCCGCTAGCTGTGCCGAAAGTTTTGCATTCGAATACCATTTTCACATTTTGCTGTGGAAAACTGGCTTTTCCCCTGTAGGTGTAAATGCCAATTTCCTTTTCACGGGTCCATTTACATTGCATTAACAATCTTATACTCTCTGCGATAAAGCTCATCTCAGCTAAATTCACTTGCAGACAATGCGCCACGCAATGACGTTTGCAATGAAAAGAGATGGAATCAGAAAATGTGTTTGGAGTGAAAGAGAAGTGTATTATGGGCAGGTTATAGGGGTTGCATGCGAGTATCAAACGAGTCTAGGGCTATAAAGAATCGATCTTGAAGATGCCGCCTATAAACTCGTTTGAAGGTTAAGGGCTACGGAAAACAGCCGTAACACTTTTAGTTTTTTTCTGACAGTTAAAAAAAATTAATGAGGCCAATCAAACTGTCAAACATTATCACCGCTAATGCCTATAATAGGGTATTTAGTTAAGTAACATTTTGACAATTCTATGAGCCCCATAAACATCGAGTTACAAATGTGAAACAAATATCTATTCCAAACGAAGGCATGCTTCTACTTAATACCGTCGACTATATTTTAGTTGGAGCTGGGATCAAGCTCTGATAAAGCCGATTTCATATTAGAATCTGTTCATTCCAAAACACAGAGAAACAACAAGCCAAGAAATTAATTTTCCCGTAGAAATAGAATGAAAGAATTAGATGACAGACATTTTTCCCAAACCTAACCTAACCAAGTTTGAAATGAGAAATAGCTGATTCCAGATTTCAAGAAACGAATCTATATATTCATTAACCTTTCTCCTTCTCGTTTCAAATCGAAAGGATTCCTTTTCAACTAAACCTGGAACTAGAAGGTAGGGTTGTCAGTGAACAGTGGCCTTAGTACGAGAACTTGCGAAAAAGTTATCGTTACGTAAACGACGGCAAATGTATGAAAAATTCAGTTTCCTTTCACGTCCGATAGAGGCGCTGTTCAATTTTTCATACATTTTGCTATCGTTTAAGTAACGATAACTTTTTCGCAAGTGCTCGTACTAAGGCCATTTATAATCCAGAGCAACAGAGGGTTTACCTACCTCGGGGAAACATAATGTCTTGTTTTTAATCAAGATTTTCCCAAATGCATCCCAGTCTCGTTAAGGCAAAATTTTACCATTTTTAGTCAACACTTGTTACTACAGATGATTAACATATTGTGTTAAGTCGCATTTAGTGGAGCAAAACCATGGCGCTTACACACAGTCGTGCGTTTCGCTATTTCTATATTTTGGGGGTTTTCTAATATTTTTCGGAAATTATAGCTTTAATGTAAAATGTACTTTTACGGTTCCCTCCATAATTATGTAATCTGTATATTGAGATATCGTAGACATCATTTATTAAATATAAATACTTATTTAAATGAATCCAAAAAACGGAGAAAAGCGCAAATTAGTGTTACTCTCATTTTCTTTTCTATCGAGCTAAATGTCGTGTTTCTGTCTTTATGGTTCCTTAGATAACACATTCAAGTTATATACGATACTAGCGACGCGCCCCGGCTTTGCACGGGTGTAAGCTCGGCCTTCGGCCTCGCTACTATGACCCGTTCCAGGAACACAAAATTTCATCAAAATCGGTCCAGCCGTTTACTCACCGTTTAAACGTTCCCTGGACTACGACAAACATTTCAAAACCAAAATCAGCTAAATCGGCCCAGCCGTTCTCGAGTTTTAGCGAGACTAACGAACAGCAATTGATTTTTATATATATAGAAGATAATACAAGACTATTTTTATAATATAAAGCTAAGCATCGAAGTAGACAAACAAAAAAAAAAACACTTATTTTTTTTAAAGTGAGAAAAGAGTTCATTAAGTAGCTTAAAGCGTACACATACAAACTTTCATTTTATAATATCAGCGTGATTGAGTTCACAGATGAGTGTACTTTTATAACAGCACAGACAATAATTTTAAAATGTTTCTCATTTGATTTATTTATTTACGTGTTCTGATTGATTCAAAAGCTTCTTGTGCTGTTTAAGAATTATCTTCCGGCAGCTCTTAAGTATTTTATTAACTAAGTGCGCGGATTACGTAAATATTGGAGTAATATTATGATTATAGCGCATACTAACTAACTAAATCCAGCTGGTGACACAAGGTGGTTCTAGTTTTCCTTGCCTTGAACTTAACAGATCAGTTCATTTGTTTTGTCGTGATAAGGTAACAAACAGATGACAGATAGACAGAAGGACAGACATCATTATTCATGCATTGACAATATTATTGCCTTGCTTAGAAACGCTACCTGAGTAAAATAATGCTTAAAATTGCTTTGTCTTTTTTGCTCATGAGGAATTCCGTCAGTAAAAAGTTGATGGAGCTTTAAGCATCGTTTAACTTAACGTTTCTTAATAAGAGTGTTAGTATTCAGTGTCATCATCATCATCAGCCTGTAGCTGTCCACTGCTGAACATAGCTCTCCCAATGCACGCCACTGAACTCGGTCGACAGTTCTTTGCATATAGTTTTGACCCGCCGTTTTACGCAGGTCCTCACTCCACCTGGACGCAGGGTGTCCTACACTACGTTTTCCTAAACGTGGTCTCCACTCTAGAATTCATCTACCCCATTGGTAATAGTCAGCGTGAGAAACGTAATGTCAAGCTCTACATCAAGCTTTACTACGTTTTGCTCGTTTCAACAACAAAAATATATTGAGTGATCTGTTTTCGCATGTATGTCAGCCCTAGGTCGCACACGCGGACGACTGTCAGCAAAGAGAATGCATGATGAGCGTGAATCCACTTGTTTACAAGTTGTTGTTGGTCGCGAGCTGCGAACTTGGCGCTGGAAGTTAGCGTCCGATTGCGTCTGAGCATGGCTTGATGCAAGTTTGTGAAGATGCTAAGTCGTTGATTAAAAGGTTGGAATGGTAAAACGCAAGCTTAAAGAAAAGTTTCTGTAGCTATTTGCAGAGGAATCGGTTATAAAAGTTTAATATAATGATTCCAGTATACAGACAGAGGCCTAAAAACCCTGATCCAGCCTGGCTAATTAAGCCACGAAACAGACATTTTCTCTGTGAAACCCGTTATAAATATATTATGATAATTAACTGGTTTTTTCTGGTTTTTTATTTTTAGTAATAGGCTTGCGTTTGACTGCCTGCTCGCCTGATGTGAAGCGATGATGCGGTCTACTACGGAGCACGCTTGCCTAGAAGAAACCAATTCACTCGTGATTTTGTAAACACCCAGATTGTAACTAACGGGGAACACCTGTTCAGGCAGCACATTCCACAGACTAGCATTTCGCATAATTAAAGTGGAATCAAAGCGCTTCGTGTGGGTTTTTGGAATATCAACTATAAAGCGGCCTTTTCGTGCCCGCTCTGACAGATCAATAGAAAAATGGACAGAAAGGAATTAGATCTTGCAGATCCGATACACACTCTCTGAAATGTATCTGATAAAAAACAGATATGATTATGCGGCTATTTACGGTGAGTAGGTTGTGGAAGGAGCTCTCGATATTTAGGCGTAGTTTCATGCACCGTGTTCACGGGAAGCAAGGAATATACTACTCTCTAACGAGAGAAGAAGGGTATCATTCTATAAAAAAAGTTTGAAATTCACCGATACCACTAGCGCTGCTTATTCCGCACGGAAAATTGAGGTAAAATTAGTAGCGCGAAATTTCAAAATCTATTGTTAGTTCAAAGAACCAGTTTGACTAAGTAGTTTGGCTAACGAAAGTTGAGACTGATTTTATGAGTTAAATTCAGTCTCAACTATCGTTAGCCAAACTTTACTAATTATTATTTCAATTATGTATTACTTATTTTTATTAATATTATCACTTAGCGATGGGATATGAAAGCGAATATTTTATTTGGAACGAAAAACATGTTTTTTAAGGAAATTCTTAATTCATAAATGTTATATAAAAATAAACCCGGGTTAAGACCATCGCCTCGTGAAGGGATCTTGAAATAACGAAGGTTTCTTAAATTCTAGAAATGAAAATATAAATATTAGATAAGATTATTTATTTTTTAATATGCGCATTTTCCTTTGCAAAGATTTCGTTCTTTCATCTTCACCAAACTCTCTATTTTTCACTACCACGTACCTTTTAACGCAAATATAAAACGTTGACATAATAATGTGATTTTTGTTTGCATTATAATGTTGTTGACAATTTGTTAAAAATCCAAAATCCACCTGAGAGAGTCTCCAGCATACAACTATGGTCCAATTTCAGAAAATAAACACAGCACAGGTCTTTGTCGCGAGTATAGGCTCCAGCATACAACTTTACTATGGTCCAATATCCAGAAATAAACACAGCTCAGGTCGTTGTCGCGAGTAATGTCCAGCGAACAACTATGGTCCAATATCCAAATCACAATCGCTTTAACATATTATTATATTCAAGAAGAATATCACGATTCCGAAATATCGAAATTTGAAACGAAAGAAAAATAACAGACGAAATTTTTCGAATGACGTTTTTTGTTTTTTTTGTTTTGTTAAATTTTTTATGACCGTGGATTCAATGTCCTTTAGTCGTAATATTAAACATGTTAACATAATATTAAAAGCGTCAAACAAGTCATAGTCACGGTTAGAGTCAAGCTAAGTAAGTCACAGTCAAGTCAAACTCATGCCCCTGTAAAGTGGTGGAGACTTTACAAGAGGCTCCTATGGAGTTTTGGAAACAACACGAAAAGACGTTTCACGTTGTTATATCACTTGTCCACTCTCGAGCACGTTTACGAGCACTTAATGAATAATAATTAATCATTTAAAACACATTAACACTCGAAAATACACAAGTTTAGGAAAATAATTCAACGAGCCGACATAATATTTACCACGTTGGCGCCCCAACTCCTTTTCGAATGTCATAAATACAAAATTGCCAGCACAATGAAAAAAATTTGGTATACAGTAAAATTATTTTACAGACTTAATAAATGAATGCAGCTATTAACTATAAAACATTATGATGATAAAATACAGATAAGGTGTAGCTATAAATAGAGAATGTTTTTTCTTTTATTTGGTAAATATAGACATTAATACCCTACATTTTATCTTCCCTATGTATTGGGTTTTAATTTTAATTTGGTTGCACATAAAGATCCGCAACTCACACTATTCCAATATGTATGTGTGTGTACTGGCAAAAGTTTGTCTATTGAAGATACAACCCCTTGACGGGAAGACTGAAGATTGCGGGTGGTTGGTCGAACAGTTCAACGTTAGGTGCAGACAAAACGATCTACCCTCTTTTCTAGTTTTTGCTACGGTTATCACTGACTCGAACCCGGACCTAATGACCGATATCTACAACCTTATCACAGTAAATATTCCGTTAATAATCAAATAATATGATTCTTAAATCAATTCAGGAGCTGCAACATCCTATCAAAAAGGCACGCAAAATATAAGCAAATCCGTTTTCCTTCAGTGATACGCATCAAAAGACATCAAAGACGTTCGTTAGACCGATCCTTCAATACCGCTACATACTCGTATTTGTGTGGACTGAGTACACTTGTAGAGATGGAACACAATACTAATATTAGGAAACATGTCAGTGAAAAAGCACTTGATCACGCCACGTTGTCATTCTAATGGCTATTTCTAGCACAGATAAGATTTGTTTTTGTTTAAATTAGTACGGCTGTCAAGGCATTTTTGTAACAAAATTGTTGTAGCCACTTGCACCCATATAAACCATAGCAAGCGTGTTAGCAATTGTGATGCGGAGTTCGACGCGTTGACATAAATAAGAACGATCATATTTATTTATGTCACAATACCTGGTGACAGATTTTCCTTCACATTTCCGTTCAATTTACTTCTTTTCTGTAATTTCTAGTAATTTACTTTACATTTCATAGTATTGTCATATATTTTAAAATCTGCCGAAAAAGATATAGACGATGACAAATTTGGTCTGATTAAAAAAAGTTTTAATTCTAATCCTGTAGTCGTACTATGTAACTTTTCTAAATGAATCCTATGAAACTCGGGATAGTGCAAGAATTGTAACCATACCGCTTACATCAAAATCGGTAATTTCATATATATTATTTATATATATTTGAAAAGGTCAGGTGACTTCATAATGTTTGATACCTATATCCATCTATAAATAAACCTAACCTAACATAAACCAGTACATAGCATATGTTTGATATTGCCTCTCTATAAAGCTCCGTACCCAGTGGCCGGATGACTCCATAATGTTAGAGGTAGAGTGATGTGAGCGACTCTGTGCAGTGACCTGGAACACCTGTCTCGCTGAGGAATCACTCGTTCTGAGCTGACGTGATCTGCCGCTTCACTGCCACCGCCCGGCGCGGCGCCTGCGCCCGCGCGCCCTGCCCTGCACTGTGTGGAACAATTCCACTAGCAAATGTAGACCAACAAACATTGTAATCTGAAGTTTGCCCTTTCTTTTTGATATAAGATTGTGGTTTGATATCACTCAAGGGTTTATTTATGTGATTGAAACTTGTGTTTTGCTTGGCTCTCACTCAATATACAATGAAGTAAGTAAACATATATACGGAGGTGAGACGCGCAGTTTTAACTGTATAGATTTCAATTTGATAATATTGTATTGTAGTTTAATCAGTTCGCAGTACATCATATTTAATTTTGTAACATAATATATACTAGCTTCAGCTCTGCCCGCGTAGTTCTAAGAAAAAGCAATGGACCTCTTGTTGAGTAAAATAAAATAATAACACTCCAAGAAATAAAAATAAAATATATACGAAACTGACCACAATGTACTGCGCTCGTCATTAGATTTTAAATCTATATAATACTAGCTGCGCCTCGCGGTTTCACCCGCGTGGTGATGAAAATCGGTGATGATGATGATGAAAAGTAGCCTATGTGTTAATCCAGGACATAAGTAATGTATATTCCAATTTTCATCCAAATCTATCCAGCCGTTTCTGCGCGATTGAGTAACAAACATCCATCCATCCATCCATCCATCCATCCAAACTTTCACATATATGATATGTGATGTGTGATGCTCAATAATTTCCCTGGAAACATGATCCTTCAAGTCAAAACAAATGTATTTGCACACTACTGCTTGGAGTTTGAATAACTGGAAAAGTTATTCGGTAATCCCCAAGCAAGAAAGAGAAGCGTGAATCAACTTGGTAATAAAATTGGTTCTAAGAGCTTTCAGTCATGAGGACATTCGTAGGTATCAATTATACAAGTGAGTCGCTTACATCGTAAAATTGAGGCTTCTGGGATATAAGGAAAAAAACTTTTCTGAAAAAGTACGTTTTCTAAACAGAAAGCATACAGATCCTCTCAATAGATGAAATCCCATTCACATGTCAAAGGCACAAAGTAGGCTGCTAGCTAATTTCCAGTTGCATCGTGTCGCGTGGCGTGGCGTGGTGTGGCGTCGGATGTCGCGACTTGTCGCTTTTGAAACCAGCTAATTATGGTGACGTATGATGCTTCACGAAGAGTGTATGTCTTTGTGCTGTTGATGATTTACGAGTATCAATTCTGCTACTCGGCGGATCTTTGCTCGATAGGATACATTTTTATATCATTTTCATCCACCTGGATATTTCATCAGGAACCGTAATATTTTTCCGGGATAAAAAATATCCTATGTCACTACGGTTACGGTTTATGGCCCTCCAACTATCTGTTTTTGAAAAATAAAACACGTATATCCGTTGCTCTGGGGCCTTTCGCCCAACTCTAAACGCGAGCCCGATTAGGTGCAGTTTGCAGAATCACGCGAACCTTAACGCGCCGAGATACGGTTTGTGGCCGCGTGATTTTGCAAACTGCACCTATTCGGACCCGCGTTTAGAGTTGGGCACAAGGCCCTTGTTTCGACACACTATTTCATTTATAATTTTCGTATGTTTTTTTTATCTGTGATGTTCTGTGGTTATGAGGTACTGAATTCCAAGAGTACAGTCACGACATTACACGACTCACTGAATATCATTATACTGTGGTCGCATGAGTGTACGAAATTGACGAACGGCCATTCAGTAATACAACCAGCCTCGGGTCACCGCGAGTACCATGTTCATTGTACAACATGAACGCAACCATGATTTGGATGACATTTTAAATTATAGGTCCTCATTTCTAGAACAATATTTCACCATTATACCTTCTTGAACCAAAAAACTTGAACACCAAGTCTGGTCCCTTACTCATTTTCAATCTTCAAGCAAGCAATAGTTTTAAGTGGGCAGTCGAAGAGCGGTGCAATCAAAGCGCGGCACAGATCAAAGCCTCCGTAATGGCTTTTTAGAGGGATGCGGCGGGGTGAGGAAGGGCGCGGGGGTGTCAAGTAGCTGGGGTTACGTAGTAGCTGTTATTTGAACTGTGACCGGGCGCAGGCAGAGGGGAGACGCGGAAACACTGTGGGAAGTGGTACCTTCGTAATAATGCTATAACTTTTTAAAAATTACGTGATAGTGGAAAATTATTGTAGTGTCCACCAGTGAGACAAACTTGTTGAGATAGTAGACTTGCAAAAGTACAAAATAAATTTAAAAAAGTTAGTTGCGATGTTGAATAACTTGAGAATCTTTCTATGATATAATAAGTACCTAAATTTTTACAATAAATCGGCAATGAGCGAGTTGGGCTTGCACACTGAGGGTTCCGCAGCACACTGAAGTACAAAAAAGAATTGCAACAGCATCACGCCCAGGCGGTCACCCATCCAATTACCGAGCGCGCCCAACATTCGATGAACGCCCAATATACTTTAGAGTGTGTATTATTATCATGCCAAGATTGACGTTTGTATGTATTACCGATTTTACACTAGAGCAAATACAAAAACACGTTGAAAAAAACGTTTGTTAACCCTTCACGGACAGACAGACGGTCAGACTAAAGAACAGACAGACAGCGTTGGCTTAGTAATAGGGCCCCGTTTTCAACCTTTGGGTACGGAACCCTAAATAAAATAGGCGACTACACAGGATATTTACTAAACGGGATTCATACCTTAACTTTTCAATCTTATAATGTGGATATTTTGGGTGGTATTTTTTTAAGGGGATACTTTGGGATGTATTATATCTATCGCAGGTAAATTGTCAATGCCGTGAAATTACAAATTATATTTTCGTCGCTCAATTCGAAGATACAATTAACATGGTAGTCCTTTTACCCAACAGGCTTAATTCGCACGTTTAGAGAATCGATTCATAATCGATACTTTTTTTTTGTCTATTACTCGCTCCCAACTGTGAGCTGTCACAAGTGACAGCTCATTCATGTTTAGAGCTACATTATACGTTTTTCACTTAGGTTGTGGGTCGGTGGTGGTGGGGACCTTGTATCTTCGAATGAAGCGACTCATATAATAATGATCGAACTTCACTGATATAGCTGATATGCCCTGACCTAATTGCTGTTGCACTGCCTCTACTTTTTTATCCCGAGTTCGGGTGCCCTCAGCTATAGCCGCGAAAATTTCTGGGTTCAATTTTGACGCCTGCAGTAATGAACAATTTTCCGGTATTAGGTATTCTTTGGCAAGTTTTTCTTTGGCGTCCTTATTTAAGCCTTTTTTAAATATGAGTAGCCATAAGAGCAGCAGTTGGGAGCGAGTAATAGACAAAAAAAAAGTATCTATTATGAATCGATTCTCTAAACGTGCTAATTAAGCCTGTTGGCTAAAAGGACTACCATGTTAATCGTATCTTCGAATGAAGCGACTCATATAATAATGATCGAACTTCACTTCAAGAAGTTCGTTTGATCTTATATTATAAAATAATCAGTCCGGTAATCTATTGTCTATAAAATTTGAATCGTCAACATTGTTAGTTCGGCTTCGTTCCTGGCTGGCCAGCTTTAGTTCCCACTAAAGCTGGCCAGCCAGGAACGAAGCAAGCTCGACCATAGAACGTCCACGATCTTGTACTCTCAGATGAGCAGACTAAGTTCCTACAAGTGACATGGCAAGGAACCACACGTGGTGACGTCACGCCGTCTAGTTTGTTTGCTTCTACAAATTACAACTCTAGGGCGGTTATTCTAGAATACACTTTTTTTTCCTGGAAAGAAAAAAATATCAATATTCCAGTTTAACAATATTTTGCTGCTCTTGACCAAGCAATAATTCCATTACATTTTTTTAGCTAAGAAGGGCACACTGCAAGATTAAGATGAAGAAAATAAAAATAAAACCGTGTGCTAAAAGTTCAACGTTGGTCAGTTGCTTGCTTTATCGAAAGCTTTCAAGCGGCATAAAAACTAAGCATCTTTTACCATTGTTTACCATATACTTAGATCATAAAAACACTTATAATATTACTAGATCCTCCTCGGATCTATGATCAACGGACCTGTTGAGATTGAACGTCTTTGTAAATAGTATTTTAAAGTCGCATGAGCAGGATTTCGTTTGAAATGTGTTCGTCAGGAATAGGTAAATAAGATAGGTACCACACGAGCCGGCAGTCGGCAGCCGGCAGCCGCCCGGGGCGCGACCCACATCCTTTCACTGCATTTGCTGTATCTCTGTTTGACATCGCAATCCTGCAGACGCTGAATCACTTTTCAACTTCTCAGACTTTTTCTTTGGCTGTCTTTTAAATATTTCAAAGGATGTGAAGCTAACACTGTTTAAAGCCTACTATCAAGCTTTTTACAGCCTCTGGATCAACTTTACTCAGAAGGCTGCGAACGCCCTACGCGTGCAATATAATAATGCATTCAGGATGCTGTTGAGGCTGCCGCGCTGCTGCTTCGCATCAGGTATGTTTGCAGCGCATCAGGTATGTTTGCAGAGGCACACAGCCAGCTTTGCAGCCATTATATGAAAACGTGTAGCCTCCCTGATGCGGCGGGTGCGTGGCAGCGGCAACAGATACCTTAGTGTTGTAGCAGGCAGGAACGATGGACCATTTCTTAGCCACTTAATTAGAATGCATGTGATGGAAATAATTTGTGTTAGTATTAGTATTTGTGTGTGAGTAATTTTGTATTTGTTTGGTGTCATTTAATTTAATTTGTTTTGATCTGATTTAATGTAATGTATTTATTTAAGAGTTTTTAATGTTACTGTTTGTACTATTTAGATTTTTTTACTTTATTGAATTGTCCTAATGTATGGGTTGTTGCCTGAAATAAATGAATTTGAATTTGATATTCTTATCAGGTATTTTTTACTTCTAAGCACTAATTTAATCTGATACCAGGATTCCCCGCTCGCTACATCTCGTCAATCAGCGGTGGACAATCTTAACATGATGCAGATTATGTTTCAAATAGGTAGATACGATCGTCAGCTCGTCTTTACTGGATCACTGGCTGGTAACTTTTATCTACTCTCAGATATGGGAAAGCTTTAGATGTTCGACCTATCTGTGATGCCCTTGTTGTTACAGGTATTCACAGGGGACGATACTCTCTTACCATCTGGCGGCCAGTTAGCTTATAAAACTATATATGCCATGAAAAAACATCCTACGCCTTTCCTCTAGAGCCACGAAGTTAGGTTGGGAACCAAACCCATCCATCCAAACTGCATCGCACTCGTCTGTCTCTCGTATCGAGGACATTCGAGGACCAATTAGCAGCAGCCTGCACCAGGCTTGCTTTGATGCTGAACGATGGAAAACTACCGAGAAAACAGTACTCCCTAGGGCGTAGGAGTAGGAAGTGTCCAGATATAGTATAACACTATCAGTGTCCCACGGCTACTCCCACTATCCTACAGTTGCTATGATTTTATTCGAGATTAAAAAGGTAGCATATTATGTATTAATCCAGGGCGGGTATAAGCTACCTCCATGCCAAATTTCATTAAAATCCGTTCACCTGTTACGGAGTTGAGTGCGGTCAACAAAGACACTGAATCCTGGCGGGAGAAACATTCACAAAAGGCTACCGGACAGATGCTCGAGACTCAGTATGAAATAATTAAAATTTATACGTATACTGAAAAAACTATTTAGATTGGCTTATAAAGTTTAAGGCTTATAAGCAGTTAAAGTTTTGCTATTAGGAAGGATAACGCTCTATTCCTTTCCCGCAAGTGTCAGTCGAAGTTTGTGTGGATGCGGTGACGTCATTAATAGGTTTTTTTCTTTATTATACAACTAGTGCTGTTGTCCGCGACTTCGTACGCGTAGATTTTCAATTTTCATATAAACCGCTGCTATAAGTAGGTACCTACTCACATCAGAAAAAATAAAAATAAAGAGTGTTAAATTATACCTACAGGTGTCCCCCCCCCCCCCCCCTCTTGTAAAACTAGTAAAAATTGTCAGTGTGTGCCCTTCCGTGTTTTCTTCGTCCCTTCAGTTATTGGCAGACTTTTTCGATACTAGCTATCATATTACCTACTGTCATATTGTTAAATGATCCATTTACCTGTCTAGACTGTATTCTCGCTAAATCAACAAATATGTTTAATATCAATTTATCTGATTGAACACGGTCGATATCTTCATTATTAGATACACTACACATCGATGTAAGTTCGCTCTACACAAGTTACAACCCTTCACTAAACTTAAAACACAATTATAACAAGAAAATCGCGAATAACATTCCAAATTCTACTTTGTTACGTTGTGATAGGGTATGTTAATGGTAACTGTGTAAGGTTAGGGTTCAGTAAGCGGTAATATTGACAGAATATCCAATTTCCGGCAGCGGTAGAGCATTCCGCACGATTTGCAGGTGATTCTCGCATAAATTCGACGCACTTCATGTGCATTATCTAAGAATAGCATGGAGTACAGTTAAACTTACGTACTTAGAAAGGTATTTAAAAATATTTCTATTTTTCCCCGTTATCATTGCAGTTACTGAAAAAACTGTAAATATATTTATTTTAAACACTACTTGCGCCATCTATTGTAATTTTCATGAACTTAGTGTATGAAGAAATACAATCACAAATCAATAAGTTTAGGTATTTTTATTTATTTGAATAATTATTATACACATACAAACTGCAGACTTTTAGACCCACTGGAGTATGTAGTTCTAGGGTTCTTCAAATGTAGACCAAACAGGTTCCATCTGGGTAAGTGTTCATCGTAAACCGCACCGATACGGGCACGACCCTGATAAATAAAAACATTAGTATTAAGTATCTGTAAAAATGGAAAAAGTAGCAATTGTAGAAATAAATATTAGAAGGAATCCACAAGCAAAAATGTGCGTTGGCCGGGAATCGAACCCGGATCAACTGCTTGGAAGGCAACTATGCTGACCATTACACCACCAACGCAGCTGACTGGCATCTCGAAATTAATATTATCAATTCTATACCTACACACTTAATGCCATTGTTTATATGGTTCACTTTTCCATATCCATCGCTAAATAGAGATGTACCCACTGAAACAAACAGACACAATGTCAAAAAACTATTATTATTGTCTTCCTGTCTAAAGCGAGCCACATAACCGCAATGTCTGTGATTAGCGTCCAATATAACCGCAACAAAACCTCAAAGGTACCAAAGCTAATTATACATGGGTTGACACTAGAGGATCTTAACGTAACCCGGCGGCGCTCGCGCGGGACAATGAGGCCCGAGCCGGCGCGAGTGCGAGGGTGGCAGAGTCGAGAGCGCCTCTGTAATCAGGGCTAATAGAAGCGCGTATGCTTTGATCTGAGCCTCAAAGCGAGGAGGGCCGAACTCGCGAGACGAGCTGGCACAGACCTCGGAACGGAAAGACAAGGACTATTTGCGGAATGAATCCGTATAATCACAGAAAAGAGAAGTAAAAATGAGAAGGAAACTCTGTCGCCAGATATTGTGACAGATATTATATATATTTTTTATTTAACCTATGCTGTCCCACTCCTGGGCAAAGGTCTCCCCCATCTCTTTCCAGACAGTGCGATCACCCGTCAAATTTGGCCACTGTGTTTGGAACGCGTCGAGATCATCGCGCCATCGTTTTCTCGGCCTGCCTTGGCTCCTTCGTCCGTTTTCAGGCACCCACTGTGTGATTCTCTGGGCCCATCTGTCAGGGTGCATCCTGGCTACGTCTAACCCCACTTTAATTTGGCAGCTTTGATGCCAACATCAGCGATTCCTGTAATTGAACGCAGATATTATTGTGATTGAAAATTCTTATTTATATCAACGCGTCGAACTTCGCGTCACAGTTGCTATGGGTTTATATGGAAAGAAAGAAAGAAAGAAAGAAAAATATTTATTAATGACAGAAACAATACTATATAGAATATTAAAAACAGGAAAATAAAATTATGGTTTCTGTCACAAATCGGTCCCAACTTAGTATAGTGCTGGTCGTATAAAACCAGCGCTGGTCTTCCGTTGGAACCGACAGGTGATATGGGTGCAAGTGGCTACAACAAATTTCTTACAAAAATGCCTTGATAGCCGTTCCAATTTAAACCAAAAAAATACATTTCTTTTCTGTGGGCATAATAGTAGAATTTAAGTTGCCCATATCACAGGTTTTTTTACCTAGCATATAATCATCAGAGAGATATTGTTCATATCATAAGACAAAATTATTGTTTGTGCATTAATCGTTACAATGTTAAATTTGTACTTTATAGGGTCATTTTTTTGTATCTATTAATCGTCAATAAACAATTTTGAATCATAATAATATTTGATTTGGATATTTTAATGTAATAAAGAAATTCACACTCGGTGGGGCTAAATACTTAAATATTTCTATCATAAAAACTCACTAAAATCACAGAGCACGATTCCCAATTCTGTGCGCATATTATAAACGGAAAAATATCAAGTCTGTTTTGCTAACTATGTTTGTTAATTTTTCGCAAAAAATATGTAAAGTTATATTAATGAAAATTATCATATGAAAAATGTAGAGAGCTGTTTAGAATGTCAGGATCACGTTATTACCCCATCCTTGATCTCTTCTATAATGTTCTCTCCATACTAAGGTTGCCTAGAAGATATCACTTGTAGCGATAAGGCCGCCAATTGTTTCACTAGTTTTACGTTGTTTTTATATGTTATATGTATGTTATTTCTGGTGTGAACAATAAACACTGTTTTACACAACCACAAACTTACCACGGTAAATATTATATAACTGTAGTGAAAAATAAACAGTTATCTATCTTCTATCCCTTTTATGAAATTATGAAATATATTATGAAATTCGCTCACAATACCGTTTATGTTTCCATGAACATTAAAACTGTTATTGCTTCCTTGACAGAACAATGCAACAATATTGCATCTCCACTATTTGACAACAAAACAACATGTCATCTTCAAAGATAATTGCGCCGTCTCTATGTCTCCCTAGCCCCGGCATATTGCAAGGTAAGGCACGGAAACACTGAAGAGTGTAAGCGTTGCAAGTGCAATATTGTTTTCGTTCTGTTCTGCGCCTGCGCCGCGCGCCGGTGCCGCCGCGGTCCGTAATTGATTCTTTTGTGGTATAATTGCGAGCAGATCGCATCGGGACGAGTGCGTGGTGTCCCTCAGACCGACATTCATATTCAACGGTTAGGTGACGTTTAGTACTCGACTTTAATTGGTTTTCTTATTTCCGGTCACGGGGGGGGGATTGTTTTGTTTGATGTGAAAGGTAATTATGGATGGGAGGTTTCATTAATTGAGTTGGAGTGGACCAGACAGATATTATAATTATTATTGTGAAAGGTTGACGGCCGGTATCCACTGCTGTGTAGAGCGAAGCTGGGTAAAAAAGTAAATAATTTTCAAGAAAACTTTAAAAATTTGCCCGAGCAAGCTGTAAATATGTTATTTTTTTTATAATACTTTTCAGTTTTGAATCCATTTACTAAAAATTAAATTATTAAATGGTCAGAGTTTTCTTGAAAACATTGTTAAAACATCTCTAATTAGTAGAATTAAAAAACTTTAAATAACCATAGTTTTTGACTTGAAGTTATTAAATTGCGTGAAACTAAAAATATGCTTATTGTAAAACTTTATAACATAAAATTAAAAGACACGCTATCTAATAATTCCTAAAAACCAAGTCGCTTATCGCAAACAGTCGCCGTACAGTCAACAAATCAAGACGCGACCATAAAATCGAAAGAAACACGTCTGATAGTCGTAATCCAAAATTGTAACATCACAAACAAGTTTATTTACGGAGCCCTTCCGTTATCTGTAAACATGTGTAAGTAAATATAGAGTATGTCGTCCAGAAAGGATATAATCCTTGTATTCATGGACTTATCGGAAGTAAATAATTATATCTGAACTGGCGACCGGTGACAGAGATTGATACCTTCGACGTTGTTTATTTTAGCTCACTGATATGATAAAGGTGCGGTTATTTGATTTTGTACCAAAAATACGGGCTATCTATGTGATACCGGTATACTGTACTGACTTTTTAACTTTATTTAATTCATTTCCGGCGTGTTCGATGTTAGTATGGCATGGGTCAACTATAGGCAACTATATGTATGCAGAGATCTAGCTAGATTATGCATTTTTGACTCAGATTAGACATAGGTACAAAGGAGATATTATTTTTCTTTATTTAAATACATTCTCGGGTGTTGCCCAGACATTAGGGGCATTGGTGGGGCCGAAGCCAACACCAAAAGGCCCTTTTGAATATAAAAAATACAATTATGGAATGTGTATAAAATTGGATATGAAACTATTGTACAGTATAGGATTAAAAAAATCTGGGCTATTGAGGTGAACAACTTGTGGATGGAATAACAGATCAATTGGATGAGAAACGGCACCTGCCATAGGTGATATCATTATTATGGTAAGGCGTTGACAAACACATCTGGCGTAAATCAGGCTTGATGCCTTTATTCTATGCCAGCAGATGACCTTGTTGCCGTTTTTTGAATGCAGACTATGTATTAGTTAGTTCATTGGTGTCTCAAGTTTCTTAATGTGCGTTAAAAATGAGTCAGTGAGCCGTACTTTCAGTTTTTGCGTTAAGCAGTTTACCGGTACTTATTGTGAAAAATTAAATAAATGAAAAATGTAGACATTTCAACACTAACGATAATTGTATTATATATCTCTGTTGTTTGTCTGATGTGAGCAAACAACTGATTGTTAACAGAAGATATATATAATATATTCTGTTAACAATATAGAATATTTATATATATTACAGTTATAATGGCTTGACAGTATGTAGGCGTTCGACTACAGCTTAGCTGATGTAAGATAACACGCTTTAACCTAGAATGGCAACTGGTTCTCAAGTGAAGCTGCCAGAACACGCCGCAGGTGCTTGGCAATAGATTTTCAACTCTGTTAGCTACCTTCCTCCTCTCTCCCTTTTCTTCCTTTTTGTAGTGGTAGGACTCTTTTGCAGGGGTCAGCCTGGGGAGTACCACACCTTTGCCAGTTATTCAACCGCCAAGCAGTAGTGTGCAAACACTACTGTGTTCCGGATTGAAGGGCAATGTTTCCAGCGAAATTACAGAGCACACAGAGATTTGACATCTTATATCTCGGGGTGACGAGCGCAGTGCATTGCCATCCAGGGTTTTGAACTGTTGAAGTTCAAAATTCTGAGTGGGGTTGAGCTGTTATGGGCAAGCGTGAAGAGCCATCAGGCAAGCGACTTCGCTCGTCTCGTCACTCAGTATCATAAAAAAAGTATTTTAGGTTTCATTAAAAACCTTAAGAAAGGACTATACTTTGTGACGACTGACGAGACAAACTAGCGTTGTGATGGTAAGTTGTCTTACCCAATTACTCAATAAAGTCAAAATGAAGGTCAAACTATATAGACGCTATCGTTGAGACGTGCTCCAATTGACAAATTGGACCCAGCAGTGAAGACATTCATTATCTATTCAACTCCGGTACCAGCCTTCCAATTCCAATTGACCTATAAAATATTCTAATGAGATGTCAGACCAATTAATTGAGACATTCCAATCGTCTATATTTCTCCCAAATAGTTAGCCACCATTTATTTACATTTTGAACTGAATGCTCATGAGATTGAGACTTATGTGGCAGACATTAACCTTGGCCCCCACAAACCAGAGCAAATGAAAATACCTACTTAATTCGAAAGCAACGCATTTACACGTCATCGCTGCAGTTGGGAAACTACATTACGACCAACTAAATTGTACGGTTGTATAAGGGACCCACCACTGTTAATTTGGAAGAAAACTGACAGCCATCCTTAGAATTATTTTGATTTCATCATTTATCCAACTTTAAAAATAAGTTGGTCTGTCTATTGTAACGCTGCTGGAGGAAAAGAAAACAAACTAGTGGAATTATTATTCGACGTACCCTCTTATTTTATAATTATTTAGTAAATGCTAATGTATGTCGACGTTCATAGAAACCAGAGTGGTCGTAAATCTGTTCACGGGGCAGTTAGGAGGCCTTGATGTAGTGTACTTACATCTGTTCAAATAAACACTCAGTAGAATTATGACGGTCTGCGCGAGCGCAGAACGAGATACTGTACGCTATATTTCTTAAAATCGATTTGCTAATGGCGCGTTTATATTTCAACGGTTGGATTTAAAGAAAGCATTATGACTTGTTTTATTTGTAACGAATGTGTTACATCTATCTATCTTTTCTACTGTTATTTATCTATGTCTCAGACCATTTATTGACATATTACGGTTAAGCGGCTGGACAGCTTTTGATGAAATCGTTGTCAAAAAGTTAGCAAACATCTAGAGAATGGATGCTTTATAGGTTATTTTACGAGTAAATTCACATAAACGTGGTTTAGCGACAAACAAGCCTTACTTTACTTGATGTGAACCATATAAATCCTGAAACAGCTCATCCAACCTAATGTGGTAGGTAAACGTTGATAATGGCAGCTGAAACTCGTACTCGACTGCTGCGGCACTGCGATATTCATGCGAGTGCTGACTGCGATAAGGCTGCTGATATCATAGGGAAATTACAAAACTCTCTTACATTTGCTGGCATCGAAGTGTAAAGTCGAAGATCAGGTTGAGTGGCGAGCCTATGGGAGAGCAGCAGTGGACTAGTATAAGATCAGGTTGAGTGGCGAGCCTGGGAGAGCAGCAGTGGACTAGTATAAGATCAGGTTGAGTGGCGAGCCTGGGAGAGCAGCAGTGGACTAGTATAAGATCAGGTTGAGTGGCGAGCCTGGGAGAGCAGCAGTGGACTAGTATAAGATCAGGTTGAGTGGCGAGCCTATGGGAGAGCAGCAGTGGACTAGTATAAGATCAGGTTGAGTGGCGAGCCTGGGAGAGCAGCAGTGGACTAGTATAAGATGATTATGATAATGATAAAAGGTACATAACAAGTAAACTTTAGTAGAGTACTACTAGTATTACTAGTACCGTGCTACTGACTGGTTCTAATTGAGGTTTATTCCAGCTCGTTCACAACTGTGCAGGAGCCTTACCCCTAGCTCGAAAAGTTGACTCGTATAGGTGTTATTTGTCTAAACGGTACCATCAACTACGATAAGCGGTAGTTAGCGGTAGTTGTTTGATTGGAGCCAGGAGCTTGAATTAACAATACAATACTTTATTAATAACTCCATAGTTACAAGTCAAACTTCTCCAGTACACTCTTCTATAACAATGTATATAAAAATATATCTTAATAATATAATTATGTAGGTATGTACATCAAATTATAATAATAATGTATAACAACTAACTACAATCAGAACCACCCTTCATGTAGAATGTAGTTACTATATACAAGTAGTCCACTGTAAATAAATACTTTATATGACTCGTTACTTGTGAAACTGCTGTTGGTTGATATGTAAGTTATTTTTATTTAAACTATCACGGTTTTTCACTAACGTTATATGATTATTAATATTTTATTGTTATTTTTTATACATATATAATTAAAATATTACTCCACAGACGTCGGGGTCCGTGGCTTTTGTTATGCTTATTTAACTAAAATTTTGTTAACTTAAACGAATTTTTAAACAAGACCGATTTTTTTTCTGTCACATGAAATTCGTTTTGAGAATAGTACAACAGAATTAAATAAATATCTTGGACATTTATTGCACACACAGTCATCTGGCTAAGCTTGCAATATGGCTGCCAGAGACAATACATATATATTATTAAATACATACTTAAATACATACTTAAATATATACTAACACCCAGCCCTAGAACAATGCCATTGACATGTATTGACGCCAATGTTTGGTCATTTAATTTTATTGGGTCAAATAAATATTTAATTTAAGTATTCGTGCAACGTTTCTTTGGTAAAGTTACCAAAGTATGAAATATTCAAAAGTATGTAACAAGAAAATCAGGAGGACAAACTTTTGGATTTAAATACGTACCTACCTACCTCACGTTTCACATTTCCTCATCCTATGATAACGGTGCTGCCACCTAGCGGCGACGTGTAGCAGCCGGTCTGTGAGGCCGACCGCGCACTGACGGGTTGTAATTTCCTCGCTGTCGTGTCTGTCAGTCTGCTTTTCACTTCCTGAACGTCCTGATCCGATCCTGGGGGGTTACTCTTAGTATTACAAGAGCATCAAATTGTGTTATTGTTTGAGTGTATTTGTCCCGAACATTTATCGTTGGTAAGTTTATTGGGTTGTTCCTCCTTTTCGCAGCATTTCGCAGAGCAACGGACAGTCGTGATTTTCTGCCCAGATATATTTGGAGAACCAGAGAGTGACACAGAGGTTAGAGTGACAAATTATCTCGGAAAAATAAACTTCAATTCTAGGCAAGCGTGTTCCGTCGTAGATGGTCAAATGTAAGCCAAATAAAAAGTTGACACGCCCCAGTTAACTCCATCCGAGTAAAACAACGCAGCAAGTAGATTATTTAAATTATTTTTTACTTACATCAGAAATGACATACTTACACTAGAACAAACATTAAACACCAACGTAGCTATAGTAAATAGTAGCTTCGACCATGCCGCTATATCTGTAGGATTGTGTCTTATTACCACTGCTAGTGTCATCTACCAAAACGACGCTTCAACATTTTGCCTCAAAAATCGCTATAGGTATCCAAAGAACAAATATAATTTATACCGAGGGGTCTGTGAGACCATGGGCTGAGCACTCGCTCTTTCAATTCAATCTTTCAATTGCGTTTTTTAAATGCATTGATACAATTTCATTAAAAGTTCGTTAGGCCAACGTAACAATTTTCATTCGCACGTGGATTCAATTTCTTAAAGTTTTTTTTTTCTGTCATAGAATAAAATAATAGTACTTAGAGGTACTTTTGCACCGTTTGCTGTTAGGTTTCGGGTTTTAGAACTCACAACTACCACGTATGCAATGGTAGTCTAATAGAAAATCTAAAAATCATTGGCCAATTTTCAAAATACCGAAGTAGGTACGAAAGATAGGTAGGTACGATGAAGTTGGGACGAAATAGGCTGACAAACCTACGTACCTAGTTACCTACGTGGTTTTAAAATGACCATGGTTATTTGTGCAAAGTACGAAATCTTTAATGTAGATATGCTTGCTCATCTTGAAACACTAAAACCTAACCGTACTTTATTAATAAGAAAAGTTGTAGCCGAGTCTACAGTACTACCTACCTACTACCTCTACCTACTACCTCTACCTACAGTAAGCCCCGACAACTCGTATCGGTACGAACGATAAATATCGCAGGAGTCTAGGCTTGGAACCTCTGTCAGCATGCGGCGGCGGCGGCGGCTGTGTACGAACGAGGGACTATTTGTCGCGTCAGCTGTTGGGAACGCTCCAATTGTCAGCTGACGCGAACCGTCAGCACCACGGAACACTATCGTCAGCACGATCGGCTAAATTAGAGTAAATTGTTTCATGAATTTTGTGATCCAGCAGACGTTACAGCTCGACGCGAGTGTCAATTCTGAAATGTCCGCGACCTACCAATAAATATGTTGTCCCAATCTAGGCATCACCAAAAAAACGCCCCCGGGTGGGCTTGAACCACCAACCTTTCGGTTAACAGCCGAACGCGCTAACCAATTGCGCCACGGAGGCAGTTGGATCCCGTGTCAAAATTATACATCTACTCATAAAACGACTATTAAACACAAAAGGTAGAAATACGTATAGACGCGTCTTACGTTAAAACCTGTTTTCTACCTGTGCTTGGGTTTGCCTCTAAACACTACAATGAAGATAACTGTGTCGAAGCGTGTTGCAACTTTAGCACAGAACGAATAGACAGACGCTTAGTTAAACGGAACACAGTTATCAGTTGGAAATCTCACACGGCAAGTTAGTTGTTTCTCAAGTTAAACTTTTAGATTGAGGTTATGTTGACAAGGTTCAAGCTAAGCAATGCGATTTGTGAATGAAGTAAACAATTTACTGTGTCTTGATTTAGTGTTTGATTGTGTTTGTTTATGAATTCGAATTGATTGATTTAATAAGTTTTGTGTAAAAGTAGGTAAATTTAAGTTTTCTGTTGCGGAAGGTCAGAAAACAATAACAGTGAAGTGACAGTAGGTACTGACTGAGTTCTCTATCTAATCTACATAGTAAATAACAGACAAGTGGATTGTTTTGAATTAAAAAGTAGTTCAGGCAGTCATCATTCTTCCTGTGAAAAAGAAGTTGTCGGTGCCAATGGCAAACCGGGGCCCTGGCACTTGCTGCACTTCCTCAGTTGAGAGAGCTGGATTACCAGGTCTTTTGCGAGACCTCCAGCGGCTGTCAGAAGACCAGGAGTCTGCTGACATCGTCTTCATTCTTGGTACAGCAGAGGAGAAGGTCTTCGCACACAAAATAATTTTAATAGCGAGGTAAGTGCAAAAAGATTTCCCGTACCGGGAATCGAACCCGAGCCTCCTGGGTGAAAGCCAGGTATCCTAGCCACTAGACCATACGGGAGATGACTGAGTGGTTGAAATTTTATTTCAAGTGTTAAAATCAAAACAATGATTATAACAAGCAAAAAATTTTTTATGTGTTTATTCTCTTTGGTATAACATTTTATACGAATTAGGTTTCAAATTAAAATGACATCATTGCCAAGCAAATCCAGCAACCAAATACCTATACCCATAGCCTATACCACTACAAATATTTAAAAAAACTAGTGGGATTAACGAAATCGAGTACAATATTATTCCCTGCTCAGAGGCCTTACCCCTAGCTTCACTTTTGCGAGCCAACTTTTAGTAGGTACCTCATAGGTACCTAAAATTAACCAATTCATTTAAGCTGCATTGTTTAAAAGCGTCTAACTTGAATGAACGATAATCACAATCACACGCATAGTAAAACGGATTTTCGTTCATTCAAGTTAGACGCTTTTAAACGATGCAGCTTAAATGAATTGGTTAATTTTAGGTACCTATCAGGTACCTACTAAAAGTTGCAGAGGATGGGCAGCAGCGTCCTAATAGTACACGTTGAACGTACTGCGATCCCGAAGCCGCCTGCCAAGCGTGGGGATTATGGCAACACCCCTCTCTATGAGGGAGGATGATCTCTCCTTGTCCAACAGTGTACGTTAATTGGCTGATGATGTGATTGAGGGTCGAGGTCAAAAGAGGGTTGACAGTTTATACGTTATGCAAGTCTACGCACACATTTCCGTGGAACCGCATAAAACTATAAAGCATGGTACGCTATAAAGCGTATATATAGCTATAATAACTGAACTAGGAGGTATCGTTCGCGCAAAACTTTATGAGCCCTCTGAAGTTAGGCGCGAGGCCTCCCCGACGCCCTGTAAAGTCCCTCGGATACCTATAATATGCGTACTGCGCAGCCACTGGGCCTAACTTCAGAGGGCTCATAAAGTTTTGCGCGAACGATACCTAACCTACTGAAGGTTTTTGTAAGATAGCTAATTACTCTGATCCAAGGACGTTACAAATTAGGTTTTATAACGTCTTTGCTCCGATCTAAGTAAAGAAGGAAAGAGAAAGATAAAATTATTTCGATGCAAACCACAGCGGTCAAATAACTACAGCAGCACCATCTGTTGAAGACGCATGCATCTAGTAAGAAGTACTGAGCAACTGATGGTGCCAGGTTTACATTTACAAAGATGCAGGGGCCTTACGCCCAACTCTAAACGCGGGCCCGAATAGGTGCAGGTTGCAAAATCACGCGCACGCGCCGAGATACGGTTTGCGTTCGCGTGATTTTGCAAACAGCACCTATTCGGGGCCGCGTTTAGAGTTGGGCGTAAGGCCCCTGGCGTCACTTTAGACGGTATTTTCTTTTACATATAGAGAAAGAAAGACACGCTCAGTTCCCTCGGAGTAGGTATCTCTTACGAAGAGCTGCCTGGAAGTTGCAAATTTTACAATACGGCATACGTTAACGGTAGTAAATCATTTGAATAAGTAATTTGAATAAAAATATATTCATTATATTTTATTTGAAAAAAGTTCACAAAACTGCATAATCTCAATACGAGTATAATCGTAAGTTAGTTCTAAATAAATTGAGCTTTAGAAGACTAGCAATTAGTTAATACCTACTTAATAACTATTCATGATAAAAACAAAATTAATTAAAGTTTTCCTGCTTCTATAGTTAATGTTAATATAATAGGGGCGTTTTGTAAACTTTTTCAAACCCCGTTAAAAGAGCTCTGGCCTTAGTACGAGAACTTGCGAAAAAGTTATCGTTACGTAAACGATAGTGAATGTATGAAAAATTGAACAGCGCCTCTATCGGACGTGAAAGTAAACTGAATTGTTCATACATTTGCGATCGTTTACGTAACGATAACTTTTTCGCAAGTTCTCGTACTAAGGTCACTGATAATCTTCAAATGGTTGAACATATTTCCTTGAATCATAGCTAAGAACACTCTCTATCAAGTCAACTTTCAAATAAATACCTAAACAAACTAAATCAAAATCGGTTCAGCTGTTTGGGAGCTACGATTACACATACAAACACACATATACATACTACGGAGGTAAAAAATATATAATAATGCTATTCAGTTTTCAGAACTCTAGAGTTTAAAATATAATAATGCTATTTAGTCTACGGAACTCTAGAGTTTAAAATATAATAATGCTATTCAGTCTACGGAACTCTAGAGATTAAAACATAATAATGCTATTCAGTCTACGGAACTCTAGAGTTTAAAATATAATAATGCTATTCAGTCTACGGAATTGTAGAGCTTAAAATATAATAATGCTATTCAGTCTACGGAACTCCAGAGTTTAAAATATAATAATGCTATTCAGTCTACGGAACTCTAGAGTTTGAAATATAATAATGCTATTCAGTCTACGGAACTCTAGAGATTAAAACATAATAATGCTATTCAGTCTACGGAACTCTAGAGTTTAAAATATAATAATGCTATTCAGTCTACGGAACTCTAGAGTTTAAAATATAATAATGCTATTCAGTCTACGGAATTGTAGAGTTTAAAATATAATAATGCTATTCAGTCTACGGAACTCGAGAGCTTAAAATATAATAATGCTATTCAGTCTACGGAATTGTAGAGTTTAAAATATAATAATGCTATTCAGTCTACGGAACTCGAGAGCTTAAAATATAATAATGCTATTCAGTCTACGGAACTCTAGAGCTTAAAATATAATAATGCTATTCAGTCTACGGAACTCTAAAGCTTAAAAATATAATAATGCTATTCAGTCTACGGAACTCTAGAGTTTAAAATATAATAATGCTATTCAGTCTACGGAACCCTAGAGTTTAAAATATAATAATGCTATTCAGTCTACGGAACTCTAGAGATTAAAATATAATAATGCTATTCAGTCTACGGAACTCTAGAGATTAAAATATAATAATGCTATTCAGTCTACGGAACTCTAGAGATTAAAATATAATAATGCTATTCAGTCTACGGAACTCTAGAGATTAAAATATAATAATGCTATTCAGTCTACGGAACTCTAGAGATTAAAATCTTGAACATCTAATAAGAAAAATGGAATAAATAATACTAAAGTGTAGGGGCACAGATAATGTATAGTATGGACTAAGGAGGAGAGGATGGTTGAAATATCATACTATATTATTGGTATATTATTATGGTGGCAATGGGCAGGCCACATCGCTAGAAGAACTGATAACCGATGGGGAAGAAAGGTTCTTGAGTGGAGACCACGAACCGGAAGACGCAGCGTAGGTAGGCCTCCCACTAGATGGACCGACGACATTGTGAGATTCGCGGGCATCCAGTGGATGCAGATGGCAGGATGTCGTTCAGTGTGGAGGTTAAAGGGGGAGGCCTATGTTCAGCAGTGGACGTCTTCTGGCTGATGATGATGATGATTATTATTGGTATAAATGCAAAAGTTTGTTAGTAGCAAACTAAAAATATTAACAAAATCGTGTCACAAAAACTTTTAGACGTATATCCTCGTATTTAATCAAATATTAAATTAGAAAAGATCCCTCAGCGTCCATTTCCAATGAATTATGTATTGTGAAAGTTATAGATCATCGGGTTTACTGGAAAAAGCTGTCGTCTGTGGATTTCCATGCAAATAGGGCCGACATGTGGCCAGAGGGCGGCAGAGCAGAGGGCGCGGCGGAAACTCCACCAACTTTCACAGTTGGCTAACTTATGCGAAAACTTTACTCCACTACTGTGTTTGTTACAAGTAAATTGGAAAAATAACTCGGTATTTATTCGCTTCGTTCTCGAAGTTTCTTCCTTTGATGTATCGAGGAAGTTTCCTGGGCGGGGGCTACTACAAACTTTTTTTGTATACTGGCCAAAAGTCTCTCCCAATTCTTTCCTCCATTGGTCTTTGGTAAATTTTCTTTCTTTAATCTAAATTTACGAGTATTTAGGTGCTTTAGTCGGTTTGCGAATATATCAGCACTATCATGTACAAGTACATTCCGTCTACTTATATATATCGCACAACTTTTTATTTTTTGTATACTTTGCTTTTTTCTAATCTCTAATTTTAGTATGTAGTAAGTAGAGAGAGCAAGAAAAAAACATTGTAGGGGCCTTACTCTAAACGAGGACCGAATAGGTGCAGTTTGCAATATCACGCGACCGCAGACCGTATCTCGGTGCGCGCGAACGCAAACCTATTCGGGTCTGCGTTTAGAGTTGGGCGTAAGGCTAGGACTGACATAAATATACTACCTATAAACATCCTGATATTTATATTGGTCTTTGGGATTTTTGAGACAGAATTTTTATTGAATTTTGTTTTTCTTTTAGTGGTAGCCCCCTCGAACTTCTTGTATCGGAATTCGGATATCTTTTCATTTTATGAATATCGGAAGAGAATAATACTCTTCCGTTCGGTGTAAGCTGTGGCTATATTTTATTTGGAATTATCTTGGATCCGGGTCAACTGTTATGGCAAGTATTCGGGCCAGTGACAACAGCAGCTAGTTGTGTCACTATAGTTCATTGGAGGCGGACTCCGGGACTTTTACACTCACTTTTATATTGATAGCCTATTTACTGGGGTTTTCGAAAATTTACCCAAACTGAAAATTCGAACGGACGGACAGACGGATGTACAGAACGAATTTATAAGGGTGCCATGTCGGGCTACCGAACTCTAAAAATGAAACCTCATGCCATTGTATTTTGACATATCATTGTATACTTTGACATATAGGAAAAAAATATAGGTCATTGCAGCAGGGCCTAGAATCGAACCGGGTGCCGTCTGATTGTAAAGCGTACCTGCTACCGGTCTGCCACCATCACTCATAAATAAATTATTTGTATATTTTTATTTATTGGATAATAGGCTTGCGTTTGACCGCTATCTGTGATGCAGATATAATTAAAGGATGCGAGCAAAGATGGAACCCTTTTACCTAGAAGCAATCGATTCATTCGAGAGTCGAGACTTGAAGACACCCAGATTAATCGGGGAACTCACACTTTAATCGGGGAACTCACATATTAATCGGGAAACTTACATATTAATCGGGGAATTACATATTAATCGGAGAACTCACATATTAATCGGAGAACTCACATATTAATCGGAGAACTGACATATTTTGTTCGACGATAACTTGCGAATCGTTGATCCGATCTTCATGAAAGTATATAACCAACAGAATTCGAAACTACTAGTTACCTAGAGTTTATCAACGACATGTGTTATATATACCTACCCGTACAGAACAGGTAGCCATACTCTGAGACCCAGCTGGAGGCGCGTCACTTTGCATGATAAATGACCAAAGTTCTCAACTCGTGGCCCTTCACTCCCGACCTGCCCTGTGAGGACGGAATAACCTAAAAAAATGGTGGCATACCACCACATTTTATTTATTTATTTATTTTATTTTACATGGAAAACAAACAGCTGCTAACAAACACGGTAGATATAGGATGAATAGATGAATGTAATAATGAATGTACTACAAGGGACCCTTATAAGTTCTTTCTGTGCGGACACGGACGTCCATCCCATTTTTCAGAACCTCTTCCCATGAAACATTGCACAGTTACAGTTTTAGTATAGATATAATTTTTAAAAGTAGGGATTATAAATATAATTATAAATTTTAGTGGTGGCTCCTGAAATGGGGATGTTTTTTTTTAAATGAAAACTACTTTAGCTGCGTCTTCTTTAGCTGCGTTAAGCTATTAATTTTTGGTAGGGGCAAAACTGACGTGTTGCTTCCACAGACCTCAACATTTTTTAGCTGCGTTTGAGTATGTTTTCATTTCTGTCGGCAGTCCCCATCATTTTTTTCTTATTTCCCTCGTGTGGATAATCTTTGAATAGGTATTTTAAAATGAAGGTAAAGTTTCATACATCACTTTTTTATCAAGTGTATACTTTGCGAAATATGGCTCGCAAAAGTACCTTACAATAAGTTTGTGCCCCTCTGCATTTCTAAGCTATGAGACTTAGAAACTTGTAACTTTCCGTGCTGATAGGTCATATTAAAAACCTTCATTCATAATTATTCTGAACATTTTCTTATTTAAACTTTTTGAGTAATTGCGATAAAACTGTAATAAATGCAAGACGTTCTAGCTCTACGGTATTCCATTCTAATCCTTATTATGTGGTATATTGACGTAACAATCATGGACAATTTTGTGACTGGGCTTCAACAATCGTCCATATTTAAAATACTCTTTATATAAATTGTTGTGTAAATTATGTATTTAAATTAGCGACACCTGTACAAATCATAGTAAATACCGGTACCGAAACCGATATATTTGTACCGAAATTTTTCCAACGTTCAGTCCTTGTTTCCCAGATGCCTCTATCAATCATCCCCTTCTTAATAACAATTTATATTTTTACTTCCACTTTGTTGCTAATTTTGTTTACAGCCTCGCTGTTACCATAACGCTTGCGATGTTTGGTACAGCGCCACCAACTTATCTCTGCAATCAAATGAGGGAGTCACTGTCGTTTATTCTTCACAAATCTGGTACAATCCCTTGAACATTCTAGTTCCATCGTCTGGTCAACGCCACGGACAAGTCGGTCGCTTTGTAAATCTTAATTCGCCCGTAAGCTCGATAACTTGGACACTTAATTTTTATGGTTGCCGTTTATAAAAAAGAGTAATTTGGATAGAGCTGTAAAAAAATAAGTTTACTTTTTTATTTCTTTGTTAATTATTGTTTTTGTTTTAATGTTGTTAAACTGGGTCAGCATCTTTAATTTAATTCTCGAAATTAAACCGAAATTACTTACTTATTTTCATCAGATAACGTACATCACTAATTTACTTTTAAAAAGTTGGATAGCTAAGCAGTATATTTACACGTTTCCGCGTATAAAAGTCTAGCCTGCGTGCTGTGTTCAATTACTTACATAGGGTAGTTGTTTAATGTAATTTTTTTATTAGAAATTACATAATATCATAATATTTTACAAACGAGACAGTTTAGACTGTGGTTGTGGAGATGTCGAATTCGGTTAAATTATCCATATTTTTGAGACAGTTTGCTGACCTTATGAAAAAAGAGTTTTGTCTGTAGCGTTTAGATCTCTATAAAGGGGTATGGAGACCAATATTAACATGTCATGTGGACGTTGCAGGAACGTTTACACTTACCTATAATAGAAATGTAATGAGAGTCAATTTAAGATTATAATTGTATTATTAACGAAAATAGCACAAAATAATCAACATTAGTTCGCTATTTTGCGTCTTTCATAGAGACGTCCACTACATCTTGATTCATAATTGCTGTCATGTTTTTACACATATTACCGCGGCGGTATCGCATAAAGCTTTATAATATATTCACATAATAAAGGTCGAAGCGCTTGGTGCTGGTTTTCAGAACATCAACCACATAGAACATCACCCGCCCTTGATTTATGTCTAGCAGTAAGTAAACCATTAAAGGCTGATGATGATGATGATGTCACGAGGAACCTTTTTACAATCATCGAGTGCGCTATTGGGTTTCAACTGGGTATTTTTGAGGTTGAAAGGTTTTTTTTTCATTACAAGAAAATGCAAATAACTTAAAAATTCGCATCAAAACGCGCACTCGGCATCTATATAAAACTCGCTTTAACAACGAATCGCTGTATAGCTTGATAATTTGGAACTTAATTACAGCAGGGGAGGTGCAATGGTGGTGCCAGGGGGGTGATTGATGACTCACTGACGAGAAACGGGAGGTATTTATTGCATAAGTGCGACCAAGTAATCTGTACAGTTGGTCTAATAAAGGAACTAAAATTCACCGGTGGCTCTCAGTTTAGAAAACACGTTGGTGGCTCCCATCTAACCGTAGGAACAAAATGGTCAGTCTATGAGTACCGCGTTACAGAGCCGTGGCTGGGGGGAGTTATGAACAGTAGTGGGTAATATACAAAATGTCGACTACTACTTGACCTAGATACTGTGAAGACGTTGTAGTACTCGATCACAGAAAATATAGACCGAAAAAAATCTAAAACGTAAATAAATATTGATGGTGACGTAATCACCATCAATATTTTTGTTTTTTCTTTCGCGATTATAGGGTTGTAAAAGTTGTTCAGAACGATGAGTTTAACAGATCCCTTTCGGATTAGTACACGCCTTCTGCGTCACTATCGCATCGTACAATTATTATTTACCAACTATCTAAAGCCTTAACGCAAACCTTAACACGCCGAGATACGGTTTGCGGTCGCATGATTTTGAAAACTGCACCTATTCGGGCCCGCGTTTCTAGTTGAGCGTAAGGCTCCAGGGCCCAGAATAAAAATAAATAAAAAACAAAACATGTTTAGCTAACATCTGGCTTATTGTGGAGTCCGTTCGTGATTCGTATTGTGATCACGATCGTGTGCCGTCCCGTACGAACGGACATCCATAATAATCCAGATGTTAGTTCAAAATGTTTTGTTAATTTGTTTGGGCGCAGGAGACCTGTCTTTATACTCGTAGGTACCTCTTTCGAGCAACTAGCCAACAGTTAGGTACTTGTGTTGACATCTTCATTGCACAACTGGACAGAGCCCTCCCCCGATCAAAGGTACTTCCCTCAGGTTCTCGCCTACATATCTACTTATAATATAGAAAAAAGAACATATTATTTAAGTCACATAACCAAGTTCCAACCATTCAAAAGTCGGTACTTGCATCAAAAGCCCTCGTCACACGATCACACGCTCCGAAATAAATTAATTCAAGAGTCTGCCTCCGAGTTTCAATTAAAATTTACAAACTTATTCAATTCACAATACGTGTGTTACAATACCTGTTTTAAAGCAAAAGCATACAAAAGTTTCAACCGCTCGACACTAGACGTATTTGTTGGAATAAATGGGAAAACTTTGGTTCCGCGCCGCCATTTTCCACGTGTGGAAAAACAATGCGTGTATTTAAATCAGCGCCATCTATCTACGAGTGCCGTAAATACGGGCGATATAATTACAACTTTCGTTCGAATATTTTCGAGTACCACGCGAATCGCTCGTTTAGGGTGACCATATACCATATGTTTTGTTTTTTACCGAGGATTTTCCTATAAAAATAGTGGTGTAGTACGTAACAGAATCTAAAGTATTCACACTGATTATAATAAACTGATATAGAAGAAAGCTTAATATTTTTTATCGATGTGTTGTTTTGTTCCACATTCAAATCTTATGGCTATAAAAAAAACATGATCGGCTGGATTCGAACCTGTGCCATCGGGTATACATCCCCAGCGTTCTTTTATCTAAGCTACGGTAGCTGCTTCAGACAAACAAGGAAAAAAAAAGGAAAATGTACCTTATATAGGTAGTTTCACATCACATCATCACATCATCAGCCAATTAACGTCCACTGTTGGACAAAGGCCTCCCTCTTAGAGAGGGGTGTTGCCATAATCCCCACGCATGGCAGGCAGCTTGGGGATCGCAGTACGTTCA
Source organism: Agriopis leucophaearia (assembly GCA_949125355.1). Classification (NCBI taxonomy): domain Eukaryota; kingdom Metazoa; phylum Arthropoda; class Insecta; order Lepidoptera; family Geometridae; genus Agriopis; species Agriopis leucophaearia. Next base: position 17,027,029 of record OX421273.1, read on the forward strand.
CCGTGTACTATTAGGACGCTGCTGCCCATCCTCCGGTGGTTCTGGTCGCAGTTTTAGGACATACCCGGGTCCGGGTCCGGGTAGGTAGTTTATTAGTACAATAATAATTGTATTCTCGTTCATGTTCATACAATTTTTGCGATAACCGGTTTAGCAGTATAGTGCAAAAAATTATGAAACAGGAGACATTTGAACATTGTTCAAATACGCACATGTACGCACCCTAAAAATATATAACGACACTAATGAACTAACTAATAGTCCGCATGAAAAAAAAGAGCGACGAGGTCATCTGAAGAGTTAGTTTGACTAAAGGGATCAAGCCTGATTCAGGCCTGATGCGTTCGCACCCACCACGCTACCTTACCATATCTTCCTTCTTTGTCTTATCTGAGGTCGCTGTTAAGAGTGTTAATTAATCCATGGCTAAGCGTAGCTATAAGCTGCGCTAAACTGCTGCGTATTCTCGGTGTAAAGGTTGTAGCCATATGTAGCGTAGCGGAAAGCTACGTCGTAGCGTCGTAGAGTTAAGTAAAAAAAATCAATGGTACTCATCGGTACCCGTGTTAAAGCATAATACAAATTATTAGGCTTATAAATCAACTAGTGTTGTTGCCCGCAACTTCGTATGCGTAGATAAACTTCCAACCCTTTTTTCCTCCCTTAATCCGGCCCTTGCAAAAAGAACATAGCCTATACTGCAATCTGATCATAGCTAAGCATATTCGTGATAACCGCATCTCAAGCTGTCCAGTGGTTTAGAGATGTGACGTGGACAAACAAACAGACAAAAATTCTAATAACTGTCTTAACGTGTTCATCTGCTTATTTTAAGACGCCCTGTGTTTTTTTATACCCCGCAATTAGTTTTTTTTCTCTATGTTTTTATTATATGTATAGATGTATAGATATAGATTACCTGACACAGCACCGCACCTTAAACTGGTTCCAAACATGAATTGAGACAGCTGACAGCTGTAAGTTGCTCTGACATATTTCTGTTTATTACCAAGTTAGGCATCGTAGGGTGGGGTCAGTACTTATAGATGGGTGACCACCTGGGCGTGATGTTGTCATTTTGCACTACCTTTTGTATTTTGTGGAGGTACGGAAGCCGCCGGTATTATTCCGCGAGCCTGACTCGCACTTGGCTGGTTTTTTCTTACTTCATCCCTTTTATGTGCGAGTTAATGTAATACACACACACACACCCACACACACACCACAGTAACACACGCTTACACACACGTACACTTTATATTCTAAGTATAACGAAACGCTGTGTACAATAACTGTCCATATTAGGTATACAGTTTAGGCGCAAATTGTACAACCCTCAAAATGACAACTGAGTCAGCAAAGATCTTTGTTGAGGAGTGGTCTTTGTTGTCATGAAATAAATAAAAACCGGCCAAGTGCAAGTCGTACTCGCGCACGAAGGGTTTCGTACCATTATCTATAAAAACGGCAAAAAATCACGTTTTTTTGTATGGGAGCCCCCCTTAAATATTATATTTGATTTTAAATTAATTATTTATTTTTAAAGTAAATATATAACTACATATTCTGTGAATATTTGAAGCGTCTTCCTGCTGCCGTTATCAATATCGAGCAAAAAATCACGTTTGTTGTATGGGAGCCCCCTTAAATCTTTATTTTACTATGTTTTTAGTATTTGTTGTTATAGCGGCAACAGAAATAGGTACATCATCTGTGAAAATTTCAACTAAAGTTATATGATTATATGATTAGTATTTTGAACACATTTTGAACGCGGACTTTTATTTTTAAGGCAACCTAATACTGGATTCCACGCACTAGCGAGTTGAAAACCATCACCTCGATTGAAATTCTGGCATTTTGAGATTTCAATAGTTTCCTTTACCAGCCTTGGTATGTAGTGACGCACGGTGGACAGGATTTCGGGATTATGACTTACCACGGTAAATATCCCGTAAATAATCATATAACTTTAGTGAACAACCGTGATAGTTTAAAACAGTGTTTAAAATTTCAACTGTCTGACTATCACGGTTCACGAGATACAGTCTGGTGACAGACGGACAGACGGACAGCGGAGCCTTATTAATCGGGTTCCGTTTTACCCTTTGGGTACGGTACCCTAAAAAGATAATTTTATAATTTGCAAGAAAATCCCAAAATGACCAATTCTATTACATTTGACAATCTATGACCAATATGAAATAGAGGTCCAATGTTTTTATTTTATTTACAATATAAGTGTGTTCTTACATAAAATGATTTCACCATCATCATCTTCCGAGTGGCACACTCCACTCGTTTCCCGACCAATAATCCGAGAGCCTCCCAGACTTCGTAAACACGGTAATTCTCGATCATAATCCATCAAGAATCAACTTAATAATTCACAAGTTGCACAACTGAACACAATTTGTATCTTGCGGCTATGTGATTGATGAGCGGTCGGCCGTCGCGCCGTCAACGCAACGCTGACGCGCCGTCAACGCGACGCTGACGCGCGACTTACATTAGCGCGATTAATGGACGCTAACCGCAGCCTGCTGTCGCTGACACCGACGATGCTCTACGATTAATCAAGTTTTTGCCGCTTGTTTAGGTTTAGGGAGGCGATAAGGAAAGGCTGGAACTGGGCTGATAAGCTGGGAGATTCAATCAGCTTTCACTCATCAATAAATGTGCCATGTATAGGTGATATCATGCGGCCGCGCGGTAGTTTGAATCGCAATCATCGCACTGGAAAATTAATTTTCTCTTTTTTTTATGCCACATAGGTGGCAAACAAGCAGAAGGGCCGCCTGATGGTAAGCAATCACCGTCGCCTATGATGGATACCTGCAACACCAGGGGCATCACAGATACGTTGCCGATGTTGAAGCTAGTCGAAAAAGCCGTAGGAGGAGATTTTGTCTTGAATTACTCAAATTCTTTAAGTGATGGAAATTAGTGTGATTTAGATTGAGATATGATGAAGAATACTTACAGATAAAATATATTTTAGATTTAGAGTCATTCGCCAATAGAATCCAAGCGCCATCGTGGAATTCATGGGTCAGTATCGCGTTCCCTACTGCCATGCCAAGTGCCAACATTCTGCCAGCATTCAAGCGTCGCGAAGCCTAAAGTCATAGCGTCGCTAATGTATGCAAGTGTGTCATTTCACATCATGCTACACTGTGATTGAGCGCTGGGGCTTTATGTCTAACTCTAACCGCGAGCTCGACTACGCGCAGTTTGCAAAATCATGCTAACGCGACCCTTAACGCGCCGAGATACGGATTGCGGTCGCGCAACTTTTCGCAATCACCTAAACTGAATCGCTTATAGCAGGTAGGCGTAAGGCCCCTGGTATCAGTAGGTAGGTACTTAGACAGTAGATTGCTTTGATTCACTCTTGAAAAATTACAGCTGGATTGCTGAAAGGACATCTGAAAGGGAACTAATTCGAAATGAAACCCTGTTGAGTATCGTTTGATAACGAGAGAATTTGAAATCATAATTTTTCGCGTTCAAAATTTAGCTTCGAGCTTCTTCAAATCTTCTTTGTTCAAAATACCATTATTAGGACGGGAGTTCTAATAATGGTATTATAACTACAAACCCACAAAATGGATAAAAATATTGCCAAAGAAGTCTTCTGTGTATAAGTTTTTGTGTATAGTTATATTCTGTGGCAGTGCATTGTGCGATCGGCAAAGGGAACCCTACGGTTGGCACCTCTGGAGCTGACGGCTGCCTTATTAGCGGTGGCGTCAATACTGACCTCATTATTTTTATATTGGCTCAGCAAAGAGTCTTTATGCTTCAGATGTGGCGGCTGCAGGTGGAGTCAGTTACTAAGTAACTCATAAAAGAGCTTAGCCGAGGAAACATGTCCAAATAGGGAACAATGACGTTGGAAACCTTTTTGGAAAGATATCTCGGAAGTTTTTTTTTTTTATCGCGAATAAGTCTGCCTTTCACTACCAACTCGCCTGTTGGTAAGCGACGATGCGGTCGAAGATGAAGCACGCAGACTTAGAAGATACCTATTCACTCTTGCCTTGAAAAGGCCCAGATTATATCTCTTAAAGGAAACAAGGAAGCCGGCAGGTTGTTCCAATCCTTGGCCGTACGGATTCTATCTACTTCAGTGATCAGTGGATTATATCTAGACAAGTTAAGCCACGAACATCATCCAGAGCAGTAACGGAATGAATAAGTACTTACTCTCAACAAATAATTATTTGTATACCTAGTTTAAAAAAACGGCACTGAAACGTAGTCTCTCACTATGGGCCTCATTATCACGCTCATAGTCGTGCATAGTCTTCATAGCTATGAAGAGGGCTATGCTCGGAGTTTCTCTACGCGATCGAATCAGAAATGAGGAAATCCGTAGACGAACGATAGTTACCGAGATAGCCTACCGGATTAGCAAGTTAAAGTGGCAGTAGGCATGGCACATGGCACGCAGAACAGATGGCCGATGGGGCCGAAATATTCTCGAATGGAGACCACGACCACAACCACCCACAAAATGGACAGACGACCTAAAAGAGTCCGCAGGAAAACGCTGGATACAGGCCGCTTCCAACTAGTTCTTTTGGAAATCGATGGGGGAGGCCTATGTCCAGCAATGGACGTCATATCGCTGAAATCGTGATGAGTTTCAAAACTATGTATAAAACACGCGTATATGACTCGTCAAAACAAATCAAATGAGTCCGATTTCGAGAGGTTTACTGTAGCCATTAAAGAGTTCCACACACCTTTTGGGTTCATCATCAGATCATTTGTATGATACCAAATTATTGTATCCGGCAAATCTACTTGCAAAGTTTCAAATCTACACGACAATTAGAAGTAGGTTCAAATAGATTTTTTAGATAGTTCGTTAGTAACAAGCGGAGCCAGTCAATGCGTGTTAAAAACCACTGACTTATGTTTATTTATCAAAGGTCACCATCGCTGCCACCATATCGGCGAGTACAAAGTAAGCACAGCCCTTGCAGAGGCACTTTACCACTTAAGTTATTTCATATTTGTCGTAAAGTGCACCAACACTATTAAAAGTTGTCCAACGCTTCGTCGCTTACAAACAGCCAAGGAACTGCTCCGGATTTATTTATCAAAGTTTTTAAATTTCAGGCGTAAGCTTCAAAGATATGGCCGTACTTGTATAAGGAAGGTGCCAGTCATACCAAATGAAAAGTTAGTGTTGTTAATGTTATGGAGTCGTAAATACATTAGGTAGATATGTATCCGGAAATTAGAGGCTTTGTTGCCAAGATTGTTTTGGACTCGGGTATGTCCTAAACCTGCGATCAGAACCACTGGAAGATGGGCAATAGCGTCCTTCTATATAGCACACGGTGAGCGTAGTGCGATCCCTACGCCACCTACCTACCTACGTGGGGATTATGGCAACACATTTCCCTAAAAGAGAGGCCTTTGTTCAGCAGTTAGCTGCCTGAAGATGCTGCACAGAGTTTATTTATTGTGGCGACACTGTTTCATAGTTGGTATAACGAAAACCCGTCTTTATTGTGCTATAGCATACTTAGATATATCATTTTTCTTATAATTTATTCTATAGATCTGTGTGAAATCTGTGTCAATTTGTAGTGGTAGGACTCTTTTGCAGGGGTCCGCCTGGGGAAGTACCACACCTTTGCCAGTTATTCAACCGCCAAGCAGTAGTGTGCAAACACAACTGTGTTTCGGATTGAAGTGCAATGTTTCCAGCGAAATTACAGGGCACACAGAGATTTGACATCTTATATCTCGGGGTGACGAGCGCAGTGCATTGCCATCCAGAGTTTTGAACTGTTGAAGTTTCAAAATTCTGTGTGGCGTTGAGCTGTTATGGTCAAGCGTGAAGAGCCATCAGTCGAGAGACTTCGCTCGTCTCGTCACCCGGTACCATAAAAAAAAAAAATAAGTGAAACACAAATAAATGCAAAAAAATGCCAACTTTCAACACGAAGGAAGGATGGACGACTTCAATTAGCAGCTAGACATGATTGGAGCAAGTTAATCAGGTGTCCACTACTCGGTTCACGAGTGTGACACATGACATCTAATCAGGAGAGGGGAGGACACTTTTTGCTGACGAAACATTTCTAGCGGATATCGAGGCTGAGGCCGGCGACAGCCATTCGAAATATCCCGAACGGACCGCATTGATTTCGCTAACGATTACTAGGGCATGCAAAACTCGGGTAATTTATAAAACCCGGTTTTTTCGAGTTTTCAATTTCAAAAACCGGTTTTTTCGAGTTTTTCGGGTTTTTCGAGTTTTTCTTTATTTAAGCCTTAAAAATATTGTTTTAGTGTGTGCAGTGTAAAGAAAATGCTAAAATGTAATTATATATGTATTTAGACTTTCGTATTCTTATTGTTTAGCTCTAACAAGAGATTAATCAAGTAACGTTTGGTATAATGTTGAGACTTCCAGCCTCCCGAACAAGCCAGTTTCCTTAAAGGCTGGAGCACCATAAGCCCCATACACACTCTCTGCCAGATTATACAGAAGACTGAGGAGTGTAATCGGCCATTATGCCTAGCGTTCGCGGACTATGAAAAAGCCTTTGAGTAAATCGACACCTGGGTAGTATTGCAGTCCCTCCAGCGTTGTCATATCGACTATAGATATATCGAAGTGCTGAAGTGTTTGTAAAGATACGCCACCATGTCAATCCGATAAAAGGAGCACGGAACCAATCCAATTGCAGAAAGGCGTGAGACAGGGAGATGTTATCTCTCCAAAACTGTTCACGAACGCATTGGAGGTTGTTTTCAAGCTTAGACGTAGACTTAGACAGCTTAGGAACAGATTCGGCATCAACATCAATGGCGAATACATCACTCACCTTCGTTTTGCCGATGATATAGTTATCATGGCAGAGTCACTGGAGAATCTCAATACAATGCTCAGCGACCTCAGTAGCCTTTCCCAACAGGTGGGTCTTAAAATGAACATGGACAAGACAAAAATCATGTTCAATGTCCATGTTGTACCCGTGCCGGTAGTTATAGAGAACGATACTGTCGAAGTTGTTGACCATTACATTATATATATCTTGGTCAGATTGTTCAGTTAGGTAAGTCCTTAGGCAAAGAGGTCGCCTAAAAAATCAAACTCGGATGGGCAGCATTCGGGATATTGCGTGAAATCTTCTCGTCCAAGATACCACAGTGCATAAAAACAAGGGTCTTTGATCAATGTATGATGACATATGGTACTGAGACGTGGTCCTTAACTGCCTTTTATAGAAACTCAGAGTCAAACAACGGGCAATGGAGAGAGCTATGCTCGGAGTTTCTTTGGGCGATAGAATCCTGAACGTGGATATTCGCCAAAGAACCAGAGTCATCGACATAGCTATTAAAATTTGCAAGTTGAAGTGGCTATGGGCAGGCCACATCACTTGAAGAACTGATAACCGATGGGGAAGAAAGGTTCTTGAGTGGAGATCGCGAACCGGAAGACGCAATGTCGGTAGGCCTCCCACTAGATGTACCGACGACATCGTGAGAGTCGTGGGCATCCAGTGGATGCAGATGGCAAGGTGTCGTACAGTGTGGAGGTCAAAGAGAGGCATATGTTAAGCAGTGAACGTCTTCTGGCTGATGACGATGACGATAGACAGCGGGAGTCACTAATTAGTCTACGTTGGGGCATGTTAAACTTTTTAGTGTAAAAAGCCGCGACGGATTATTCAATAGAACTGCCTGTCATCTCCAGCATTTTATTACATTCTTTACCCTTGGAGCTGCTTCCTACCGTGGCATGCAATGATTAAAACCACGCTGATGATTTATCACAATCAGATTTTTTATACTCTATATATTTTAATGCTGCTGAATCGGCACTGGCAGTCCTCTTATTTTTTTTATCTCTGTTGATACGAAGAACTAGTATAACGTACGCTTAGCAAAATATTGAAAATAATAATAGGGATGATGATGGTTATTGATTTAGCTATGTTAACACAAAAACATGAAAATTGAGAAAGAAAAAGACTATACATTAAAATACGTAGTATTAGATTTTTTTTCAAAAAATCATAGAAATACCATACAATAACACTTAGTAGCACTTAGTAGCGCTCACAGCGCCTCACTCAGGCAACGTCAAACCAAAGCTTAACCATATATTACTCCCTAATCCCTAATTATTATTATAGATTGTGGTCAAACTGTTAAATTTATTCGATCAGTAGAGAAGAAATAGAGAAACAGTAAGTTTTTATGAAGTTTCATTGTTTATTAATGTTCTACTGGTAGTATTTAACATAAACAATCGTGAATAAAAAAAACTCGAAAAACCCGAAAAACCCGGTTTTTTTATCCTAAAAACCCGGTTTTCAAATCAGTCGGTTAATCGGGTTTTTCGGGTACTCGGGTACCCGGTTTGCATGCCCTAACGATTACTCGCTCGCACTGCTCGTAGTTCCATTTCTGATCGAACTTGAACGTGCAATATGTGCTTTCCGTATAATTCTGAATGTATGGACAGGCAAAGTCTCGTCTACGTCGAATCTTCCAAATAAAAACAAAAGAAAGCCTACAATCTACATTACCGTTTCCGCTGACGCACCCTTCAACAATTAATTGATCTATCGGTGGAATAAACCGCGGTTTATCTCGCATTCGCTGTTAATCAATGTTTAAACCCTTGATTAGGGCGGACGCGCGATTGGCTCGGACCGTTCATCTTGCAAGAGACAGAGGGCTTTGGATGAGGTTTCGGGGAATTTAGGGATCCATGTGTACCTATATAGATTAGGGAGCTACTTTTACGGAATAAATACAGTTTCTTATAAGTCTGTGTTCTTAACACCCGACGCAAAAAGAGGGGTATTATAAGTTTAACGTGTGTATCTGTGTCTTTGATTTCGTTTATGTTTGAAAGATTACTTGATCGAGAATGTTCTTAGCTATCATTCAAAATCTGTACAGCCGTTTGAAGATCATTAACTCGTTTAACGAAGTTACAAAAAAACACTTGTTAGTTTTTCAAAATTACGCCTATTTTTATGGTTCCGTATCCAAATGGTACAAACCAGTATAAATGAAAAAAAAAACTTGTTTCAATGTTTAAATTGAATTTTGATAATTACGTAATCAATTATACTTAGTAGGTACAGGGAACGCAACTACTAGCTTGCTCTACTGTAGATAATCTTGTTTCTAATATCTTGGTTAATAATGAGTAGAGAGTGAAACAGACATAACGATATTCAATCACGTGATGGATTACACCAGCATTCGATGGATGAGCTGCGTGTAGAGCTTGTGACACGTTCATTAAGGTGAGATCCCACTAAGATACCAAAGGTCGTGATGATGCAATGCGTAATTGCATAAAACATTTGACAATTTGTAAGGCACGTCCGACTTTAACAAGAGCGGCGTCCTAACTAAAACACACCTTTCAAACCCACAAATCTCAATAAAAATAGATTTACAGCATACAAATATATCGAAATAAAATAACATTTCCAATGCTGTTTTGAAAATAATATCTAATCGGTTTTTGTATTCCTACCAACCTATCTATACTTAAAAGTCTTATAAATATGTGAGCGAGGTAGGTAGCTGAGCCGGGAACGCGGCAAAAAATGAAAACGGAAAAAGAAAACGGTTGTACTTACCTACTATTTTTATTTATATATGTAATTTTAAAAATAATGAATTTCCTAATAGCAATTACACTTAGAAATACCATCCTGATGCGGTCTTACCTTTATGTACGGAACCCGGGAGTAAGCGCCGCCTCCCGCTTGTCACCGGCTTGATTGGATTTGCTATTATCCAATATTTTAACTTTGATCAAAACTATGCATCGGATGTCTGCGGATATTGTACCTACATTATTTAGTAATCAGTTGATACCCAAGTAGGTAAGTATTGGACTTATAGTTACAAATATTTTGATATTTATGTACCTACTTATTCAATTTCAATCTATCTATAAGTCTATTAATATCTCACATCAAACAACAAAAGAGATATGCCTTAACACAAAATGTCTCAATTTCTCCCACTTGTTTCACTATACCTACATATACCGCTAAACCTCTGTGGCTTAACTAAACCGTTTAACGTAAAAACTGTTAGTAGCCACAATTACTCATTTTTTACGCACGCTAAAGAGCTTACTTACTAACTAATAACTGAGTATCTACTAACAATCCACATGCAAAATGGGCTACATCCTATTTGGTAAGTATCCCATTTGATAAACCTCTTAAGGTGAAACGTTTCACTTTGGCAGGAAAATCAAATGTCAAACATTTTTTTGTCCTTGTAGCTAGGCCGAATAATAATCAATTTTCGCGAACATCATTATCGTTTACAATAATTACTCGGCCTAGCTACATGACCAAAAAAACTGTTTGAAATATGAATTTGCCGCCAAAGTGAAACGTTTCATCATCATCATCAGCCAGAAGACGTCCACTGCTGAACATAGGCCTCCCCCTTTAACCTCCACACTGAACGACATCCTGCCATCTGCATCCACTGGATGCCCGCGACTCTCACAATGTCGTCGGTCCATCTAGTGGGAGGCCTACCTACGCTGCGTCTTCCGGTTCGCGGTCTCCACTCAAGAACCTTTCTTCCCCATCGGTTATCAGTTCTTCGAGCGATGTGGCCTGCCCATTGCCACTTCAACTTGCAGATTTTAATAGCTCCGTCGGTGACCCTGGTTCTTTGGCGAATATCTATGTTCCGAATTTTATCGCGTAAAGAAACTCCGAGCATAGCTCTCTCCATTGCCCGTTGTGTGACTCTGAGTTTTTCCAAAAGACCAACAGTTAAGGACCGCGTCTCAGTACCATATGTCATCACTGGCAACACACACTGGTCAAAGACCTTTGTCTTTAGGCACTGTGTTATCTTGGACGAGAAGATTTCACGCAATTTCCCGAACGCTGCCCATCCGAGTTGGATTCTTCGGGCGACCTCCTTGCCTAAGTTGGACTTACCTAACTGAACAATCTGTCCAAGATAGGTGTAATGATCAACAACTTCGAGAGTATCGTTCCCAACATTGACCGGCACGGGTACAACATGGACATTGAGGTCCTCCAGCGACTCTGCCATGATAACTATATCATCGGCAAAACGAAGGTGAGTGATGTATTCGCCATTAATGTTGATGCCCAATTCGTTCCAGTCCAAAAGCTTGAAAACGTCCTCCAATGCGTTCGTGAACAGTTTCGGAGAAATAACATCTCCCTGTCTTACGCCTTTCTGCAATTGGATTGGCTCCGTGCTCTCGTCCTGTAATCGGATCGATATGGTGGCGTTTCTATACAAACACTTCAGCACTTCGATATACCTATAGTCGATATGACAACGCTGGAGGGACTGCAATACTGCCCAGGTCTCGATTAAATCGAAGGCTTTTTCATAGTCCACAAACGCTAGACATAATGGCCGATTATACTCCTCAGTCTTCTGTATAATCTGGCGGAGCGTGTGTATGTGGTCTATGGTGCTCCAGCCTTTACGGAAACCGGCTTGTTCGGGAGGCTGGAAGTCATCAAACCTGTTTTCGAGACGGTTCGTAATGACCCTGGAGAACAACTTGTATACATGGCTCAGGAGTGAGATGGGTCTATAATTCTTCAATAAGGTGTTGTTACCTTTTTTGAAGAAGAGCACCACCACATTCTTGTGCCATGCTTATGGTAGTACCTTCAAGTATGACGGAATTAAAACTTCTGGAGGACTAAAAGTACCGGTTTTCCACCCGCTCTCAGTAGTTCTGTCGTGATTCCGTCATCACCCGGTGCCTTGTTGTTCTTAAGCTGTTTCAGAGCCATTCTAATCTCGTACAAGCTGATGTCTGGGATGTCCTCAGTGTAGTGTCGGGTCAGTTTAGCTCTCTTGTCCTGAACTGTATTGACAATGGGCTGTCGTGTCGAGGTGTACAACTGTCCGTAAAACCTCTCGAGCTCTCTCAGAATCTCCGGCTTTGACGAAATGGTACTGCTATCCTCGATCTTCAGCTTCGTCATATGGTTTTTCCCAATAAACGAATTCTTTACGAACACTTTCGAGCCTTGGTTCCGCTCAATTGCGTCCCTAATACATCTTGTATTATAGGAACGCAGATCGCGTCGCACCGATTTCGAGATCCGTCTATTAAGTTTGCTATATTCCGACATATCAGCTGAAGATTGCAGTCTCATCTCAGTCCGGTCTTCCATTAACTTAATGGTTTCGTCTGAGAGCTTCTGAGGTCTTTTCCGGCGTGGGATCTTAAAGAACTTGGACCCCACTGCTTGGACAGTTTCCACCAGCCCATTGTTTAGTTCGTCCATAGTTCCGCTTTCAGTTAGGCCCTGGAAGTGATTGTGCAGTTCGAGTTGGAAGTCTTCGGGGTTTTGGATATGACCAGGACGGAGCGTGGACTTTACCAGACGCGACCTCTCGAGCTTGATGTTGATATTTAATGTGCCTCTGACAATACGGTGATCGCTACCGGTTTTCACCTTGCTGATCACGGAGACATCATTAAATATTCGCTTCTTCGTCGTCATGATGAAGTCGATCTCATTTTTGGTCGAACCATCGGGGTTCATCCATGTCCACTTCCTGGATGGTCGCTTCTGAAAGAAGGAGTTCATCAAATAGAGTTCCTCCTTCTTCATGAAGTTGACCAGCCGCTGGCCCCTCGGATTCCGCTGTCCCACCTTAGCGTTAAAGTCACCCATAACAACGAAGAAGTATGTTTCGGAGGTATGTATGGCTTCAGATATCTCCTTATACAATGCCTCTACTTCATCGTCAGGGTATGTCGAGGTCGGCGCATATACCTGTATGACCTTCAGCGAATAACGATCGGTTATTCTGAGTATAAGGTATGCTACCCTGCCATGCCAAAATCCCCACGCTTGGCAGGTGGCTTGGGGATCGCAGGATGCTGCTGCCCATCCTCTGGCGGTTTCTGGTCGCAGTTTTAGGACATACCCGGGAAACGTTTCACCTTAATGTAATACCCGCAGGAAGTAATATTATAGAAACACCCGAAAAACATCACCTCCTTCTATTGACTATTGGTAAAAATGCATTGTGCGATATTATAGGTATGGGCACTTGTGATTCACCAATAAAAAAGAAACATTTTTAGATTTGGGTATCAGGTACTGTCTTCATTGAGCTAAACAGAGTAGGTATTTATTTATTTACTGACCGTATCTCAAAAGTGCCACTAAAAGACCCGCCTCGGTAAGTTCCTGCGGGCAGCCCGGGCATCCCCGGGCAGCTCCGACTAACTTCGCGCATATCTTACAAACTCGTTGACAAGTTTCGGAGCTATGCTCTGCTCACTGCTCAGGAGTAGGTATTTCTTCTGATATTATTGGCTTTTAATTACCTACGGTGCCGTGCTAAAGTGCACGCAGCTGCTTTCCGCAATTACCTAAATTTATATTATTATCATATGCCTTATAGGTAGTCGTAGTAAGAAGAGTTGCTTTAAATTGGGGAAACCTCGACTTAAATAGATAACTACTATTTCACACATCACATCACCAGCCAGAAAACATCCACTGCTGAGCAAAGACCTTCCTCTAAGAGAGGGGTGTTGCCATAATCCCCACGCTTGGCAGGCGGCTTGGTGATCGCAGTACGTTCACCATGTACTGATAGGAAGCTGCTGCCTATCTCCGGTCGTTCTTGTCGCAGTTTTTGGACATGCCCGGGTCCCTAGATAATTATTTAACTACATACTATATCTAAATTGTTTCAGATGCAAAAGCTTTCAAAACACCAAGCGCGGCGAGGTATGCCGGATTCCTGGTTGTAGTGTAACGCCATCTGTGGGCGGCCAGCCGATACCGATACGAATGTCGCACGTTCAACCGGAAACCTTCCGACTGTTTATTCAGTATGTTTACACTGGAAAGGTAAATACCTAATATTTCTTCAGTTTCTTTGTGCATTTACGAACATTAATTTCATGAAAATAACTAGGTACCTATTTGATTTTAATCACGAGCCATCTAGTGTTGAGTAGCAAAACCATGTCTGCTTGCTCGTTATAAAAAAGTACTCGTTGATAACGCTAGGTGTTGCTAAAACCAAAATGACTGAAAAGTGCAACAGTACTTGCATTTGAAACATTCTAAGTATTTATAGTGATTTCTTAGGATATCGCGGTTTTTACACGTAAATCCTAGATGATGTGAAAAAAGTGATGTGTTACACTTTTTTAACTTAACAGTATCCAGATTTTTTTTATGGTTGCTATGAGATTATGGGATAGCGGGTAAAACTGCGGGGTACAACTAGTTTAGTATAATCTCTTTTGTAATAGCTACTACTTCAAGACTCGGGAGTTTTCGAAATGATGACTCTGGCTGCTGATCTTGGCGTAGAAGACCTTCGGGCTGCCTGTGAAGACCATGTCACGTCCACTTTGAGTGTAGAAAGTGCTTGTACTTTATTGGCTGCAGCAATGGAAATTCAAGATAGACCTGGTAAGTGGAATTATTATTTAATAAATAATTTCGTTCATTCCTTCAAGATGCGATGGTGGTGTAATGGTCAGCATAGTTGCCTTCCAAGCAGTTGATCCGGGTTCGATTCCCGGCCATCGCACACTTTTTGCATCCAAGTGAGAAACGTTTTTCATGACTTAATAAATTATAGAGTACATAATGCGTATTTTCTAAAATAATTTCAGTTTTTGCAAGTACATATATTATATATACAAAACACATATATTATCTAGGATGTTTGGCGTAGCAACAAAGACGTAGAGTGTGTGCAGGGCACATCTATGAGAGATAATTTATATAGTACTTACAAATTAAATGTACTAGATGTAGGACTGATTCTGAATGTCTTAGCGGCGCCAACATCTAGCGCAGCTAGGACGCTCTATCAGTCTGCCTACGGGCTATTTAAGGATAGACCCTAGAATACTTACAAACTTAGCGAATCCTATGGGACTGACATAGTCATGCATGACTAAATGTCCCTAATAAAAATTAGATTAAAAAAAAAAGACGTTGTAAGGCCAATTAAAACGTTTTAAAACGTCCTTAGTAGCAAAAAATGCAAGGTCAGTGAAAAATTCTGTCCAATCATATTTTTTTTCGACCATTGTTGGGCAGGTTAAAGCCATTAAGGTCATATTGCCTCGCCTTCTGCATTTTCTGTCGCAGTATTGCCCCAGTAAAGTAATATTTATTTATCTCTCCTTTTGGAGTTTTGGTGTTACTTTATCTAGAAAAATAATATAATGATGCGTTATGTTTATTCCACGTTGGCGCCAAAACTATTTGTCCTCATACAAGGATTTTGGCGTCCCACGCCCTATGTATTTGGCAGTGTCAAATATTGTTTTTTTTTTAATTCACAAAATCACGTTCAATTACAATCATCACGTTCACGGAATAGAAAATATCATCAAGTTCATGGAATAGGGAACGGGAACCCAGTTAGTCACGCAAGGAGTAACAAAAAGTCATAAGTAATAGTAATAATTATCAATATAAAAATCTGACTTCATAAAAATGTCAGCACTGGAAATTGAAATGGGTAAAAAAAAATGGGTAAACAAATAAATAAAAACATTCAAATTAAAAAAAGAATCATCAAAATCGGTTCACCCAGTCGAAAGTTCTGAGGTAACAAACATAAAAAATAAAATAAAAAATACAGTCGAATTGAGAACCTTTTTCTTTTTGGAAGTCGGTTAAAAATAGGTAATTATAGGCTTAGAGAAAATATATACACTGTAGGAAATTAATACAATGAGGTGCCATATTTTTTTCACGTTGGAGAAAAAAATAAAACTAACGTCAAATAAACAATCAAACTGAATCAATCAAGATCAAGCTCATGAACCTACGACCCAAAAACCAAAAATCAAACCAACCAACTTAACCGCTTGGCGTTTTGGCGCTAACGTGAAAAAACATGTCGCTTCATTATATTATTTTCCTATACTTGTGTTATTTTGAGTTGTAAAGTGTAATAATGGTGAATTATTGTTAATTAAGTGTTTTTTAACGTGCTCAAGTGTAGCGAAGTGATATAATGAGGTGAAACATTGTTTTTTCGTTACGTTTCCAAAACTTTACAGAAGCCTCTAGTAAAGTATCCACCACTTTACTAAGGCATTACTTGGAATTGACCGTGACTTACTTTGCTTGACTCTGACTGTAAATTTGACTTGTTTAACGTTATTTAATACTGTGTAAACCAAAATTATTTTTCTGACTGAAGGATTCTGTGTCCAAGGTCATGATAAAAAAAAACACTTAGTTCGCTCTCCGCCACATTTTTTCTGACAATTCTGGATTTCTATTTTCTGATTCTGACCGAACCGAAACGACGCTTGGCTTGTGTTTTGCGGAAGCCGGGCAATTTTTTGGGTTAGTCGACGGTATTTAGCAAAATAAAAGTATCACCATGGCGTACAAAGGCCCACCTAAAGTCCAGAAGGTGATGGTGCAGCCCATCAACCTGATTTTCCGTTATCTGCAAAATAGAAGCCGGGTTCAGATATGGCTGTACGAGAACGTGAATCTCAGATTGGAAGGACACATTGTGGGATTTGACGAATACATGAACATTGTATTAGACGAGTCTGAGGAGTACCACATCAAGACGAAGAATAGGCGACAGATTGGAAGAATAATGTTGAAAGGAGACAATATTACTCTGATACAAAACGTGAACCCGAACGCCGCTGTGTAGTGTAATGATAGGTTATAAAGATATTTCTAAGTGCACCTTCATTCCTAGTGATCTTATTTTTAAGTATCTTTATCCTCCTCAGATTTCCGTATCAGTGACAACAATGTTGTATTCGTTTTGTTCAGGACTTACTCATAAAATTCTGAGGTTATACTGGGCTATGCATACAAAACTACAACAATATAATGATAATATTGCCTCTTGTGATTCCATAGCTGTGCTCAGATAACACAATTTTGACCCATCATATGGTAAAGGTTTTAAATGTAAGGTCTTATATATTTCGAGTAAGCCGTAACGTCTGTATTAAACTTAAGATTTATGTACTTCAACACTTGTATTTTATTTCATAGTCCTGGAAGCGCCCCCTCTACAACTGTAGTTAAGGCAATATTTATGTATATTACATGGCATTGTTGCAGTACTTGGTGAGTGCAGGTCTATACTCATCTTGCCTTATGATCCAAAGTTCTAATTTTACATTTATAATAGGTGTTAATTGAACTGTCAGTAAAATGACTTACATATCAGGTGCGTATTTATTTTCTAAATTTTGTTTCAATTTTACTGGAATTACTTTTTTGCTAAACTTTTCTGTATCTATTTACCTCAATGATATACGCTTTCTAATAGTGAAATATCACAATTATATCAGTAGCTATGGAACTACCTTGAAATAATTAGTGTAGATAATTAAAGTTGAACAAGAATGATCCAGTAAACAACGTTTATAACTTTTGTCAAACAACAATTAGTTGTTCAGAACAACATGTTGTAATTTCAGGAGGTAAGAGTGCATCATCGTTTATGGAGCGCTGCATCACGTTCATCGGAGACAACGCCGCTGACTGCGTTAAGACCAATGCTTTCCTCAACCTGCCCAAGGAAGCATTGATCAAGCTCATCTCTTCTGATTTTGTTAGTATTACACCGCTGTTGCATGCTTGTGTAGGCTTGTAGTAGCCCTTTGGCCCTAGTACGAGCACTTGCGAAAAAGTATTCGCTCCGTAAACGATAGCAAATGTATGAAAAATTCAATTTCCTTTTACGCCCGATAGAGGCGCTGTTCAATTTTTCATACATTTTGCTATCGTTTACAGAACTAATACTTTTTCGCAAGTGCTCATACTAGGGCCACTGTTGTCAGTTTTTTTTGTTGTTGGTGGCAAATAAGCCTTGGGGTGCCTGATGGTAAGTGATCACTGTCACCTATAGATATTTTGCCACCATAAGACTGGATATTTTTTGATTTTTATTTAAAAATAGGTGTGTTTGACTGCCATCTCAACTGATGCTAAGTGATGATGTGGTCTATGATAGAGCATGTATATCTAGGTGAAACCGATCCACTCCTGATTTGAACACACCCAGATTGTATTGATTGACAGTCTAGCGGTTTGAACAATGAAATCAAAAAGTTTCATTCGGATTTTTGGAATAACAACCATGAATCAATGTTGCTTGAGAGTCATAATCGAAATAACCATGTTCGCTCATTTGGCTATCTCTACAACGAGTATTGTGTGCAGTAACAGCCAGCAAGCGCTGTGGATACTAGTGTTTGAAATCATCATCATCAACTGTTTTCCAATTTGCTGAGTATAGGTCTCCTTCAGCACAGCATGTTTTCCTGTCCTGTGCCAGTTTCTGCGGCTGCTTGCCAGCTGACTAAGCGATGTCGTCTGTCCTGGGTGCAGCGGTCGGTTTCCGTTCATTGGCCACCATTTTGTGATTACTTTCGTCCACTGTATGTCTTCTGTTACGACCATGTCTCTGGGCCCCAGTCTCGTAATCAATTTAACCTCATCTTCTATGAATCTTCACTGAATATATAGTAAAGCTCTAGCCTAGCGTTGATAGCTGTCTAAAGCAATCACCATACATGTATTGGCACATAGTTCATTAAATATAGAATAATGAGTCGAGAATGTGTCGAGACATGCATGTGGTAGGTTTCCGTAGTCAAAGCCGCGTAATTGTGGTCACATTCATAGAGAAATTACTGATTATAGAACAATTCAAATGAACAAATCTCTTTGGACTTGGCTAAATTTCAGATATGTATCCCGACAGAAATATACTTTTTATGGTAAGATAGGCTAAAAAAAAATAGGTACCTACTTTGGAAACATCTTTAGTAAGATAAACTTACGGGTCGATGACCATTAAGCTAGAATGTCTTGAATTTATTAGTTTTTACACTATAACTCAAAAAGTAGGGATCAGAAATTGTTTGAAATAATTTACAATACTCAGAATAACCTACTGGCAAATAACAAGTTTCTCTGTTTTATACTATCACTTTTGCTGACTACAGTTGATTCACGGTAAATATCCTGTTAATAATCATATAACAGTAACAAGTTTATATATATATAATACTTTAGTACTGATCTGATACAGGATCAACTAGCCGAGGTACACCACGGGTTGTGGCAGTACAGCAATCAGAAAAATTTGTGTTGCAGCTCTGCCTGGAAGAGGAGGAAGTTTGGCGCTGCGCCCTCGCATGGGCCAAGCAGCGCGCCGGTGTGACGCAGCCCACCGCGCACTGGACGGAGGAAGAGCGCGCGCGCGTCTGCATGCACCTAGCACCGCTCATGCACCACGTGCGCCTGCTGCTCATAGGTCAGTGAACAGTACACAACACATGCAGTGTCTGGCATGACGCAGTCCACCGCGCACTGGACGGATAAGGAGCGCACTATTCCTCTCCATGATGATTATTAACTAGGCAGTTCCAGAGAGATCCTGCATGACTTCCTGATTCTTCGAAATAAGAGTATTATAATACCATCTTTAATATCCCAGCCATTCTTCGATCCACCTCTCCTTTAGAATTGATTTTCTGGTTTCATCTTATTACAGGACATGGCGAGATGTAAATATCTTGTTGGTCAACATAACAACGTGTTCCAGATAGTGCAGTGTTCGCGGAGGAGGTGGAGCCGACGGGCGCGGTGCCGATGGAACTGTCACTGGAGCGCTACCGGCGCGCCGCGCTGCACTCCGCGCCCTCCCAGCCCGACAAGAGGACACAGCCGCGGTACGATACACAACCTAACATGTCCTAGTGCAAGCAAATATTCCGACGTGAAGTACCATCGCACTGTCGAGAGAATACAACTTTTTGGCAGCCAGTTGAGCCTTGTTATCAATATAGGAGCTCAACTTAAGGGTGGAAGTCAGAGTAAACCCCAAGAGCTGAACAGAGTTATCGGAACTGATACATCCTGGAAAGTAGGAGCCGGTTCGATTGGCGTCCTTTGACGAAAAACAGACACGGAACGGTCTTAGCTGCTTTAAACATGACCAGGTTGGCATCGCCCCAATGGCAGACTGCCTTAAAGGGCAATTTCATGCGCTCAACCGTGGCCTCGCTCAGAGACTACTTTGTGCATTGGAAGTGAAGTTTGTGACTTTGAAGAAATCACGAACCCCTAGACACCGGCATTATTTACCAACTAAACAAACGAGCAGCCATCCAAAGACCCTTGGATGTCAATAGCCGACGGTGGTGACAAACTGAGTGTAAGTTTATGTGTAGCTTAATTAAATGTTGTGGGTTCCAGTTTGGCTGTGAACATGTTCACGGGCTCGCTGATACTGCAGCAGGAGAAAAGCGCTTTCCAGTCCCTCATCAACAGCTGGTAAGACACTTACATCTACCTACTGCTATGAGATTAACAATCTGGAAAGCACACTTCCTTCGGTTCTGTTGCTTGCTTCTACCACGCACTTGCATGACTTCAAAAGGACCTCCTTTCAATAGAAATCTTTCCGCAGGGTTGCAGGAGCCCTTGAAAAAGGGACATCTCTGGGCTGTATATATGTAGAAACATTAACAAAACCAATATACTCATTTCATATTTTTGTAGCTCTTACAGCTGCTGTACATTGTAAAAATTGAATAGACACTGGAAATTTTATTCGCTTTTGTTTGGTTTTTAAATGTAACACTTTAGCTGGTAGGTCGACGATATCCTGCAGTGAAATATTAAAAGAAAATGTTTTCGTTCAGCTTTTTATTGCAGCTATCAGAGCCCTTAAAATCTTAGACTGAGTATAATGATGCAGATGTTCATAGACAGCTGTTTATACCATCACGTGGACTATCTGGATATTTGCTGTTCCTTTTTGAAAAGCAGCATACATACTGAACCCTTCCTGCGTTTTTCTGTGTGGACAAGTACCTACTCGTTGTCTGTTCTTGTGATACAAAATTTCATCAAAATCAATCCAGCCTTTTAGTTGTGAAAAGGTATGACAGACAATTACTGTCACACTTACAATACATAATTATTAGTGTTTGTTTCAAGCTGCCAGGAAATTAGTTCACAATATACATAAAATCTGGTGCCGAAATGTAACATTTTTTGTAAATCCATAATAAAAATGCCCCCTACGAGCAGTCACTCACGTTTTTGAGATTAACTGTTACCCACGACGACGGAACTTATATTTTGCTGTGTTTTCATCCTTGTTGTGGTGTTGGTTCTATTTATCGATCTGAACCTTAGTTCACTGAAGGAAATATGACTTTTCCAAAACATGTCTTAGCTTGATCTGCGGCTTTTCGCTTCCAGCCACAGCCACATGCCTTATGTATTTGTACGTGTGCTTTACTTGTTTTTATTTTATTGATACTCTTGTCTGATGTTGTACTGTAAACTGACGAGTGTTATGTGATGGTTGCAGGTGCGCACTGGGCAAGCAGTCCTGGCGCCTCGTGTTCAGAGCCTCCACGCACGGGTTCTCAGCGCGCGCCTTCCACGAACACTGTGACGGTGTCGCGCCTGTCTTACTCCTCGCGCAAGTCAGTATACCCTGTACCCACAGTCCTACCACGAACACTGTGACGGTGTCGCGCCTGTCTTACTCCTCGCGCAAGTCAGTACACCCTGTACCCACAGTCCTTCCACGAACACTGTGACGGTGTGTGTGTATGTGCTTGTGTGCTGGTCACTTTGTACGTCAAATAGAGAACTCGATTCGGTGCTGCTACATTGAATTTTGTCTTGCTCTCTTATTAGCCAGAAGAGGCAAGGTTCAATGTAACATTAGTATTATAATGTTTTTGATGTTGTGGTACGGAGGCTCGTGATCCATGATCCCGGAAATGTGTGGTTTTTGTGCAGATTGGGCGCGGGGAGGTGGTGGGGGGATTCGCGGAGGTGGGGTGGGGGGCGAGTAGCGCGGGCGGGTACATCTCCGCCGAGCGCGCCTTCCTGTTCGTGCTCGGGGACGCGCCCGCCAAGTTCGCATTGCTCAAGAAACCGTTCGCGCTCTGTTACCATCCGGAGTGAGTTACATAGTTATGTAATATGTGTATACCTAGATATGGGGGGATGTGCATCGTACAAATGTTCAGTAAGTACGTGTATATCTGTTTTTCACTGAGTACTAACTACGACCCGTGGATTCCATGCATGAAAACTACTTACCTACATAGCAAATTTTACTAAGATCGGTTCAGCCGTTTACTCGCGAAAAGGTTATAAGAGTTGGACGTTCTTTCACGCGACAACAGAGAAATAGTAGTAGAAATAGGTATAGGATAGAGTAACCGCGGGGCGCAGCTAGTTATTATGAACTAGGTGCGCCCCGCTCACTGTGATGAGTGATGCAACTAGGTGTGTGTGCGTGTTCCAGCTGCGGGCCGATATTCGGCGCGGGCGCAGACCTGCTGCTCGCGCACAACTGCAACGTGAACAGCGACTCGTACAGCAACCTGCACTCGTACGGCGCCGAGCAAGCCGCTGGCGCTGCGCCCTCCGCACACCCCGCACTTGCCTCCGACTACAACTTCACGGTCCGGGACTACGAGATATTCACCACCGCACACAACTAGCTGCCACACGCAGCTCTCTCACACTACATAATAATACAAACTTGTAACAACTACATAGATACTCGTCAGAATAAAAACTTTTTAAAATCATGCTTATATTGTCTATTTCTCCCAACTAGTTATATATAATGTGCATTATTGAAGAACATACCCAAGATTGGACTTTAAGACCGTTGCTAGAGTAATTGATGGACAAGTAGTGTTAACGAATGATGATTGTTTTTGGAGTTTACTCCTTAAGAAACGATTTGAGTTATAAAGCCCGGTACGGAAATTTTATGAGGAGTAAAATCAAGTGTAACACGAAAAGTTGAGGCGTTACGTAGAAAGAGACAAACATATATATCTGTAGGATTGAACGTGTAAAAGAATGAGAAGGAATACATGTATTCCATCTCATTCTTCTGCTGCCGAGTAAACTCCAATCGTGCGTCGTAGCTGACACACACACACTTTTTTTTTAACTCTACTTTTTGGGATTATGTACCTACTTATGATAATTGATAATTTCACGTGGAAGTAGTTATTGTATTCAGACGAGCGTTTAAAAGATCGATCTCCATGTTCTTCATCAGTATTATCTCTTGAGAACGGAAATCTGCTCACATCACTAAAAAATAGATGGCGCTACGAACACTGACGCAGAGGGAAACCGTAGAAAAATTAGGTACCTAATAACTTATATTTCATGACGGAACCTTGAACCGAATAGCAGTTAATAGCTCTCGCCGCCACCAAGAGATGGCGCTAGCAGTACCTACCTACCTCATTATTTGCTATTAGCAAATCCGGATATGACCAGACTTTTAGACCTTTGTCTGCTTTTACCACTGTAACGACGAGCGCAGTGTTTGAATTTTTGACTAAAAATGTGCGTCCGAACTTTCATTGAAAAATCCGTCTTTATGTTAGGATTTTTCAAATGATGGTGACCCTATGTACCTATGTGTAATCAAGGATAAATATGATCGTTCTTGGTGTAATGTAGGTAGCCCAATTTTTTATATAGGTACCTATATTTAAAATATATTTTCAGTAAGTATCAATTCTTGTTCTATCTTCCGCTCTGTACCTATCATCTAAGCTTGAATGATATTTTATTTTAGTTTCTACGTTTTTGAAAAGAGTTAATCGTAGTTACCATAAAACACAATTAAATAAATAAGTTAATATTACAAATAAAATGTATTATGTCTTGGAAACTAATCAATAAAGTAATACTTTCTCGGAAACGGAAGTTATTAAAAAGTTTATACTTTTTTCATTTAGACAATCATGCAAAATTCGCGAAAAACCCAATTAACGAGCGTCGCGACGGAACCGTGGAGAATTTCAAACTGTCCGTTATTCTACGGATGAGTGTTGTAAAGCTAGTATCGTGGAGTCATTTTCTTGTCATTAGATATTGTTGACAACAGAAGGAAGGCCGGCTGAGCACGGGGTTGTGTTGGAGCTGTGTGCCTACTCAGTGTCGGTCACATCAGGGGCCTTACCCCTAGCTCGAAAAGTTGACCCGCATAGGTGTTATTTGTCTAAACGGTACCATCAACTACGATAAGCGGTAGTTATTTGATAGCCGCCAAGCTTTGCTATTTTCACGCACACACGCGTAGTAAAACGCATTTTCGTTCATTCAAGTTAGACGCTTTTATAAACGATGCAGCTTAAATGAGTTGGTTAATTTTAGGTACCTATCAGGTACCTACTAAAAGTTGGCTCGCAAAAGTGAAGCTAGGGGTAAGGCCCCAGGCGTCGCCGTCGTTCACACTAATTCAGTCAGTTCCGTTCCGTACCTACTGTATATTACTTTACTGTTTGGTTCCGTACTTCAGAGTCGTACTGTAGTGAGGTAATACGCCTGGAATCTGATTTTTGATGGTTAAAAAAATTGGTTTTCGTACATTCTAACAATTTATTGAATAATTCAACTATTTAAATGACTTTATTACTAAGGAATACGTTAAGAATATAATACAAAATGTCTAATGTTAAAAATAAGTAGATATAAAATTGTACCTAAGTACATATATCTTTTCTATTGAAGTAACTAATTCAAATTGTGTATCGAATTAATAATTTAAATAGATAAGATGTAAATAAAATAAATAATATTATTTGGGACATTATTGCACACATCATCTGACCCCAAACTAAGCACAGCTTGTAATATCGCTGCCAGAGACTGATATACATACATGTATATTTTTAAATGCATACTTAAATAGATATTAACACCCAGACATAGAACAAACACAAATGTTCATCACACAAATGTTTGTCCTAGATGGGAATCGAACCCACGCCCCCAAGCGCAGAAAGTAGGTTCACTGCCAACTGAGCCACCGGGGCAGTCCAAGTTATATTTTTTATGTAAAAAAATATACCGTTTTACCTACTTCAAAAAGAAGGGTTCTCAATTCGTTTATTATTTTTAGGTTTGTTATCTCAGAACTCCGTCATTTATGAACCAATTTGTAAAATACTTTTTTATTTGAAAGGCCTATCTACTACTAGAAATTTAGTTAATATCGGTTAAATCGTTTAGCTTTTAAACCAAAATTAAAAAATTCCTTGGATTACTTGGATTCACGTAGGTAAGTACCTACTGTTACTTACAGGGCAGGGTTCACGTAGGTACCTACTGTTACTTACAGGCATTGATAGTCCAATATAGTCCAGTATAGTATTCTATTATCAATGCTTACAGGGCAATACTTATGTCATCCAAGTAACCTAAATTGCGTATTGTACTAATATTGAAGTAGGTTTTTTTAATATTTTTTTTATAATTTAATTATTTATTTATTTAATTATAGGTAATTGAATCAAGATTTACTTTGCGGAAGTTCATTTTCATAACTGTTTCCTCGTCGAATCTCTAGTGTATTCTCCTCAGATCATTCAAACAAGGGTGATATTGTAAGGTGGCGTGGTGGATGCGGATGAGAACGCATCCAGCCAGTCTATATGAGTCTGGATGCCTTTTATTTAGTCGAACTCACGCTGCAGTGCAGACCTTGCCGCTCATTTTTTGCATGTGGACTTAGTTCATTAGCGTCGCTACAAGCTTTACAATTTTACGTTTTTACGGTTAAGCGGTAGGTATACTTGTATAGTCAAAACAATGAAACGAATCTTTATGCTGTAAAATTCCGCTTTTACGGCATAAGGAATGTACCTACCTGCAAAAAGATTTTGCGATAAGGCCGAATTTAGGGGACCCAAAATGGAGGTTACAGAATACATGAAATATCTAATAGTCGTACTGTCCAACAGCTAGAGGTTACAGAATACATGAAATATCTAATAGTCGTACTGTCCAACAGCTAGAGGTTACAGAATACATGAAATATCTAATAGTCGTACTGTCCAACAGCTAGAGGTTACAGAATACATGAAATATCTAATAGTCGTACTGTCCAACAGCTAGAGGTTACAGAATACATGAAATATCTAATAGTCGTACTGTCCAACAGCTAGAGGTTACAGAATACATGAAATATCTAATAGTCGTACTGTCCAACAGCTAGAGGTTACAGAATACATGAAATATCTAATAGTCGTACTGTCCAACAGCTAGAGGTTACAGAATACATGAAATATCTAATAGTCGTACTGTCCAACAGCTAGAGGTTACAGAATACATGAAATATCTAATAGTCGTACTGTCCAACAGCTAGAGGTTACAGAATACATGAAATATCTAATAGTCGTACTGTCCAACAGCTAGAGGTTACAGAATACATGAAATATCTAATAGTCGTACTGTCCAACAGCTAGAGGTTACAGAATACATGAAATATCTAATAGTCGTACTGTCCAACAGCTAGAGGTTACAGAATACATGAAATATCTAATAGTCGTACTGTCCAACAGCTAGAGGTTACAGAATACATGAAATATCTAATAGTCGTACTGTCCAACAGCTAGAGGTTACAGAATACATGAAATATCTAATAGTCGTACTGTCCAACAGCTAGAGGTTACAGAATACATGAAATATCTAATAGTCGTACTGTCCAACAGCTAGAGGTTACAGAATACATGAAATATCTAATAGTCGTACTGTCCAACAGCTAGAGGTTACAGAATACATGAAATATCTAATAGTCGTACTGTCCAACAGCTAGAGGTTACAGAATACATGAAATATCTAATAGTCGTACTGTCCAACAGCTAGAGTTTACAGAATACATGAAATATCTAATAGTCGTACTGTCCAACAGCTAGAGGTTACAGAATACATGAAATATCTAATAGTCGTACTGTCCAACAGCTAGAGGTTACAGAATACATGAAATATCTAATAGTCGTACTGTCCAACAGCTAGAGGTTACAGAATACATGAAATATCTAATAGTCGTACTGTCCAACAGCTAGAGGTTACAGAATACATGAAATATCTAATAGTCGTACTGTCCAACAGCTAGAGGTTACAGAATACATGAAATATCTAATAGTCGTACTGTCCAACAGCTAGTAGGTACGTATAATATCTACCTATATTAATAAAGTGATACATATTTATCAATATAAAAAACCAACTTCAGAAATGGACTAAATTAAAATGGGACCACACGGGAAGCACCAGTTTTCTAATAAAAAAAGAATCATCAAAATCGGTTCACCCAGTCGAAAGTTCTGAGGTAACAAACATAAAATAAAATACCTACAGTCGAATTGATAATCTTCTCCTTTTTGGAAGTCAGTTAAAAATAAACTTGCTTCATGTAGGTCCTACCTCAGACGCCATCAACGCTTTTCATCAGGTGACATCGTTATCAAATGATGACGTAAATTGTCTAATGTAAAAAAATTGCCATGAGCTTGTCGATACACACATTATGAAAGGGTTCCGTTGTAATAGATAGTAAGTTTTCATACTGCATAGTTTAGTTAACTAAGTACCTAGGTTATAGAATATGACTTTCTGCAATTTCTTTTCGAATGAAGTTTTGTGGATATAACCAAATTTCATGTTTTTAAAGAAAAGCTATTTGGGAAACATTCTTCGTTAAGATCATGTAACGAAAATATCAATAGTCTTACGACGTCTTCAATTTGTGCCAGTTTTATGCACATATCTTAAGTTATAGATGTTAATGGTTCTAAATGATTAGGACGAACGAACAGTTCCTTATAATACTATTACGGGACACTAAAAAGCTCATTACTTAGGTAGGTACTATATAAGTATGTAAATATTACTTGTGTGGAATATTGAAGCTCCCTGCGAACACTGTTTTGTTACCTAATATCCGCACCGGTAATCGGCGCGGGCGCCGCGGCGCGCCGGTTCAACGCTCTGGTAAAACCTGGGCGCCACCGTCACCGCAGGTCGCGCCAATCATCTGTAAAATTGATTACAAACAACTACAGAGTAATTACCTATCTACTTACTTATCGAGACGTCACGTCGCTGTTCATCACACGCCATTAGGGTACAGCTTGTTGATAACTTAAACTTAACCATGACACGTTCCAGTGCTAGACGACGACGGAGGACGGACGGACAAAGGACGACGGATGGTCTTAAACAGTCTGGCGGCAAGGCTGGCTTCTCAGTCTTTATGAATTTACTTCAGTTAAACTTTCACGATTTGGACACTAATGTTTTAATGGTATATTGGAATTTGGATCCGACCACAGCAACATGGTCGAAACATCGAGATCGAGGTATTGCGTACAGCTACTAACCGAATAATAAATATTAGTACTAAAAACCGACTTCAAATTAGTAAATAGCCTACCTACACAATTTTGTTTAGTTGGATGACATATTTTTTTAAACCAAACTACCGACTACTGGACCGATTTTGATTAAATTTCTGTGGGTCCCATTGGTCACGGTAAAAATATTATGTCTTGAACATCTTATCTATTTAAATTATTAATTCGATACACAATTTGAATTAGTTACTTCAATAGAAAGGATCACATCATGAGCCAATTAACGTCCACTGTTGGACAAGGCCTCCTTCATAGAGAGGGGTGTTGCCATAATCCCCACGCTTGGCAGGCGGCTTGGGGATCAATAGAAAGGATATAGGTATAATTTTATATTTACTTATTTTTAACATTAGAAATGTTGTATTATTATTAACGAAAGTATTCCTTATTAATAAAGCCATGTAAATACTTGAATTATTCAGTAAATTGTTAGTACGTTCGAATACCAATTTTTTATCCGTCAAAAATCAGATTCCAGGCGTATTACCTCACTACAGTACGACTCTGAAGTACGGAACCAAACAGTAAAGTAATATACAGTAGGTACGGAACGGAACTGACTGAATAAGTGTGAACGACGGCGACCCGTCGGCGACGCCTGTGACCGACACTAGGTGCCTACTCAGTGGCAGCCTACACAGCTCCAACACAACCCCGTGCTCAGCCGGCCTTCCTTCTGTTGTCAACAATATCTAATGACAAGAAAACGAGTCCACGATACTAGCTTTACAACACTCATTATAGAACACTCATCTGTAGAATAACGAGCCACGCCACGATCCCGTCGCGACGCTTGTTAATTGGGGTTTTCGCTAATTTTGAATAATTTTCTAAATGAAAAAAGTATAATAAGTATTTTGTTTGTGGTGTGCGCGAGCGCAGTTTCCTGACTTTCCTGTCAGCTGATACCTACACTGTACAGTGCGGCGCGTGCCGGACGCGCACTCGCCGACCACTGCAAGCCAAGCGACCTAAACATATTAGATTAATATTATACTAATATTATAAATACGTATGAGTGCTTGTTTGTTAATTACTTTTTCATAACGCACCAGAACAACGGATCGACGTAAATTGTTGCTTAGGGATAGTAGGAGAGAGAAATAGGATCACTTTTTAATCCTAATAAATACACAATGCCTGAGGCAATATCCACACGGGTGAATCCGCGGGGCGCAGCTTGTATATATATATATCTGCTACTATATTAAAAGCTACGCTAGTATTTTGTCTATTAGGTGGTCTTGTTTGAAAAGTGTGATTCATTCAATGACATCACAGAAACAGAAAAGCTGGCATATTACCAGAAAGCTAACCACTCCGCTATCTTAGTACCTACGTATGTATGAGAGAATATGTACCTACCTAGTAGCAATTGAATATGGATGGCGAGGCTAATGTCGACGACGCTAATGTAGCGAATAACATTTTATTAAGCTACCAGACAATTTTAATATACTATACAAACCTACCATCTATACGCCGTCAGGTATCAGCCAAGGTTCATCCCTTGGGCCACTTCTTTTCACGTTTATGATTAACGACCTGCCGAAATCACTACTGCATGCCAAGTGCTTAATTTACGCCGATGATGTAAAACTCTATATGCCCATAAAATCTGTCCATGACTGTATAAATCTCCAAAAAGACTTAGACACTATACTAACATGGAGTGAACAAAATAAACTCAACATAAATGTCTCAAAGTGTTCCGTGATGAGCTTTACCAAGTCCACAAATACTATAATAGCGCAATACAGTATAAATGAACAACAAATCTCGCGAAATCAGAGAGTTAAAGATCTGGGTGTCTTGTTTGATCCAAAACTTGCTTTTCACGACCATATGCGTGCACTTGCGGCAGATTGTTTTAAAAGGTTGGGATTTGTGACGCGCAACTGCAAAGACTTCACAATTGTTAAGGCCATGAAGTTGCTTTACACTGCCTTAATAAGATCAAAAATTGAGGCGAGTGCATGCATATGGAACCCTCATGAGAAAAGTTACACTCTAATGCTGGAAAAAGTCCAAAAACGTTTCTTACGTTTTTTATATAAGAAAATGTATGGATATTATCCATTTTTATATCCCACAAAATTTTTGTTGGGCTCTCTTGGGTTCAACTCTCTTGAAACTCGCAGATTGCATAGTCAGTTATTAACGGTGTTGCAAATACTGCATGGGAGAGTATACTGCCCCGAATTGTTAGGTGAAGCTAGTCGTCTGAGCAGCGCGTGCGTTTTCGTACCGGGCGAGTCCCACTGTTTGCGCCGAGTCCGGCACGCACTGTGGCGCGCCAGCACTCTCCGGTGTTCCGTGCACAACGACACCTCAACCACCTTCTCTCAGTATTTCCCGACACAGATATGTTTGCATCTATCCGATGGACAATACTGGTTAGGAAGTGCAACCAGTATTGTGAAAGTATTATATAATGTCGTTATTTTATTTTATTATTACCAAACATTGTTGTTATAGTAATTAATGTAAATTTTTATCTTTTATTATTATTTTTTAAGTTTTCTAGTCTTTTATTTTTATTTTTTGTAAATATTTTTTATTGTAGTTTTTTAAATTTTGTCTAACTTTTTATGCTACCTTACTATTTATTTAGTTTTATAGTTGGTAGTTTAATTTGAATAATATTATGTAGTAAGTAAATAAGGTATTACGCCATGGTTTTTAACTGTTATGTAATATTTTATGTAAATAAACTGAATTTGAAATAAACTATCTACATAATACTTAAATGACAATTTATAATGCGTAATATCATAGACAAAAATACTACAGGTTATATATTTGTAGGTAAGATCACGTAGCGTAGGACACTGCGCCTATAGACTTGAAGTGACGATATAGATAGATAACTCTTTATTGTTCACACCAGAAATTACATACATAAGACAAAAAAACACAGAAAACACTGTTTTAAACTATCACGGTTGATCACTAAAGTTATATGAATATGCTGTAAATAATCATATACTTAACTTTAACCACAGAATGGAAAAAATTCAAGGCATTTTTGTAAAAAATTTGTAGCTACTTGCACCCATATAAACCCATAGCAACTGTGTTAGCAACTGTGACAAGGAGTTCAACGCGTTGACATAAATAAGAATGTTCAATCAAGTATCTGTCACAATATCCTTTTCATTTCCGTTTTATATACTTCTCTTTTCTGTGAAAACAACTGTCAACATACGAAACGGAATGTAGGTTACCATGTTTCTGTGTTGCCAGCAACGTTGGGCCATGTTGTTATCGTCCTCAGTAAGCTCGTGACATTGTGTTCTACCCTCACTTGATCTTGCAAAAACGTAGAATTGTCACTCCGACAACTCTACGTTTCAAGACTGACTGACTATCGATATCGATGGTGATGTATCGGTAGATGTCCTAGCAAGGATGATAATATAATGACTCTTTGATCCTAGTACCTACAGCGTGGTATATTGTAGTATTCCTTCATATTCATCCTCATCCATATCCATTTTTATATAAAATTTGTAAACTTTTTATCGGTTAGTAAAACTCTTTGGGCACACGCTCCGCAAGTCAAAATTCAAAATTTGAAAAAGGAAGAGGAAAAGCCGTGACGGCAAACAGAGTCGTCATTCGAAAAGGATTCTGGAAACAATCTTGAAAGGAAGAACATCAAATGGCAAAATGGTGAAATGTTTCGAATATTGATGCTGCTCTAAACCTGGAGAAAAGAGGACCGGCACGCCAAACCGTGTGCCCAAAAAGTTTTACTAACCGATAAAAAGTTTACAAATTTTATATAAAAAATGGATATGAATGAGGATGAATATGAAGGAATACTACAATATACACTTGCTTATCTACTACGTATGTCCCGACTTGCAATTGAAAATAGATATTAGGATATTTTGTAAAGTGAAATGTGAGTAGACACTCCAATTTGATTAGACAGACATTTAATATAATAGCACAGTTTCTGCGGTAAAATATAATTGACGAGAACAATGATCGGTTTCCCAGCTCTCATATTATGTTATCATGGAGGGCGACGACGCGTGTTCTTTGGTCCATGAATGAACGTAGGTAATTTTCGACGCGTGGTCATGAATGCACGTAATTTTATTGAATTTATATGATTCCCGCTACCTACCTACTCTACGTCATGGCCGCAGACTAACGGCTCACATAAGTATTGTACTGTGACCTTTAAGTAAGTAAATAATCTAACTACAGTAACTTGTAGACACTTTTTTCCGTAACTTTGCATATCTCTGTTACGTTGAATAGAAC
Organism: Agriopis leucophaearia; assembly: GCA_949125355.1. Taxonomy (NCBI): domain Eukaryota; kingdom Metazoa; phylum Arthropoda; class Insecta; order Lepidoptera; family Geometridae; genus Agriopis; species Agriopis leucophaearia. The sequence goes on from OX421273.1 coordinate 17,059,601, forward strand.
TTATAACTGCCGGTCTATTCTGCAAACTAAGTGAACACGCAAGTGAAGAGATAAACTAAGTGAACGTGTATTTTTCTTATCGATTACTATAGAGAAATATCAAAATGTCGAGTGATCACCTGTGGCTGTAGTCCCTTACCCTTATAATTCGATGTTTTGACATTTAACTGCAGAAATAGGCAAAAAAAAACACATTCACTTAGCTTATCACTTCACTTACGCGTTCACTTAGCAGCTTGCAGAATAGACATGCTGACCCTTTGCTCTGATACTTGTGTGTACGGCATACGGCAAGTTCTTATTATTATAAATTCAATATCCATAGATTGCGTATAATGGATGGCTACGATGGAGCTCGCTTAGGGACCCGAAATGTAGAGTAGAGTGTAGTTGCATGGGAAGGATCAGTTTATTCGTGACATGAAGACGCCCAGATTGTATCTACTACTAATCTGGAAACACCAACTCGAGTACTCGTTTCTTGAAATAACTGACACAAAATGCACTCCTTCTGGACGGGTCTAGATGAAGCGAACACGTGATTACGTAGTATGGAAGTAGGTATCGAAGGGTTTTTTGTGGTAACCATTTCAAAGATTTGTATGACGTAAACAAAACAAACACAAGCAAAGAAGCTGCTACATATTTTGCCTATGTAGTAGTGTGGTCAACTACTACATAAAAATATATATTGACGTGTCAAAATGCTGTCTAGAGTTTTGTAAAACGTCACGGAGCAACATGACTTGTAAGATTCGGCCTGTTTATCCTGTGTAATGACCACGTCAATAATGATGATTGAAGTAAACACAACAACACGTAATATCATCACGTTATTGCCCCGGTGGCCCAGTTGGTAGTGAACCTACTTTCTACGCTTGGGGGCGTGGGTTCGATTCCCACCCAGGGCAAATATTTATGTGACGAACATTTGTGTGTGTTCTATAGAAGTCTGGGTGTTAATATCTATTTAAGTATGTATTTAAAAATGTATGTATGTATATCAGTCTCTAGCAGCCATATTAAAAGCTTTGCTTAGTTTGGGGTCAGAGGTCCGTGTGTACAAAAATGACCTAAATATTTATTATTGTAGAAGAGTGTACTGGAGAAGTTTCACTTGTAACTAAGTATGGAGTTATTAATAAAATATTTGTATTTGTATTTTATTATTTTTGTTATCTACGTAACTACTCGTCACAATGTATGTTTGTCTACCATCTTACAACGTCGAGCCGCGATGCCTATCATACAAGACAGGAAGATTCCTGTCGTTATCTTTCTAGGCAGTAAATGGATAGGCTTCATCATCCCCGCAGTCTATGCAAGGGTATAATAGAAGAATCGTCTCCTCTAACCGGTGGAGACAGAGTATCATAGGTACCAATTTATCCTGGCTTACTTTTATTGTCAATTTTCTTTTTATCACATCTATTCGAAAAGAGCTAGTATATTCTTCGTAAACAGGAACCAAAATAGCTCTTTAATCTCTAGGGACTAAATGTGATTTGAATTTAGAATGTAGATATTGTTAATAAAAGTTTCAATCACCAAAGAGATCAATTACAAACATTGTACGAACAAGTTGCAGGCTGTATGTACTCGTATGCGCGGCTGAATGAAGGAAAACCGAGTGAGCTAAAAAAAAAGTTTGTGTAAATGCATTCCGCCGTCATTCGTAACACCACAGAACGTAACACACTCACAATCACATCTCATTGGAAGTTTACTTAGTTTTATAATAAAATTGTGTCTTCCAATAGTGAGAATAAAATGTATAAAAGTACTATTCTTATTCATAAATTGCACTTATTTTCTCATAGAGAGTGATAAAAGTAGAGTGTCCACCTCAGTCACAAACAACTATTTAGAACTCGAGTAACTTTGAATCCCTCGCTGCACTCAGGATTCTAGTCTAGGATCCTTCGCTCCGCTCTAGATTCAAAGAAACACTCTCGCTTTTAAAATGGCTGTTTGCTCCCTAGGTAAACAATCTACTATTTTGTTCGGTAGGGTATACTTCTAATTTGGTCCCATTGTCACCAAGTCAGGATCTGATGATGGGATCCCAGAGAAATCGAGGGCAACCCTCAAATTTTATGTGCACTTATTAAGTTTTTCATATATTTTAAATTCGGTTTTTAATGTTATCCACTTGTAGAAAACAATGTTTCAATATAAATGAAGACTAAAAATTTTTATTGCTTAAAAAGTAACACCTTAAAAAAGAATATTTTACTATTGGTCCCCCACACTAGGATAAAGCCTGTCTCGTGGTGGCCTTAAAAAAAATTAACAATAATGATATACTTAACTATGTTCTACGAAAATACGACAAGAGCTCACAAATTAATTAATTTATTTTATTATTAATAGGCACTCATAACAAGTCACAGGATGTTACAGATATAGTAACACGTTAATAATTTTGCTCGATCCCATGAAATATAAATATCAATAATATAAAATAAAATAGGTAAACAAAATAAAAAACATTAAGAAATAATTTTAAGAAAGCTACTTTAATTAGGCAAATTTTTTGAAGTTATAGATGTCGCATTTTGTAACTATTCTAGTCTGTCCCGAATCCGAAAATGCAAAATTTTTGTTTTACAGACTATGTTCAGTGATAACATTTACCTAATTTTAAGTTTTCTTGTCGTTTTGTTATGATACAATATGCCTGTATGAATGTAGTGACGTAGGTATAATAGATGTTATGTAGGTCATATTTGTTGTCTTCCACAAGGCCGAGCGAGAATCCCTCGACGTCATTCCGTCACGTGTGTGTGTGCATCACAACATGAATGACAGTTACCGCTGCCTCGTCGTCTGACATTACTGGGGAAGTAGAGGAAACTACCACTTCCTTCGCGGCATCTAGTCTAGGGTAATCATTCATTTGACCAGAGTCTATGATTTATATTGTGAGGGTTCGTAATTTCAGGAAAATTTGATTTAGGTATTTTTTGTTTTATTTTTTTAAGTTTTATCTCCAAAAGTTTTTACCATTTCTCCCAGATCCCTTTAACCAACTCTCCGTTACACCTCGGTAAAGATGGCCAGTCGTGGTTTTTTATATTTGCTCATTGTGTCTAAGTTTTGTTGATTTTGAGACGAATTAAAATTAAGATTCCAGAAGTATCATAACCAAAGTTTCGTTTCTGATTAAATTAATTGTTTTAAATATCATGGTTTTCTCAATTTAGGGCCACAAATTTAATAAGACCATCTCCATCATCGTCATCATCGTCAGCCTGTATCAACCCACTGCTGCGGGCATAGGCCTCCTCTTCCTTGTGCCATTTATCCCTGTCTCGGGCCACTCTCATCCACGTATGACCATCTCCATCGGTAAGTCCGAAACTAACTAACAATACTTTTTTAATACTGAATAAATTAGTAGAGCAATGAATATTAGTTGGCAACGAACAAATTTCTGATGAACATGGCACGAGCTTAGCGAGGGCCGTGATCGATTCGAGTTTAAAATATGGGCCTAACTTAAAAACGTTACTCAAGTTAATCTATGCTTATAATTGCTCTCTCAACTTCTCGCTGACGGCAATGGTCACACGTGAAAACGAGATAGAGCAATTTTAAGTATAGATTAACCTGAGTAACTTTTTAAGTAAGACCATTGGTGTTTCCTTAAAGTGAGTACCAGGTAGGTACTTCTTATCATTAACTGCGAACTTGATAAAACTTACATGAGGAAGTTTTATTTCTTTTTTACTATATTTATATCTATAATATTTAGATTATTGAAAATTTGAAAAATTGAGATTAAAAAAAAAAACTAAATATGCAGATAATTTTAGTCCTGTCAGATTAGTTTAGAGAGCTATGGAACAGAATCGACACCACTGACGTAGCAGTCAACTACAAGTTACTTATGAGATTGCAAAATGACTCGATTTTACACGTAATGCATGTTGCACAATATTTAATAAAAATCTGTTTCCTTTTGATACGTGGATAATGAAAACGCAGTTTGCATTCCAGCTTTCTTTGTGATCACTTACTACTGGGTTACACGGAAAGGGTGTATTAAGTTACAGGAGTCCGTTATATTCATTATTATGAATAACTAATACTATGGAACCAACCCTGACATCGCAAAAAAAAACAGCTGTTCCATACATTGTGTCGATTGTCAATTCTATAAACCAGCTGATAATTTTTTCGCGATTTCAGAGTTACTCTCATAGTAAATGTTGTTCAAAATTATGGGTACCATGTACCTCTATGGGCTTAGTGCACTCCTTGCGTATCCCGGTATAGTGACTTGCTTTTAAATACAATGTAATATTGACTTGGAATTTCATATTGTTTGAGTTTTCAACAAACCGAGAACCAGTTGTCTGGATAAATCTAACGTAGGTTTTAAGACAACTTACTAACTCGAAATGTAACGTCCTATGAGTTTTAAATAAATTAAAAAAAAACAAGCTTTTTGATAAGTATCTAATACTTACATAGTAATGTTGCCAATTTGACTAGGTATATATAAACCAGGGTTTCTTAAAGTGGGGTTTATGGACCCTTATGGGGTCCATGACACGAGTGCCAGGGGTCCAAGGGGGGTGGTTCCCAAGTTTTATTTATTAGTTTGTTTGATTAGTTTTGTTATTTAAATAAATAAAACCCAAACATCTAATAATTTTCAAAAACAAAAACTGTTCTCTTATTTTAAAATTCTCTTCGCAAGGGGTCCGTAGTATTACTGAATTTTGAAAAGTGGTCCGTGGCTACAAAATGTTTAAGAACCATTGAATAAACACATCAAGTTTCAACAAAATCTGATCAGTTAGTTTCAAAACTATTCACTCATTGGTATCTGATATATTTTTTACTGTTTCTCAGACGAATATCTACAATAATATATCACTATACTCTACAATATCACTTAATTTTTATTTTGTCACTATATCTCGTTCATGTATTTAAGCAGTTTATGTATCCAAAACAAAACAGTTTTGAAGATGAACTGCCGCAAAATACCACTTGATTCAATCAATTATGTTAACACGTTTTTGTCATAGATTTAGGATAAATTTTTAGGTCTATGGTTTTTGTACATCCGCGGCCGCGCGTGTCAAACCTCGGTACTTGACATTTTTCTCATATTTATCGAAGAAAAAGAAATTAGACGCAATTCTATCTTGGCCATCAACTGGGTTAGTTATAAAACCGCTCATCGAGTCTACGATAGTTGAGGATACACCCGATATAAATATAGGGCCTGTTTAAGTTGGATCAATGCTCCAACTAGCACGCTGCATAATTCAGTTCGATCTCCGGCGTCTTGGCGCAGTAACACGTTAGACATCAATACAAAAAATGCTAATAGGCTGTGTACTAATGTTTAAAAGATGTAAGCGTCTAAAGTTTTGGTGGGGATTGAGAGGGAATGCTCTGTCCTTTTCCCGCAAGCGTTAGTATAGCATTTGTATGGCGTACGTGTTGACGGTTGACGTCATAACTTGCTATAGTGCGCTCTCTGTCTAGTATGAAACTATTTTTTTGAACAAGTTTTAATTTTGGTTTCATAATAAGCTCTATTTATGATTAGCTTTAGAGGTAATGAAAAATAATTAGGACACAGGCTTATTGCGTCATAGTAAACTGTTAAAATTCTTCGAAAGCAGTTGGCCGTGTGAATGGAGTTCAACTACCAGTAAACTGGTCTCGTGCCGTTAAATGCAGCACGCTGGGTTTCCATACAGTTTATTCTGCCCGCGGTGTCTTTTTTGATAAAGTTCTGTTGTCGAGCCAAGAATGATCTAGGCACCGCGACAGGTCGCTACGTGTTTTCCCAGTATAATTTCCCAGAGTATGAGGAGAGTCGCGCGGGGCAGGGGGGGGGGGTCGCCCGCATTGTCGCAGACTCATTGCTGCCGAGTTAATTGGTTTCCGAACAATCGCCGGTATTTCGTGGGTAAAACACTATATTTTCAGTTTGTTTGTAGATTAGAGCCGCTCGATATAGTTACGGTTCAGTTTAGGAAAGTCCATCGCGGCATTACATCTCACTGATCACGACACGACAGAACTCGTTACAGGTAACTAACTACTTGCACTGTAAAACCCACCAGTTGAATAACAACCATTCTAACTTATCTTGTGGTTATGTAACTACTTCCATTGTGTTATAAATAACTTGTAAATATATTTGCGTAATATATAAGTATAATACAAATAATTAGTGGAATCGCGCCGTGGTTTCGCGTGCTATATTATTAATATTATAGTACCTAATCATGAATTTCTTGAGATAAAAATGTAACCTCCAGGTACAAGCTATCTTCATAACAAATAAGTAATAGTTATTTATTATACAAGAGTGCAAAGTTGCTTTATAACCGCGTGCTCAATTTTGATGACCGAAAATTAATGATCAAAAATTAGAATCCAGCGTTAGTGAGGGCGGACCCGGGTATGTCCTAAAACTGCGACCAGAATCACCGGAGGATGGGCAGCAGCGTCCTAATAGTACACGGTGAACGTACTGCGATCCCCAAGCCGCCTGCCAAGCGTGGGGATTATGGCAACACCCCTCTCTATGAGGGAGGCCTTGTCCAACAGTGGACGTTAATTGGCTGATGATGTGTGTGTGATGTGGGGAGGGAATCAAAAGAGCAGGAGGTGAAAAATCTTTGCACTCGAGTGTAACACGTAACTTTTCATCCCATCTCAGCGAGGAAATGACTAAATGCAAAAAAGAAAATGGCGCGCGCAAAGCACATTAAAAAAAAAGTACACCAAGAAGTTTCTGAGTCTGAGTTTTTAACAAATAAAAAAAGGTATGATACATTCGGCACCATGGAAGTAGAAGTAAATAGGTTTAATGATGTTTTGAATTCAAACTTAGCTTTATTCTCTAGCGGATAAAAACGGCTTTTGCACTCAGATATCAAAGAGCAAAAATGCTCTTTCCGAGATGGAGGGATGAAAATATTATTGTTTTATATATCTACGGTCTAGTCCGGACATTTGATAGGCGTTGGTGGGGCCGAAGCCAACACAATGAGGCCCTGTTGAATATACAATATAATTATAGGATGTGCCAATGGGAATTATGAAACTATTGTACAGTATAGGATTTTTTGAAAATTCTGAGCTATTATGAGCGAATTATTGATAGTTTGAGCTGGTCTATGGTATGAGTTACGGCACCCGCTAAGTATGCCTCATTTCAAGATATTGTGGCAGGTGATGACTTGCTACCCACTTGGGCCCCCGTAGACTGCCGTATATTGGAGCTGGAGGAGCAACATTGGCGTGAACGGTTTAGGACGTCGAGGGTGTGTTACACTTTCACTAAACGCTACTCGCTATTTGACACCATGTATTAGATATTATAATACATGGAAGACGCAGGCTTCCATGTATTAGATATTATAATACATGGAAGACGCAGGCTTCCGACTAGATGGACCGATGACATTGTGAGAGTCGCGGGCATTCAGTGGATGCAGATGGCAGGATGTCGTTCAGAGGGACTATGTTCAGCAGTGGACGTCTCCTGGCTGATAATGATTAGATATAATACATATTTATTATAGTAGGTAGATTGAATTATACAACAAGTGAAAATAGGGAATAATTTTCGAGAGACTATGTTGGATCCCGAGAGCAGCGAAGGATTCTAGAGGAGAATCCTGAGCGAGAGATACAAGGACCGAGTTGTTTACTAATGACTGCGAGAAAATATACATCAAATTCGGTCAAGCCGTTTAGGAGGCAAAGAACACAACGAAAATTTAAAAATAAACATTTGGTATAGTAATAGTTTCATTCTATTTTTATCCTTTAAAAACTTACGTTTTAATCGGATAGCGATTGAAACCGCGGGAATCCTAACTACCCTTTAAAATAATTATTATCCTGGTATATATAGGAGTTTCCCGATCACAGAATCTGTGTTCCCGATTGGCCTGAACTTATGAGAACTATTGCCACCTACTATGTGTAGTGCTGCCAACTATACCTACTGTTAAAAACAGTATTATACTGTGAATAAATGTCAGTGCGCGCAAAGAACATAACCTATTTTCGGGCCTCAAAAAAGTTTTTTTGTGGATTAAAAAAAACTGTTTATTTTCTCTAAAAACTGTTAATTTTCTTTTTTCCACCTTAATGTAGTTTTCGTCTACATATCTCCTCATTTCTGATTTGATCTCGTAGAGAAACCGCGGGCATAGCCCTCTCCATAGTTCGTTGTGCGACCTTGAGCTTGCTAATTTCTTTCTTTCTTTCTTTTCTCTAATGAGGCCCATAGTGAGAGACCACATTTCAGAGCTCTATGTCATCACTGGCAACACACACTGTTTGAAGACTTTTGACTTAAGGCACTGAGGTATTTTGGACGAGAAGACGTTGCGAAGTTTACCAAACGCTGCCCAGCCGAGTTGGATTCCTCGATTGACCTTTTTTTTAAAGAGGACCTGCCTATAGTTGGACTGTTTGTCCTAGGTAGACGTACGCGTCAACAGAATCAGAAATGAGAAGATCCGTAGACGAACGAAAGTTACCGAGATAGCCCACCGGATTAGCAAGTTGGAGTGGCAGTAGGCAGGGCACATAGCACGCAGAACAGATAGCCGATGGGGCCGAAAGGTTCTCGAATGGAGACCACGGACCGGTAAGCGCAGCGTAAGACGTCCACCCACAAGATGGACAGAAGACCTAAAAGAGACCGCAGGGAAACGCTGGATGCAAGCCGCTTCCAACCGGCCTTTTTGGAAATCGATGGGGGAGGCCTATGTCCAGCAGTGGACGTCCTATTGTTGAACTGATGATGATGATGAATATACTTTTACATTTATAATTAGAAGCGTATAAATATAATTTTCCTTATTGTATCATAGGTCCTTTTACCTCTTTTCCTGTAAGTTTCGTCTTACGTGCCAGGCAAAAAGAGATTATGATTAACTTTCAAAAAGCTGACAGATGTATTCTCAAAACCTGTCCGCGCTTATCAACTTAATAATTTATAACGCTGATAATTCAATGGGTTTCAAAATTATTTAATGTGATGTTCCCGGGCTCGGGGGCAGGCCCTTCGGAGAAAAGTTTTCACAAATCTGTAATGCGCCTTCGTTTGATAATACCGCGCTATGTCCGACCCACCGCGGCGGAGATGTCATATCATAAGAAGGATATAGTCGGAAAACCAAAAGAGAGAGAGAGATAGAAAGAGAAGTAAAGTTTGTGGCATTTCCTGTGCGAAAAAATCAATCTATATTATTATGCCGGATGACTTCACGATTATGAAAACAAAGACCGTTTTGATTGATAGCTCACGGAAATTTTAGAACAGTTGACATGGAGTCTTCAAATCGTGACGTCATAATTAAGAAATACCATCGCCTATGAGAGTTTTTGGCGCGAACTGAATATTAGTTTAAATAGACCGACCACGTGCACTGAGGTACCACCACAAAATACAATAATTATCAATAAAAAAACTGACTTCAAAATTAGTAATTATGCAATTTCGTTTACTTAGATGACATGTTTTTTTCAGTTATTTCGATTTAAAAACCAAACTCCTAATCTGATTTTAATGAAATTTACATGGGACCACGTCTGGAGTATGGTCTACCAAACAAAAATAGAATCATCAAAATCAATTCATAGTTGGCGGAGAAAAAAATACAGTGGAACATAGAACCACCGCTCTTTTTTTAAAGTCTGTTTTTTTAGTCATCTGCCTATTATAGAAACTATGGTCACATCAACAGTAGTTGTACCCGGCCGGTTGTACTAGGAACACGCCGTCTCAGATACGAACGATATGTCAACATGTTGTACCTGACGACACAGGGTACGTTCAAACGGCAGGACTTCTACTGCATCCTGAATAATACCATTTACCAACTTACTTTATCCTTATTGTGATAAAAACTATATAGTGTGTGTGTGTAGGTAACCTGCTATCAGTCGTCTACAGTTATTTTACAATAAAATGTAAAATCCTGGGCTCTTATTCACAAATTTCGTCGTGAATGTTTTTGACAGCGTTTTATAGCAAATCTGTCAAAATTGGTATTTTATCAAAGGCACAGATACTAGTCGGAAAATCAAAGTTAAACCGTCTTTACGAAAAATAAAAATTGGGACACTAAAACTAAAATTTTATGTCTTAATAGCTATTATCTAATGCTGTCTTTACAGCTAAATTGAGTAGGTAAAACAATAGTATTATTTTATGAGTTTTTAGGGCCAACGTGTCGTTGAGTGAAATAGGTGGTGGCGCAACGTACCAGCGGTAGTAGCCAAATAAAAGTCAACTTTGTCTGTCCTTGACTCTTCTAAAATCTAGTAAATGTTTTAATTTTGAACCTAACTTAAAGCAGGAAGGGTCGACTTTTCCGCAGCCGTTTGTACGGTGTGACGACCCTCGACTCATGCATACAGCCTCGCGACTTTATTATCAGTCGCTTACTTCAATCTTGTATTTAAAGTTCCTGACGCCAAAAGAGGGGTGTTATAATGTGTATCTCTGTATTTGAGCGTTTGTGCATCATAGCTCCCAAACGGCTGAACCTATTTTGATTTATTTATTTGAAAGATGACTTGATCGAGATTGATCTGAGCTATGATTCAAGAAAATATGTTCAGCCGTTTGAAGATTATCAGCTCTTTTATCGGAGTTCAAAATAATAATTTATAGTTGTTGTTCCTACTGCTCTACCTCATAATTATACTATGGCCTTCTCGGTTCGCATTCCCCGGTTCTAACTGTGTGAAGCCTGTGGGCCGACGGCAGCAGCCCTACGGCTCCACGTCACGTGAGCCGCGCCCCTTCCGGATTCAAACATGACATGACTAACAGACACACACACACATGCATTGGAGAACTTTTACCTAATATGGACGACGGGCGTGTATACTGCGAGGCTGCTTGTGGAAGATTAGTGCAGAGGTCTGATCAAATTAATTTTCAATTAAATTCACACACTATTTAAAGCATAGATAGACCTCGCGAGTACACCCTCTTTGCATATCTACTGGCCTGTCTTAAGTTGGATAGATGCTCCAACTAGCACGCCGCATAATTCAGATTGATCTCTGTCGTTTTGGTAGTAGCACATCAGACGTTAATACAAAGATGCAAAATAGCCACACAGTAAACTGTAAAAACTCTCCAAATGGTGTTAAACTATGGAGGTACCACTACCTGGTTTCGTGACGTCATAGTAACTAGACGGGATCGCTGTGTCTGTCGTTATAAAGGTCTGTGGTGCCATTTGAATGGAATAAAATTGATGAAATACTTTTTGAAATTTCAGTTTTAATTATATGTTTTTGAAAAAACAAAAAAATATATTATTAAAATTTTAACTCGTTATGTTCCTTCTTTTTATGGTAAATACAATACGAAATACTATATTAGATTATCAGTTACGTAAATGCAAATCATTCGGAGTCACCTGCATCACAGAATAGATAAGTAATAGTAGGTACACCTACATAATTATACTCGTAGAATTTATGAGGCATCTTGTGACAAATCCCTCTATGACATAATAGTAGCGAGTGCCGACGTAACCAGAACCACAGAATACATAAAGTAGGTACAAGTACCTACCAGAACTAGGAGTCTTGTAGAACGGCAAGTTTCTGAAGTGTGTGTGTGTGTATCTGCTGTTTATTTTGTGATTCAGTGGGTTGTCCTACGCCCGGCGCCCCTCGGCTATCGAAATACCAACAGTCTGACGCAAATGCAAAAGAAAACATCCGTTCAAGGGAAATGTTCTTTTTACGTTTAAAAGTCCTTGAACTACACGATGTAACTGTATGACATAGGTTGCCAGTTCCGCTTGTTCCCACCACCGCGGAATGTTCAGTACATTCAAGGGATGTACAAAACCCCGCGAGGTGAAAGGAGAGTTCTGTGAAATGGCGTGACTATGTGAAGAGAAAGAAGGGATTCCCTCTTTCTTTAGTGGTTCATCGTGTAGGTACACTATGCCTAATGATGACACAGTGAGGTCATCTGAACAGGGCCGGATTAACCCTATCGGGGCCTCTTGGAGGCCCCTTTTCGACAAGTTTCGATAAAATATTTCAACATTCAACCGTTAGATGGTGCTTTTTACAGTAAGTATTTTTTTTTATAAGGTAACGTTACTCATGTAAATAATGGGGAATGTCACAAATTAAATGTTTCTTTTTCTTGGTGCGTGGCCCGCATCGACTAGGCCCCCGTGGGCCCCTAGGCAGTTGCCTAATCCACCTTATGCATAATCCAGCCCTGCATCTGAAGACTCATCTCAGTTATTTGATAGCAGATTTTCAATGTGCAGTGGTCCGGTCCACACCAACTCATTCAACATCACTTTTAATCTACACATCCATAAAAAGTAGCATGCATACAAATGGAAACGTTATTGATGTCCTTGCCAGGTGCGGTGTACAGGTGTGAGTTTTTAAAATACATAAGTAGGTATATTTTTGTATTAGTTAATTTTAATATAATAATTTATAAATAATAATAATAATGGGGGCCTATTTAGTGGGTAGAAAATCATCATTTGCCGAAATATATTTTGAGATGAGACAGGATAAGGAGGCGCCGTTTCTTAACCTATGGATCTGTTCTGCTGTCCACAAGTTGTTCACGTCGATAGTTCAGATTTTTAAAGTTCTATTCTGTCATGTAATTTAAAGTAAATTTGATTCATTTTTAATTGCATTGGTTCTTGAGCATTCTGGGGTTTTATTTATCGCTTACGTTTTTGTAATTCTGAGGCTAGAACCGCACCGCACCGCACCGCACCGCACCGCACCGCACCGCACCGCACCGCACCGCACCGCGCCGTCTCGTGCGTTTCAATTCCTGCAGGTGTAGATCGAATAGATTTATTACTGCAGTTTATTTTTTATTTATTTATTTATTTAGTTCCGCGCAGGGACAAAACTTGTATTTGAGTTGACAACGTGATATCAAGTATTAACTCATGTACCCGAAACTTCAATCAAAAATAACCCGTTACCAATGTTTGGATCCTGATAAAATGTATACGGATGCGACCACTTCAGAGGTATTCTATGGAATAAAGATCGTTGTAGCATAATGCTGAATATTTACAAAGTATTTAATAACCTGACAAAAGACAATTAGTTTATTTAAAAAAAATACACGAAGAAACAAATTAAATCGTAATAATAAAAAAACAATGGTTTCAATTTTTTTAATACTCAATATATCAACTAACCATATAATATCAACAAATTAAACAACTGAAAATTAACATAAACGAAATATATCTACTAAAGAAGTTAAATAAATACCTAACTAAATTAAATCTAAATTAACCTAAAAACTATAAATTATATATAAAAAACTGCATTAAGGTCACTGTCTTCTGGTAGGGTACCTAAAAAGCTAGCGACATTACCACGTTGAATGGCCAAACGTATTCTTTGGCCAAGGTAAGCGCCAAAAAAACTATACATAAAGAAAAACAAATTAAATCCTTACTTAAATTCTATTTTATTGCCTTTCAATGTAATTAAGTATATAAATTGAAGAATTATTGAAACCGGGACACATTCAAATAGTACAGGGTTATGTTCTGAACTCTGTTGTAATCTTCGTATTGTAGATAATGACTGATTCAATACTTACATCAACTCACACGCACATTCAGCACTGATCAACACTTCCGCACTACGTTCTGATTGACTGCATGTAGATGTACTCGTAAGTACCTAGGGGGGATACACCACGACATGACTACATCGTAGTTCCAAAGAAGTAATTGAAGTTGGAATATATGTGGAGCAGTAGTACTGAGTCACATCCTTACAATCACGCCATGCACGAGATTGTTCAAAGATTCATCATTTTTAACCGACTTCCAAAAAGGAGGAGGTTATCAATTCGACAATATTTTTTTTATGTTTGTTACCTCAGAACTTTTGACTGGGTAAACCTAAACGAAAAAATTCTCACTTCAGTGGGGTAAACCGATTTTGATGATTATTTTTTTGTTTGAAATCTGGTGCTTCCCATTTGGTCCAGTTCTGATGAAGTCAGTTTTTTTATATTGAGAATTATTGAATGTAGAGTTCAACAAACCGCAATCAATCCATAACGGTGTCTATACAAGACAAATTTTCATGGCTCGGTAGGAAAATTTTACGTCTAATAATGAAAAAATATTACAGATACTGCAAAATTAATTAAGTCAAAAATGGCTTACTCAATGTCAGACAACTAAATTAGGAAAAACGAATAGATCGTATTACTATGAGGTCCAGTAGTGTATTGGTGGATTACATAAACTGTCTGGTAGGTACATGTATTAATTTCCGTCGACTATGGTTTAGGTAGAGTCCGTCCTCTGATACGATATATTATTTTGGGATAACTTACATGGAGATTATCTTTAAAAGGTAAATTACTGTATCATGTCTTTGTTCAAATAAGAAAATACTGATAGTTGCACGCCTGACATAATTATTCATTAAAACTAACGCAGAATTATTTCCGGTAATATCTGAGTATCTGACTTGACGGTAAGAAATCGTAGAGAAAAAAAACAGATGTCGTAATCGCCCATCCACACCACACACACACACACACAGTATAACATGTATAGGACTTATTAGCTAAAATACTCTACCGAATTCAATAAGGGACCTAAAATTAGTATATTTAAGGTAATACAGTCTGAGAAATTTATTCACTAAAAGTATACATATTTGGAAACGTAATAAAGTTACCTAAATTAAAATAAAGACACAAACTTAACTAAATTAAAATAAATATATTAAACTACACTAATCTAGCTAATAAACCTCTCCCTGTAGGCATCGTTCCCTGTATGCTAGCCACATTGCCGCGTTGGATTGTAATGCTAACACGTTGAACAAGATACCGACTAAAGTATTTTATGTATAACTAAAAAAACTTTTAGACCAGAAATGCTATTACAAAGTTAGTGATTTTATAAATGATAAGTTTTAGTTATGGCGGCAGTAAGTTATTTATTTTAGAATTATAGAAATTCTATCTATTCATTAATAAGATTAATAACTTGATATTTTAACTATTGAAATTCTTACGATTATTAGATTGTTTATAATACATACTACTCACGGTACTTTTATGCCATCTTTCTAGGTTTGTACGCCTACTAACTAACTAGGCAAAACATGATACAGAGTGACTAATATTGTTTAAACATCTATTGTACATGTTTATTGTTTGGACTATTACTCGTATTCTGTGTAAATACATTATCTTTATCGACAGGAGTATTTCAGGTGCATTCTTACAGAATACTACCGACCCGTGATCGTCTATATTTATTTTGCAAACTTTGATTTCATCTTCAACAGCCAAAATAAAATAAACTGGGGCTCGAATTTTGAATCGCTCGTATAATATTTCGCACGAAAAAGTCATGTGAAATTAATGACTTTCAAACGAAATCCTAAACAACAATGCTTACAAGAACTCCATTATTTTTGGATAGACCAACACGAGCGAAGCCGTGGACAGAAGATAGTTTATAATAATATACATAGAGTTTTATATAAATACAGTTTTAAATATATAAAAATGAAAGCTTATGTTAGTTAGCATGTTGTCTGAACTGGTCAGTAACAGCTCAACGGATTAAATTTTTATATACCCTGGAGTAACACAAGCGTCGACTACTTTATGACTGGCCCTGGCTATACTTACTGGATGAACCATTAATTGTACTGGGATATAAGTAGCATATTATATACTTGTTAATTTCCAGTTCACGGTATTAGCTAGTATAATATATGGTATACATTTTAGCTAAGTCGGGTATAAAATGTCGAAGTAAAAAACCGTAATAATTATTGTTTTATTTTACTTTTATGCGTCTACAAAACAGCGACTGCGTATAACAAATAAATCTCTCTGCTCCGAGTAAAACGCTTCAAAGTTCACGCAAGGGCCGCATAACTTACAAACTTGTTCCCAAGAATGGGTGTGAAAAAAGCGTCGGTGCATCTCCAAGGGCCGGTACGGCGTGCGGTTCGGCACGTAGGGCTCCGCTTTCTACGGACAAGGCCCTCGGCACGTCAGCACCACGCGTAGGATTAGGTAGACGCCGCACTCATGACCCTTATCAGAGAACACGTCGCATTTACTGATATAACTCATAGAACACACCCTTGAGTACTTCGCGTCGCAACATTAGCTAAATGGTAAAAAAATATGAAATGAAATGTTAGCATAGGTACTCTCTCGGGCTACGAAAACTCGGAGCTTTTTAGCATTGCTAAAACTGAGCGCTACGAGCTACGAAACGCTACGATTACAGAGCCGCAATGAAAAGCGCGAGTAATGACTTGGGTACAGTGCGCTTATAAAAAAATTAGTTTATTCTTCCAAGACATTATTTATTGACATAAGAATTTTCTTTTATTTTCATAGGAAAATTTACAGCAAGGCAATAAAATTAGGCAAAAAAATAATTTTAAACATTGGCCAATTAAAAGTTTTCACACATAGCCAGAAAAATAAACAGCAACACTGTAAAAGACGGATTTGCACAATACAAGAAAATTAAGCTAAGTAAAAAAAATCATAAGAAAAACGAGGCTTTAATCGGTCAGTCGCCAACAACTTAATTCCCTTTTTTGTTGAAGAAAAATAATAGTAATTTTATAGAAACAACAATCAACAGCGTAATTTTTTAAATTCAGCGTTTAATTATTTTTTCATAGCTGAACACAACCCTTACTCATGAACTACAAACACTAGACTAGGGGATAGAGAAATTTTATAGGTTAACGACGCGCCGCGTTACGTGCGTGTTTCAGTTAGTGAATTTCCAGCCCAGTCCCATTCCAGTTCCAAATTCGGCTTGTCAACCATCTGCAACCACGGCGTCCGGTACAAGTGAACTGTTGGCCGCTCCCACATCTGACACCTGTCAAACATAAATAAAAGGACATCTCTACAAGCTAATCAAATTAAGGCAAGGTATATATTAGTGAAAGTGGTTATGTGATATATTTGATGTCAGTTGACCGCAGACGACTGTATGACCTTTAATTACATTATTATTTGCACTTTTCAATAGCCTGTTTTTACTTTGTGGTTAGTGGTCAGCTTTTAATTTGAACCTGCGAATTGATAGATGACCTATGAAGTAGAAAGCTCCCACACTTACCGACGAGTGTAGATAACAAATTTATATGTGAACGCGAAAACCGCAATTATTTGAACCACCGAGAAAGTACAAACGATTAACTTGCGTCATACTCCTGATTGAATAATCCGTTGATTCTCTCCATGACGTAATAAAGATGAGAGGTGACGTATCATGGCAGCCGATAGACGCACCATGAACAGCGGTACCGACCCTGTGAACTAGAGGACACTGCAGAATAGCGCATCTAGTGGCTGGATTTTGATTCGCTCGTATAATAATTCCCACGAAAATATCATGCAAAATAACTGAATTTCGAAACAAATCCTGAACAAAATTAGCATATTTTAAATAATCATATCACTAACTAACGCAACGAATGATTTTAACCATTCGAATTTGCTTTCTATAAATCGAAAATCTTTAATTCGCATGAAAACATCATGCGAGCGATTTAAAAATTGAGCTCCCGATTCGAGCCGAGATGCACACTACGTAGACGAAGAACGATAAGTATGACAAATGCACACCACGTACCTACAGTGTAAACCCAATAAAAAAGAAAGCACTATTGTATCAAGCGGTATTTTCTTTTAGCCCCGCACACTTATACTAAAGCCAGACACAACACTGCTAGTATTGCAGGTGTCCATAGGCGGCTACTACCACTTATATCAGACGTTATACTTAAAAAAAAACTTTAGACTAAAACCTACTTCTAACTTTTACGGGTAAAACTTCAATGTTTTAAGTATAGGTAATCTTCACACGGAGTGTACAGAAGCTATTGGTTTGTTAACCGCGCATAGAAATGATTCAAACATTATATTGAGTTTGCTTCCGCGATGGTGAAACCGCATATATACCACAAATCACACCTGTGTTGTAATTACATTGTAATTAATAAGTGGACGAGGCGCCGGACGGCACGTGCGCGGTCGGCGCGGCGCCGGCGCTGGCCACAGATTCAATCATAGTCACTTTGCTAGCAGTGGGCGGCATCAGATCCGGGGGCGCTTAGCGCTTGCCCAATCTTTACTTATGAGCTCAAAACGAGGCCTTGGAAAAAGTCACGTAGCGACCTCTGAGTAGCTTGCATGATACCATTATATATCTGCGTATAAAATTGTTATTTGTTATACAAGAGTGCAAAGTTGCTTTTTAACCGCGTGTTCAATTTTGATGACCGAGCAAGCGAAGGATTCAAAAATTGAATCCTGAGCGTTAGCGAGGGAATCAAAAGAGCACGAAAAATCTTTGCACTCGAGTGCTACACGTAACTTTTCATCCCACCTCAGCGAGGAAACTTCTCGCGTGATTGTTGAGGGAGAAAGCTCATTTGCGTAGTATTACCAGTTTCGGTCAATTGTATTGGCGTTCAATAAACTTCCTCGTTTTCACTCACCACAAATTTTAGGTTTATCACTTGTTTTCAAGTTTCTTGTTTTTGACGTAAGGTTAACAATATGACGAGAAAAGAATATATCGCGCGCAAAGCAAATTAAAAAAAAAAGTACACCAAGAAGGTTCTAAGTCTGAGTTTTTAACAAATTAAAAAAGGTTATTATGATACATTATGATAAATTTGGCACCATGGAGGTAGAAGTAAATAGGTTAAATGATGTTTTGAACTCACAAACTAAGAGCACACGATGTTCTAAATTTAAGTTACTTCATCCTCTAGCGGATATAAAACGACTTTTGCACTCAGATATCGAAGAGCAAAATACTTTTTCCGATATGGGGGGATGAAAAAGATATTTTATATTATGCAGAGTGTTTGGTAGCTTGGTGCACAGCTTAGACAATTTAAAACGTTTTTCGTCCTATTTATCTTTAGAGAGGTATTTTATTGAATCACATATTTTTTTGGGAAAACCCAAGCGCCGAAACCTACCTATTGGCATATTCTAGCGGGGGCCCCTCACATCTCGAGTGAGGCTATCTATTTAAACATTAGGAAGTGCTCGCCGCGCCGTTGTCTTCACCATCGAAATCTTTTGACAGGGTTTGGTATAACAGCCTTATTAGCCTTATTTTCCACTGGTTTCGGATACTGGACTTCCTGAAGGAAATATCGATTCCAGTGATCATCGATGGCTGCTCGTTCGTTCGAATGGCAATTAAGGCTGGTGTTCCCCAGGGGTCGGTGCTCTCTGCAAAACGCTTCCTGCTGCCAACGTACTTCTTAAACCCGATACTTTGAGTACTACTTGATACGTTGAGTGTCTTTGAGTAGGTGACAGCACAGTTGTAGGGAGCAACATATCCAATGCAAAGATACAATGGGTCAATTGTGTTCCAGGAACGCTATCATCACCACAACAACAGAGGCAGCAAAAAATCTGAGGGAGAAACTATCGCAACGCATAAGAGACCTAGTAAAAACCAGGGCTTCCTCCCTCGTAAATGATTTCGGAAGAGATAACTTCAGCCGCCTTCTGGTGGACGAAGCTCTCATGAACCATTTCGGAGCTATGTGCCTCGGTGCCTTCACGAGTGCATCGGTTATTTCTAGACAAGCGTGCTCCATCGGAAACCGCAATATCATGTTACATCAGGTGAAGTCGCGGACAAACGTAAAAACTAAACTAAAATAGCCAACATTATCTTCTAACAGGTCTGCGGGTGCAAAGCCATATAAGGGTTTTTAAATCATTTCTTAATAAAAAACTATATGTACCTATGTATCCCCATTTTCAAATTATAATCGTCTTAATTGTTAATTTATTTTTAAAGATGACGATAGAATGAAAAGTGTTTGATAAGAACTAAGTATTCCCGAAATAGAAATGACTAAGTAAATGTTAATTATACAGTTAATTGTGAAACAAGCCTGTCAAATAGCTTGTGGTCTGCAGTTTTTGTCGCTAATTTGTCGACCTTTTCACCGGCTCTTACATTAGATCATCGTTAATGATGCAGTAACAGTTGATGGAGTTCACTCACACGTTCTCTACAACCTTTATCTCCCAGTATTTAGAGAATTGGACACGGATCTTCACAATAGTGATGTATAACATAATATTCATTAGAAAAACAGCATCCGGGTTAAATAAACCGCGCTCTTTTTCCCAAAAAATTATAAACAAATTTTACTTAACAATTCTTTAACTAGGTACTACACACATGATACAGATTACAGCTTGTCCTAGTTTAGGTTCATTTATAAGTACGTCTCTATAGCAACACTATGGATGAAAACATCACACTCGTTTCTAATCTCTAAATATTTTTTTATTAGTTAGGTATTATATTTCTTTGGGACAGTTATTTTTTTTTAAACTAAGATACGATTACACCTCACTGTTTTTAAATAAATATAAATTGATGAATAAATTTTTATTTATATTACACGGGATCTACTCACGTAAGATTAGGCCGGTTACTCCGACTATAGCTATACTTGATGAATTAATTTAAAATAAAGATAAAAGAGCTGATAATCTTGAAACTGCTGAACCGATTTTCATGAATCTTAGCTACTCAATACTCAATTTATTTATTGCGATATATGTATGCATGCAGACCTTAAATAACATGTTTTTGTCTTAATACATCTTAAATACATGTAGTACATATGACCCTGTTAGTGTATGGCAACAGAAAGAACGGAACGGTCTATTTGTAAATCATCGAAATTATCCTTGAAAAATTCGTCTAGGGTATAGTAACATTTTGATTCTAGGAAAGTTTTGAGAACATTAGTGAAGCTGGGTTCTTTTTCTATGTCTTTTATTATATTTGGTAGCTTATTGTATATTTTTACGGCCATAGTTGTAGGGCCTGAATTATGAATTACTAGATTAGATTTCGGTTCGATAAGTTTATGTCTATATTGTGATCTGATTGTTCGCGGCTTGTCAATTGCTCTTTTAAAGAAGTTGGGGTATTTTTTAACAAATTTGCTTATTTCTAATATGTAAATTGATGTCAACGACAGGATTTTAAATTTAATGAAGTAGGGCTTATGAAAATTTGTTATAGTTATATCAGGGGATTTTATATTGGCCAGAATACGGATACACTTTTTCTGGGCAATGAAGAGATCTAATGCGTTTACGCTGTTTCCCCATAATATAATGCCGTACCTGAGCCACGAGTAGGCATATGCATAGTATGCAGTAATGGCTGTTTTTTGATCCGTAGCTCGTCGTGACCAAGTGACCTTTCAAGTGTTATAAGTACGTTTTGTCCGTCCGTCTGTCTGTCTGTTCGTCCGAATTTTTTTAGAACCTTCTAACTTCTATAAGTAGTTATTAAAGCAAATGCATTAAACTTTGATTACAATTATAGAGTAGATCTCAATTTTCAAAGAATTAAAATAATATGATTTTGTATTTTAGGGGTGGCTCTGCTACATCTGAAATGGAAATCAAATTATAATTTACCGCTGCACCCCTCGTGTGGGGTATCGTTAAAATGGAGGTAAAGTTTTGTACATCAATTTTTCATCAACTTTATAGTTTGTGAAATATGGTCCGCCAAGTGGCAAAAAGTTGACCCCCTGCCCCTGCATTTCTATTAAAAAATATAAACTTGTAACTGCTGATATGTCATATTAAAACCTTCATTCAAAATTATTGCGATTATTTTTTAATTATAACTTTTTGAGTTATAGCGATATTAATAAATTCAAGACGTTGTAGCTTAAAAATCAATAAACTTTTCGTAAAATTCTCTTAGCAAAGAATGTTTCTCAAGTAGTTATTTTTGATTAAAATATAAAAAGTATATGTTATGTACTTATGTTGGTATGATGCACCTCTGAAATTTGGTTAAGTACACAGAGTCGTTCTTTAGATTTTTTTCTATGACCACTAATAACTGAACTATTGTTATGACAACAATAATATGACTTTGGCTAAAAAAAAACGGAACCCTACCATACGCGTGTCTCGATACGCTCTTGACCAGTTTTTTCGTTTAAGTTGTATTGTATCTTTATCATCGTCATCTCTCATTTTACCTTATTTTAATTTACATTTAAACTTTTTTAACATTCACAGGTCACTACTTGCTATATTTCCATAATTTTAAAATTTGGAAGAAAAGAAACAAAATAACACCTAGACGGGATTTGGACGGGATTATATCGGAGGCGCTTGAACGGAGCGCTCGTGGATGAACTTGATAAAAAAAACTTGAAAAGTCCTTCTTAAATTATATCTAAAGAAGTCGGCAAGTAAATATTTGAAAAAGTCGGCAAGTCTTACTCCAGGAACGAGTCTAGTTTGGCGGTGAAATTATGGAAATATAGCAAGTAGTAGTAGAGGCCTGTAAATGTAAAAAAAAGTTTAAATATAAATTAAAAAAAGGTAATATGAGTGATGATGATGATAAAAGATATACTTAAAAGTATATAACTGTATGTCAGTTGTAGTAAAGAGCCGGGAACATGGGAATTACTCGCGTTACATACAGCCGGTTACTCCGACTAAAATAAGTTTCAACTGCATTCGTCGGTCTGTTTCAAGGTGAGTGAGCGCGGGATTCCGTCTCGCTTTACATAAAACAATATTTAAAGCCAATTGCATGCATTTTGCCCTTCTTAAATAGGTATCAGGTTACGCGGAAAGGGTGTGTAGTTGTGTACTACATGGCATGGGGTGTCCGTCACACTCAACATTATGTACAACTTTTACTATGGGACCAACCCTCAACTCACGAATAAAATATCAGCTGTTCCATACATTATGTCGTGTGCAAAGACTGAAAAGCTTTTTTAACTTTATTATTTTCCCTTCCCTTTTATAGTCTATAAAAACTAAACTTAGAACTAAAAATTAACGCAGCAGAAACAATAAAACAAAAATAACATAAATAAATAAAATATATATGTATATTCAACTTAATCTATTTCATAAC
Organism: Agriopis leucophaearia; assembly: GCA_949125355.1. Classification (NCBI taxonomy): domain Eukaryota; kingdom Metazoa; phylum Arthropoda; class Insecta; order Lepidoptera; family Geometridae; genus Agriopis; species Agriopis leucophaearia. The sequence goes on from OX421273.1 coordinate 17,082,622, forward strand.
ATTTTCTTCCCCTTTTCCCCCAGTTGGTCATGCTGGACGCCAACTGCGCTCCCGGTCCTACAGTCAGGCTAGCCACCACTCTCGCTTCTGGTCCAGCCATCGCTGTCAGGTGCGTACCCCAGAAAACTCATCCTGACACGGTTCTCCCTGGGACACTTGGGGGCCAAAGTCCCTTAAGTAGTAAAACCCACGAAGGAGGAACCCACGGACCAGTTCCAAGTACCCCTGTACTTGGATCTGGTCTGTGGGTTCCTCCCTCTCATATAGCCGTCGTGCTTTTTTTGATAATGGCGGCATATATTTCGGCTTAAAATGAAGGCACCGCACAGCACGCACTGTCTGCCCCCCTTGTTGATGGCGCCCTATCCCATCCCTCCGGACCCCACCAGCCTCCAGAGGGGGGGGGGGGGCAGGAGATCCACGAGCGAGAGGCTCAGGGGGCGTAATGGGGGCCAAGACAGGCAATGGAGGAAGAGGAATGCGCTGAGATGGGGCTGGATCAGGTATTGGGTCAGGTAATGGACTATGGATACCTTACGGCTTAGTACACCCTTTCCGCGTAACCTAGTATAGCGAGGTTAGTTGCTTAAAAACACACCACGACATGCAGCAGTAATAAAATGAACTTATTTGAAGAAAACAATATATTTAGAGGCAGTGATTGCAAGTGCCTTCCAAATTGTCCACATCTCTACTTCCCGGACGTAGCAAATGAATCCACTAATAAACGTTACTGCAATTATGTAGCAAAAAAACTCCATTAAATAGTCAGTGGCGAAGAGATGTTTACAAACACGCGCCGGTCAAGGACTCCAGGGGTTCACGGCGGGTCACGGCGGGTCACGGGGAGGGTCACAGCGGGACACGGCGGCCGTCTAGTCTCCTTTTATTGTGCCCCACCCGAGCTTTGACGGTATGTGAACACTTTCCGGTGCGTCACTGTCTCACGCTCTATAGGCTTTATTTTCACATTCCTGTCCAATGAAGCTTTTCATTTCATAAAACTTAGAGCGCTGAAAGAAACCCAGCAATGAGTACCGTTTGAAATGAACCTATGCATGGCATGTCCGGGCGGAGCAGTCGACCTGTTACTCGACTGATAGCCGGCATCTGATGTCCGACTGTGGCCTAAATCTCATTCATTACGGCTTGTGCACTAGAGATTGTTTTACGTAATTTGAAAAAATAAATACCTACGACATTTTCAGCAACGTTTCCTTATATCGCATGGGTCTGACCCAGATAGGGTGAGACAGTCGTGTAAATGTGACCGCAAGGCGACGAGCGCGATTGTTGATTGCTTCCCCTGCTCCTAAACTGCTCGTTGTGGAGAAACGTTGGGTTTTCGCAAAACATCCGCGACTTGAATGCTAACGAGATGCGGATTTCTGTGGAAATCATTTGATGCTTACTATCTTTCTTAAAAATATTTGGGCAATTGATGTCCTCATTACACGTGATGACTTCTAAGAATGTGTATGTATTTGCTGTCTTTATTTTTAAGCAACACTGTACCAACATAGATGCCTACGTAGTTTATTACCTATGTTTACCTCACAAAGTTTATCTAAGGTGCCAATAATGTTTTCGTATACTACACTTTCTGTACGATATTGTCTGATGACTGTCCTAACAGATTATTGGCAAATTAAGTAATTTCAATATGTATAAATATTGTATTTCAAGCACTTTAATATCGAAGGTACACTGCCAACTGGTAGTGGGCTCGATCATTTGGATTGTCTTTAAATCTTCAACGGTGTACGCCCGTACACTCGGAACTGTCGTTTTTAGTGTTAGCTTGTATTTTGTTATGTTAATTAAATTTATTACACATCAGTTTATTGCTCCCGGACTCGTTTATCTAACTGAAATCATTCAGTCCCTTTTTCCTACCCTTAATAACGAGTACTCAAAGTAAGTCCCATAACATTTCAAAACCGGATTATTCACGTGTAATGAATTCGCGTAGAAAATCACGTAGGTAAGTGCCAGACAATGGGTGTGTCACGGAGCGCGGCGGCTTTGTACATAGATCTTTCACAGATTTCGAGCTAAGCTTTATGCGTCAAAGTGGCGTGCGCCGCCCGCGGCCGCGGCCGGGGCACATCACTAGTGGACATGTGGACTGCAGTGCCGGACCAGTTACAATACCAGAATTGATAAATATCAATAAGTGTTTCGTCGTGGGAGATCGCCTTGACTCACGCTCAAGAAAGTGAAGCAAATACCTAAATAATGACACATTTGCCGATCAATATGCGAAATCCGTACTCATTTGTACGACGTCTCGGAGTCTCCTAGGAACGGGTGAGCTTCAGTGTGGTCCTCTGGAGCCTCGCGAGCTGCGGTGTTGTTACACTCAGCCATCATCAGACACAATACGTTGGTCTGTACCATTAGTAAGAGGGTTAGAACATCAAACTAAACGGACACATGCACAGTTTTAAAGTATTGCCCAAATTTAAGAATTTAACAAAACAAATAACTGAAGTAAAAACAAAAAAGACATAATCACATTTTACACTAATATTATAATTACGATTGCGAGGATTAACAAATAGGCTTAAGAATATGCGAAAGAGTTTAGTTTTGTTACATGTCAAGACGTTTGGCAAGACGTTTGTCGGCGAAGCTTAAAATTTCCATAATCATACCGGTCAAGAAAGCCCACTTTGTTATATTCCACGGCGTACAATTTAGGTTATTATATTCGGGCAATTTAAGAAGTATTCCATGAGTAGTGACGTGTGACATCAGATCACTTAAGAAAATAATCGACTGTTATTTGCGAGGAATATGGCCTGAGAGGAAGACCTGGGGGCCTACCACGATCACAAATATTATTATTATTTAATCCATAATTGGATTTATCTTGCTCCCATTCTCTCTCTCTCTCTACTAATCAGCGAGAAAAACTTAAACGCAAGATTAAAATAACAATGCTTTTAGGATTGTGGTAGGCCCCTGGTGAAGTTTAGCTAATCAGGAAGGTTCACACGGCGTGGTCATCTCTGGCTTCCATAATGATGGAGGTTTTTGTATTTATGACGCAAACATCTGATACGTCATAACTTCAGAACTTTTTATCATGTGGTTACTTTGCAAGAACATCTTTGACTCTAAAAACTTATTATTTTGTACAATAATAAAACTAAGTTTGAATGTATTCAAAATAAATAATTTACGTACCAAAAGTTTTATAAATGGTAAGTAAGTAGCCAAATACGGAGTTTACGTAAAGTATCATTTGAGCATTTTGTTAAAACGGAAACGGAGGTTGGATTCCGTGGCGGCGCCTGCGTCCGCGCCGCCCCGGCGGGACTCCGAGGTCGTTCGCATGTTGACATTATGTGGCCCAAGTCAACTAAGTGCTTCTGCACAGTTATCTGTTCTGATTACAGTTTGTAACTTCATGTTAATTTATCGGAATGTGATACCCTACGTAGCAAATATCATCATCATCATCATTATGATGACAGCCCCGTTAGCTTAGTTGGTAGTGAACCTGCCTTCTGCGCTAGGGGCGTGGGTTCGATTCCCATCTAGTGCAAACATTCATGTGATGAACAATTATGTTTTTTCTATATCTGGGTGTTAAAATCTATTTAAGTATGTATAAAAAAAATGGTTTGTATATCAGTCTATAGCAAGCATAGTACAAGCTTTGCTTAGTTTAGGGTCAGATGACCGTGTCTGTAAAAATAACCCTTTTTAATTTAATTTAAAATTCAAATAATAAATATGTTTTATGTTAATTTAATCATAAAACATATTTTTTCAGAAAAGCTGCACAATGTATTCATTAAATAAACATTAGTGGTACCATCTACAATCGTTGCTATATGAAAGTATAATTTGAATTGTTTATAAAATTGAAACAGAAAACGTATTAAAGTTCGCGAAGACAGCCAGTATTCATTCCAACCATTCATATGATACGTTTTATTGCACGAAGGTTTTATGTTTGTTTTGAATGCTGTAATATAAACACTACGACGTGAATATCAACCAGGTTTGTGAATCATCTGGGATTGTATATCAGCTCCTAACTCAAGAAATAGTTACAGGCTCAACGCCCTCTGCGTTTACCAACTAGTTCTAGAGCAGAAGGTCATATTAGAAAAAAAATAATATAGATCGGTATTTAGTGTAAGATCCACAGGAATCATTATCAAGACATCATAGTCATCAGCCAGAAGACATCCACTGCTCAACATTGGCCTCACCCTATGACACTAAACAACAGCCTTCCATCTGCATCCACTGAATGACCGCGACTCTCACGATGTCGTCGGTTCATCTAGTAGGAAGCCTACCTACGCTGCGTCTGGTTCGTGGTTCAAGAACCTTTCTTCCCCATCGGTTATTGGTTCTTCGAGCGATGTAGCCTGCCTATTGTCACTTCAACTTCTAAATTTTAATAGCTATTAATTCCAGGCAAGCGTGATCCACCGTAGGCCGCATCATCGCTTAACATCAGGCGAGTTGGCGGCCAAGGCAAACCTATTTTACAATAAAAAAACTATGTCGGTAGCTCTGGTCGGTTCTGGTGGCGAATATCCACATTCCGGATCTTATAGCGCTAAGAACCCTAGACAGACATAATACATCTAATTAATTCGTAAAATTATAATTAACAATATTATTGCTTTATGTCATCTATATAGATTAAATATCATATATAATGTTGTTCACCTAAAGCGTCGAATAAAAGATGCAATTATAAGATTCTGTTTTTACGTTAAAACAAAACTATTCTTCTTGTGAGTCAACGGAATGGAAGGTTCTACGAAATATTATGCAAATTATATGATCAGAGCGTCGATTCAATGTTCGATGAGTTCTCTACGAGCCATATATGGACGTAGTAGAGGTCTGTAACTAGTTAGGTGGCAACAGTATTTTACATTAAAGCCATCACGTCGCTGAACAAAAAATTGGATATTCCATAATCTATAGCACAATTATCCACGTTCTTTCAACAAATTCATTAAGCCGTTGCTTGCTTAAAAACTAAACCTTATTTTTTCAGAGTAAGTATTATAGTCGCTTGAAATACGGCCTTTGACAGATGATTCACTCTTTACTCTGGCTTTCCCAGCGGCCTTAAGGTTGCACAGGTACCTATTACGCAGCACTAGGCATGCGTTAGCACGAAATAAGTTATTATACTTATTTAAAACATCAATATCCTATTGAAGAAATAAAAAATACACCGTTACAAACACTTAGCACCATTCATGAATTCAGTTAAACAAGGTCAATATTCATCCTACAAGTAGGAACGGGTTCTAGTAGGTTGCACACGTTTTATTTGTCAGTAACTGATTATACAATGCTGATATATAATTATAGATAGGATATGTTTCATATTGTAACTTGAATTTTAAACCAAAATGTACAAAAACCCTGTATTTATTTTTCATATTTTTTTTTGTTAAGAAATAGTTGACCAAGAGTGTGTCAGCACATTAAATGGTAGAGTTCCGTACCCAAAACTATAATACGAGTTTATGGTACAATCATAGTCCAGAAATTGGTGGTTACAAAGATACATTTTAACAAATGGGTGGACAGCCAAAAATCAGACATGTATCATCCCCACTTAACATAGGAGTATTACATTCTCTTGGACATAGTGTTTATAGTTTAGTCAAAAAGAAAACGACTTGTGAAACATTCTTTGTTGAGACCATTTTACAAAATGGTCACTGACGAAGACGAAATCTTCGAAACACGATTTTTAATTTTGATCACTATCAACATTGTAAGTGACATGTTTCTATGTCTAATAGTTTAGAAATGAAGGGGTCATCTTTTTGCAATTTTGGCGGGTCATATTTTTCAAATAATCAACTTGATAAAAAAGTTATGTTTAAAACCTTACCTTCATTTTAAAATACCTAGTCAACGATACTGCACAAAAAAGGTGCAGCGAAAAAAAAGTTTTATCTCCATTTCACATGTACCAGACAGAGCCAACCCTAATATGTATTTTATAAACACTTTTATCATTGAGATCTATAATACCAAAACGGCAATTGTGCAAAGTTTCATGCACTTGTCTAAATAGCTATAGAATGTTCTAAAGACTGCCCCGGTGGCTCAGTGACTGCCCCGGTGGCTCAGTGACTGCCCCGGTGGCTCAGTGACTGCCCCGGTGGCTCAGTGACTGCCCCGGTGGCTCAGTTGGTAGTGAACCTAACTTCTGTGCTTGGGGGCGTGGGTTCGATTCCCATCTAGGACAAACATTTGTGTGATGAACATTTGTGTTTGTTCTATGTCTGGGTGTTAATATCTATTTAAGTATGTATTTAAAAATATATATGTACGTATATCAGTCTCTGGCAGCCATATTACAAGCTTTGCTTAGTTTGGGGTCAGATGACCGTGTGTGCAAAAAAATGTCCCAGAAATTATTTATTTATTATTTATTTAAGAACTAGGAAGGACGGACGGACAGTCGACAGACAGATGGACGGACAGAAGGCACTTACTTATAAGTGCGTTCTTTGTAGTACGGAACCCTAAAAATCGAGTAAAACGATCTTTTAATTGAAATTTAATACACTTCTTTTTAACTTGTGCATTATTCAATTTTCTTTGTTCGCTTCGCCAATATTTTTTTAGGGGATTTCACATCATAAAAAAACAAATTGCACAATTTAAATGATGAATTGTTAGGAACAAAAAGTCTATAGTTTTGAATAGGTGTGAGTAATGTAAAGACACGTGCATCGCCATTTACATCTGATTTATAGAGGTAAGAGCTCGTTCACACTGTATGATTAAGTTTTATTTGTTGGCCATCAAGTTCCGTGCCGTGATCGAAATACATTTTGCAACAGATTTTTTGATTTGGTTTGTTTGGGTAATACCACTAATAATTGATAATTGATACCACTGCCCCAGGGGAAGCAGGGGGGGGTGGTTATGAAGGACTCCCTCCCCGCCAGAAGGTTATGAAGGACTCCCTCCCCTTCCAGAATGTTATGTTATGAAGGACTCCCTCCCCGCCAGAAGGTTATGTTATGAAGGATTCCCTCCCTGCCAGAAGGTTATGTTATGAAGGACTCCCTCCCCGCCAGAAGGTTATGTTATGAAGGACTCCCTCCCCTTCCAGAAGGTTATGTTATGAAGGACTCCCTCCCCGCCAGAAGGTTATGTTATGTTAGTACATCTGAACTAAAACATTGCGACCTTTATATCTTTACAATTTCCACAAATTATATTTACATGAACTATTTGTTTACAAAATGTGAAGTTCAAATAAATGCTAAGCAAGTTATCGTTGAACGATATAATTATGTTCCGGTGACCTCGCTCGCCTCTATAGGATTTTTTTGTTTGTAAATAATTGTCTTTAAGTTTTAACAATTAATTTTATGTAAGGAGTCATCGATGACGGATACGAGTATTACGTTTTCTGTCTGTACGAGCCGTTTCTCTGCGGTTAAGAGCTACATTGTATGTGAGCTTTATAGCTTTTTCTAGAAACACTCGAATCCCTGAGAAGCAGCTGGCGTGAGGCGTGAGGCGAGCTGCCGATAAGAATATCAAATAGAAGCAGCTGCGGTCTGTTGCTGAGGTCTATTTATATTTCTAAGTCATGACAATACTGAGAATAAATATAAATAGAAATCAGTAGTCATCATACTTTTATTGCGTACATTTGTGTTAGTTTAAAATGTGTTTTCTGTTTGTTCTATTGTTGTTCTTTTCGGAGGCGGCTCTAGCGCGTGACATGACACAGTTATGTTATCAAGCACGCGGCAACTTGACACTTAGAGCTAATCTATAGTACTAATATTATAAACTGATATTATAAAGAGAAAAGATTTGTATTTTTGGATGTTTGTAACGAAATAAGTCAAAAACTACTGAACCGATTTTAAAAATTCTTTCACTGTTGGGTATCTACACTATCCCCGGGTGACATGGACTATATTATATTTTTATAGTTTAGCTTAATTATCGCATTTAGTGAAGCAATACCATGACGCTTATAAACAGTCGTGTATTTTGCTACTTCTATTTTTGAAGTTTTTCTCACATTTTTCGAAAAGTATTGCTGTAATGTAAAATCTAGCTTTGCTGTTCCCTCCATAATTATGAAATCTGTGTATCAAGATATCGTAGACATCATGTAATAAATATCTATTATAATGAATTAAAAAAACAGGGATAATAACGCAAATCACTCTTACTTTCTTCTTTTTCTTCTTTAGAGCGAAATGTTTTGTTTCGGTTTTTTCGGTTTCTTAGATAAAACATAAAATTGTGATATGACACCATTTTTGTAATTATAAACTCACCATGGAAGAACACAAACTTAAACCAGAATGACCAAAATTGCTAAAAGTCGGAAAAGAGGGCCTTATAGCAATAAACTCTCTACTTATGACAATATAGTATTGTGAGATCTCCAATTAATTATAATATAATAATAATATTGACATTGAAAGTGAGAACGTAATATTTTAATTTTAGATTATGTACTTGTACCTAAACCTTAAATATTTAAATTCTCCCCAGATATACAATACGCAAACAACAATTATAATATTGGACAAAGAAAAGACATCAACGCGCACGGTAATCTTTCCTCACAGGTAACAATAGAGTGAGTCATCACAGAAATTTTCAGAACCTAGTTTTCTACGTACTAGAACCTAGATAGTTCTTAACTGTTGTAGCATTCGTATTAGAATCTCTTACAATACGAATGACGTAATGGAATAACCCATGTACAAAAAATGAGACAAAAGTACGCGAAACCAGTACTAATGCAAACATTAGTAGTAAACTAAACCATTACAATACTACACACATCGCTGTATTACTACACTACTTTATACTGTAGGTATACTGTAGGCAGCTCATCTTATGAACAGTTGTATGGTTCAGTTGAGGGTAAACCCTACTCTGCACTGAATGCTTGTTATCAATTCAAACAATCAAGATACAACGTCGTGAGAAAACAGCTTAAACAGACTCTCAGGTCAATGAAACAAGGTAGATATATCGTAGTACAATTATCGTTGCAAGTGGTAGCAGCGTGCACACGTGTGACACAGTGAGTGATTACCGCACGACTCGACACCTCGCCAGCTGACGGCGGCGCGAGCGCAGGCCGCCAGACAAGCCGGCGTCACGCGACGCGCGACGCAAGCTCGCTGCACACTTGCGACTCGCGCCTCTATTACTGCTTTGTATTTATTTATTAAGGAACAGCAAACAGCCATATTATGAAATATTAACAACATGGATATAGATTAATAAACTTAGTAATAATACAGCCCACAGCACTATTCACAGATTACTTATAGAATTATACTAATTTACCGCTAGAAGTAGTTGACTTGCAACACAAATTATTAAAAAAAAAAAAAAAAAAAAAAAAAAAAATGTAATGCCTTTGAAAAGTATTAACCCTTTTAATTTTTAGGATGCCTGGAATACGCTCTTAGCGATAAGGCTGTCAGTGTTGCACTATTTTTTAAGTGTGTTTTTCTGTCCCATGTATGTAAATTCTTGTGTAAACAATAAAGTACCCTATATCTATCTTTATTACTTTTAAAATCCACCAAAACTTAACTGTAAAATTATTAAGAATAATGCCGATTACAATAATTTCGTTTTCGACGCAAGCTCTACGAGACCATTGCTGCCGTTGTTTCCGTGGCCATCTTCTGATCACATATTTGTCAGAAATCTAATAGAATAAGAAGTTTAATTTACAAGCAACGTTGCCAGTCAAGATTAAAGTAACGGGTAACAAAACGCAAGCGTGCGCGGCGAGTTCCGACGTACTGTAGTTGTGGGTACACCCACGAGGTCGGCCGACACTAGCGGCCAAGGTTACTTACTGTAATGTAGAGCGTACTATGTGTAGCTTACTGTGATGTGTGGGTACCTACTGTTTAATTCGTAAGTTACTTCGTATACTTAGATAGTGTCTGTGGCGGCACTTTATACTTCGTCACTCTAATATTATAATATACGAAATTAAAAATAAGTTCTAACCTGTGATTTCCTTTGTAAAGTCACTAACAACATGGACCAGGGATATTTAACTGTAGCACTGTTCATGGATATGACAAAAGCCTTTGATCACGTGGACCACGAAATTCTCCTTAACAAGTTGGATGCATATGGGGTTAGAGGCACTGCCAACCAACTGATAAGATCATATCTTAGTGATAGAGAACAGGTTACTCACATTAACAGAATTTGTCCTAAAACTAAATCTGAAAAAATCTATCCATCTGGATTAAGAAAGATTCATTCTGGTGTGCCACAAGGCAGTATTATGGGTCCTCCTCTTTTTCTAGTTTATATAAATGATTTACCCAAAGCAACACAACATTCTGTAACTCTCTTTGCAGACGATTCTACTATTTTATTCACAGGATCTAAGAAAAATACTACTAAACTAGAAAACGACATTAATGATTCTTTGACATCTGTTATTAATTGGTTAGACAACAATAATTTAAAAATTAATTTGGAAAAAACTAATATAATTAATTTTAGACAAAGACTTAGTCGGCTACACCATCAAAGTCTTGACATCAATTATTGTGGACACAAAATTGACGAAGTTGAAACCACAAAATTTCTAGGACTGCAGATAGATAATAAACTTACATGGAAACAACACATACACTTACTATCGAAACGCGTCATCCAATTCTCATATGCCCTGTACAAACTCAGTAAAATTTCAAACCAAGAAACTATACTTACGGCATATCATGGTTATGTTGCTTCCATATTAAGGTACGGAGTAATTTTTTGGGGTAACTCCACAGATAAGTTAGTAGCTTTTAAAGCACAAAAAATATGTATTAGGGCTATATGTGGTTTGCGACAAAGACAATCGTGTAAGGAGTCTTTTTTATAATTAAAATTAATGACCCTTCCATGTATCTACATAAGCGAAGTCGCCCTTTTCGTCAAAAAGAATCAAGAACTTTTCCCAAAATTTAATCTCGGTAGTAGACGGGAAAAAGAGGTAAGATTTCCAAAACGCACAAAAACGTCTCTAATGTTAAAAAGTGTTTTTTGTACGGCATCGATAATCTATAATAAATTACCACGATCAATTCGTGACTGGAGCGATATAAACAGCTTCAAAAACAGGCTCAACGTATTCCTTATTTCTAAAGCATACTATTCCCTAGATGACTTCTTAAATGATAAAAAAATTGAATGAAATGTGCATGTATTTTAATAATATTTTTATTTGACATTATTCATTATTAATTGTATAGCTTAATCTAAAATGACTTTTGTATTATTATTTTGACTGATATTTATGTAATTAGATAGTTTAAGTAACTGCTTGTATGCTGACAAAGCGGGGACCTGGAGATCTTTAACTTTATACACAATATGTACCAACTTTGTAACCCAGGCTCACGAGCTCAATAAATTGAATTGAATTGAATTGTTTTTTTATGACAATGGGACAATTAGTCTGTTTGTTAACATTTGACCACAAAAAGCTGAATAGATCTCGATGAAAGGCAAATATTTTGATGAAAAATATACGAGTAGGTATTTCAACACTGTTTCTTACGCAAATCACTAATTTCTTTCATCTTCAACGTTGTATAAAGTACATAATATAATAATACTCGGGAAACGCGAAAATACTTAGAAAACGCAAGGAATACTCGGCAGATGCGAGGAATACTCAGGAAATGCAAGGAATACTCGAGAAACGCAAAGAATACTCTAAAAACCCTAGAAATACTCGGAAGACACTACGAATACTTGGGAAACGCAATTAATACTCGGGAAACCCAAGGAATACTCGGAAAACGCGGTGAATACTCGGAAAACGCGGTGAATACTCGGGAAATGTGGGGAATACTCGGGAAATGCAAGGAATACTCGAGAAACAGAAAAAATACTCTAAAAACCCAAGGATTACTCGGAAGACAATACGAATACTTGGGAAACGCAATGAATAAGTACTCGGAAAACGCAAGGAATACTCGGAAAACGTGGTGAATACTCGGGAAATGTGGGGAATACTCGGAAAATGCAAGGAATACTCGATAAACATAAAGAATACTCTAAAAACCCGAGAAATACTCGGAAGACACTACGAATACTTGGGAAACGCAATGAATACTCGGGAAACGCAAGAAATACTCGGAAAACGCAAGGAATACTCGGAAAACGCGGTGAATACTCGGGAAATGTGGGGAATACTCGGGAAATGCAAGGAATACTCGAGAAACGCAAAAAAATACTCTAAAAACCCAAGGAATACGTGAAAGACACTAGGAATACTTGGAAAACGCGAAGAATACTCAGGAAACGCGAAGAATACTCCGGAATTAAAACCCGAAACAAACGTCAAGTAAGTAACTGTGCAAGCAAACTAGCTCTCGGTGTATCGGTGTTGCATACATTCGTGGGGGTACTGTATTAAGTAGTTATTGAGGTTAGCACGTTAACATATTTTGTATTCACAACGTACACGTTATAACTAGCGTGTTGAATGAAATCACTATAATTTTTCCTGCGTAAAAACCACCAAATATTATAAATGGACAATCGTAGGTTGTTTGGAGAAGTGGACATGCGAGTGAGCTCGTAGGAAGGAAGTGTCACTGGTAAACCCGACTTAATCATGCACTTCATGAAAAACTAACATAATAGATAAGATATCATCATCATACCGTTATATAATGATACCTATAAGGTAACACAACGCTTCACGTCACAGATCTAGTCAGTATTCTGAGAAGATGCATCCCATAACAAGATGTCACCGTTCGAACTGTGTTCCCCAAATATTACGAATTGGAAACGGATCCTCTGTAATCACATCAGAAACACTTTAACTGGAATCTCAGCCTTATTATTAAAGTATAGCATGTCTGTCTGCATAAATTTAACTTATCCTAAAACGCGAAAAATTCCCTATTCCATACCTTTTATATGAAATGCTGCTTATAAAATTATAATCATGCTGTGTACCCAACTACACATATATATTAGTCAAAATATGTTTGAAATTGTATACTCTCCTAGTTTCCAAATTGTATACTCTCCTAGTTTCAAAATTGTATACTCTCCTAGTTTCAAAATTATATACTCTCCTAGTTTCAAAATTATATATTCTCCTAGTTTCAAAATTATATACTCTCCTAGTTTTAAAATTGTATACTCTCCTAGTTTCAAAACTATATACTCTCCTAGTTTCAAAATTATATACTCTCCTAGATTCTAAATTGTCATACTCTCCTAGTTTCTAAATTGTCATACTCTCCTAGTTTCTAAATTGTATACTCTCCTAGTTTCAAAATTATATACTCTCCTAGTTTCAAAATTGTATACTCTCCTTGTTTTAAAATTCTTATGTCTATATTTTGTATATACATATATTTTGTGTTTTTTTAATGTATTATTTACTCGTGTTTTTGTGCAAATAAATTATCTTATCTTAAAAATGCATCTGTATGTGAATTTCATAATGTGTAATAAATAATTGAATACAAAATAAATAAATATAAGGTCGGGGAAAAAGTTTCTTCGTATTTTATAAACAAATTCAAGACATATTTTTTTCAAGTTTAATTACATTTGATTATAATATATATGTGCCATTTTGTTCGATAACTTGTTGCCATCTTGTAGGTAGTGACATGATCCCGTTGCTGTAGAAATTTTGGGACTTCTGATCAAAACAATGCAACAAGTAGTTTTGACAGTCCTCTCTGGATGTTAATCTAACACTACCCAAAAAATTCTGAAGAGACCGAAACAGGTGGAAATCTGAGGGTACAAGGTCAGGGCTATATGGTGGATGCATTAACACTTCCCAACCAAGCTCTCTCAATTGTTGCTGAGTGGCCAAAGATGTGTGCGGTCTGGCGTTATCATGATGAAAGACCACGCCCTTTCTGTTGATCAATACCGGCCGTTTTTTCTCAATTTCTTGTTTGAGTGTCATCAGCTGTTGGCAGTAGAGATCCGAATCGATGGTTTTGCCCGGCGGTAAAAGCTCATAATGAACGATGCCCTTCCAATCCCACCATACACACAGCATCACCTTATTACGTGTTAATCCGGGTTTCGCTACAGTCTGTGGTGCTTCACTGCCCTTTGACCATGATCGTTTGCGCACATTCTTGTCGTAGGTGATCCATTTTTCATCACCAGTGATCAATCTTTTCAAAAACGGTTCGGTTTCGTTACGTTTTAACAGAGAATCGCAAATGCGCACACGATTCATTTGGTTTCTTTCAGTGAGCTCGTGTGGCACCCAAATATCGAGGTTTTTTTATACCCAGACTTTTTCAAATGGGTCAAAACTGTTTTGTGGTCGATCCCCAGTTCTTCAGCTACGTCGTAACTACTAATATGCCGATCTTGCTCCACTTTTTCAGAAATGGCAACGACTTTATCCGTAACAGGGCGACCAGAGCGAGCTGCATCTTTGACATCAAAATTTCCGGACTGAAAACGCTTGAACCAACATTGTGCTACTTTTGATGACACTGCATTAGGTCCATAAACGTCACATATTTAATTCGCGGCTTGTGTCGCATTTTTCCCTTTTTGTCATAAAACTTCAAAATATATCGAATTTCTTCGTTAGATTCATTCATTTTATCGAACAAAAAAAACAATTGAAAAATGGCGGGAAATAACTTTTTACTTTTTGAATTCCTTTTTTAAAATGTCATATTTTTAATGGTATCAAAACCAGCCAGATACAAACAGTACAACCGATGAGATTTTACTACAACTTTATACATACAAAATACGAAAAGACTTTTTCCCCGACCTATTACAATATCGTTAATACAAGAGTATTGTCCATGTAATTTAATAGCTGTTTTTCGCGATTTCTGGGTCCCTTAAGGGCCTTAAGTCCTAGTTGTTCATAATAATAATCATCCCAACCTATCTATGTTTAATAAATCTTCTAAAATGTCTAATCTTGTTTGTGTAAGTCAGTTATTTTCACCACCAACTATCGAACAATCTAAATATGTATATATAAAAAATCAAAGACATACAATACAATATTTAACTTATAAAACAAACATGAATGTGTATAAAATTCTAATAACAGTAATATTCTAATAGGTAAAATGGCATTACTCATAATTTTATAAGGCTTTTAGTGGAGTAACTGCCCCCGCTACGCACTCAATGCCACGGGTCGAGGTTGCACCGTGACGTCACAGAGCACAGATTAAACAATAATACAGGTTCGTGCTCGGTACGGGGGAGTCACCTGTATTACTTGCATTCACAACTATAGTCTGTACGGAGTAGCATGGTGCCTGAAAAGACGTTTTAAAATTTATTACGACCTTCTTGGGTGCCTGTGACATTAGCCGAACTGCCCGCTTTATTATGGTAACTTGCAACTCGCGATTAAGTCGCAATATTTGACGTTTCAGTCATAGTGAAACTGTCTAGTTTGAGTCTACTTACATACTCAGGGGGCCATTTGGGTAATGTTACAGACACCATGCTACACGGCACAGACTATATAGTTAGTTGATGAATGCAAGTAGTGCAAGTGATTCCTCCGTAGGCCCGTACCGATCTGATGAGGTGATCTGCGAACTGTTTCGAACACAATGACAATTTTACCACTTGACACCTATTACTTTCCGTCCCTTATGAAAATAGTACACTTCTGTAGCGTAGTCGTGCGAGTACTTTAGTTCGTGTTTATATTTAGACTGAGAACTTGAAAAAAATCTAAAAAGCTTAGCAAAAATGCCGTCTTGCTCAATTATGTAATTAGTGCGGAAAGAATAGATACTATAACATCTACCTTTTTATGCCATGGATGGCAAACAAGCTAACGGGACGCTTGATGGTAAGCGGTCACCTTCGCCTATGGATACCTGTTACACCAGGGGCAGCACAGATACGTATCAAAATCCGTTGCGTGGTTTAGGAGTAGGCGGATGTACAGGCAGACAGACGCGGAAAGAAACTTTATTTTGTATACTATGTAGAGAAAAGATATGAAAGTTAGCGCGTAAATTTGTATGTTTTTCCACACTCAACTCTTAATCAAATGTGGTATGGAGATAGCATAATATATACCCAGGATTAGCACAGGACTTATTATCCCGAAACTAATGATTCCTGTAAAATAGCGGGTGAAACCACGGGGTGCTACTAGCCTAGCCATGCACCTAGTCTTCCGAAGTAGTGAGGTCACCACCACCACAACAGGTCATGACTGCTCCATTAGACCAGGTACTGTACCTACATACGCATCATGAAGTGCGTTAGATTAGAATGGAGTTCACGTCGCACGACCAGCCTCGTGCCTACTGATGAGCTCGTGATGTCAATGGAGCTGGTCTACGTGAGCCCTGGCACCACCACCACTACCGCTGATGACGATGTAGGTATTATATCTGATGTATTTAATCGATATATTGTCCAAAATCTTCGAAATCGTTAATCATCACGGGGAACACGCATTAGTAACACATGCCTACCTGACTGAATATATACTTGAGACATCTTACCTAACCGGTTACGTTTATAATATATTTAAATGTATGCTTTTGAATGTTTGCTAATCTAAGTAGTGATTTCATTCATTTCTTAGAACAACAACACAAAAGCATGCAATTGGTAGCGGTGTCTGGTCACTCTAACTTAACTCTTATCAATGTTATTGTTTTCATTACTCATGATTTTAATATCTGTGAAGATTCTGCAGCATTTGTAAGGCGACCCACTATCACATTTTTAAAATCACAATAAAAAACTATTCATTAAACAAACATTAAATAATTCTGCCTCAATTATGTAAACAAAACTAATTGAATGCCAATTGCCTTTAAATTGTTTCCGTTAAATAACTTGAGCAAGTCGGTGCGAGTTTGTACAGTTGTTATTCACGACCACACAATGCGAAATTATCTTTTGATTACCAGCGAAATGGGCTGTCAGGAGTGGAGAGCCGCCGACAGTTTCTGGAATCATTATTTCACAACATTCCCGCAGGTTTCATTCATTCCCTAATCTAATAACGACGGCTGTAGCCGGCGCGAACAAACAGCCCTTCTGCGTACTACTTAATTATTGCCGCCTTGTTTTTATGTTGCACCGTTTTTTTACGAGCATTCTTATGCAGTTAGTCAATGGAGGCTGAGACAAGTCGCCGCGAGTCGTTTGGTCAACGGCCCGGCGGCGGCGCGGGCGCCACCGCCGCGTGCCGGTTACCGTTGCTGAGCCGTCATTCATACTGGTGCTCCTATAAAGCGAAACCTGCGTATATCACGTTAGTTGTGAGACGTACTCACCTATAATTATTCAAAATTAAACATTCAGTAGATGAGTCAAATTAAAAAAAGGTTAGGGTTTTTACATACACCTAGAGCACGTGCCATTTGTTATTTTCAAAGCAAAACATCCTTAGCGGACATATGTGTTGGTGTGTCATCATACAGTTCTTGAAATCTTTAATCATTAAGTTTTTATGCATATAACGGAAAGCCCTGGTTTGGTTTGCATTCTCAGTACCTATGTTGGAAACCTAACCTAAGTCATTTGCACGTTGTGTAATTAATTAATCAAACTAGATAATAAGTGTAAGTGGCATTAGCCGTTCTTATTATTATTCAATAAAATAAATAAATAAACATTGTTCCGGTCGTTTTCGGTCAATATAATCAATGTCGGATCGCGATCGTGTGCCGCCCGCGCCGCGCCGCACTGCAATGTAGCAACGTTTCGATGGTGTACCTACCTATCCCTACGCACCTTAGCGGTCTCAGAATCATTGTGTGCGTAGTTGATCATGCCACAGTTTCGCGTCCTGATCCTATGCTTACATTCACGTTTAGCCCATGTTGATTGTTCTCAGTATCGCTGGAAGGCGGCACGTGAAAGGCTGCGACTGTGACGCACAAGCGCCGGCGCCGGCGCTAGAGCCATAAATACTCGTTGCAGATTAAACAGCCTTGGTCCCTTTTATATGGATTCCAGTAAATATAGTCAATCGTTGTTTGGCATCCGCTTCGCTTCGCTGTGCGCACGCACCCCTGTTTACTAAAAACTAAACAATTAGGATCGGATAACGTCATTCATAACTCGCATTCCTGTTATTCGAATAAGTTCTTTGAACAAAATATAATGAATGAATTTATACCATCAATAGAGCAGATGAGACAAAGATCTTTCCAGTTTTTTAGGACTCGATTCCAGAGAAGTTAGTCAGTGTATTTTGGGAATTAATTTTTCCCGGGGTTTACCAAATAAGGAGATGATTGAAGACGCAAGAAACAGTATCATGCCCGTCTTCATGAATGAAATCATCGTTGTCCAGGAAGCTTCTTCAACTATTGGCCTTATTTAAAATTCTGCCTTGTCATGTCGGTGACAGGCTTGATAATGATGAAGCTAGTAATGTTGAATAGTAACTGAGTACTGCCTGAGGAGTGACGTCACTTATTTTGGAGGTTTTCAGCATTTTCTAGTAGTGAAGTGACACCGCCCACCACCCAGACTATTATGATTTGTAGTTCTGTTGTTTAGTCACCAAATTACTTAACCGGTCGTTCGACCCTGACTGTGACCGGAGACGTAGTGTCAGCATGTATTCCTGCGGTCTCAACTCAGGTTGCAGAGAAGAAAATATGTAGCCCAGGATAATAATAACCTTTCCAATCATAAAAAAATAATCTCTGAGTGTATTTACGCTTTAACGTCATATCAAGTAGGTACATTAAGGAATTACGATGTAATTATTGTATATTTTATGTATATTAATAATTTTGTAGATGACCTTCCGCAACTATCTCCTACCATAGTTTATTAGAAAATCCAAATTTAAAGTTGATAAAACTTAATAATGTAAGTAATATTTTATCATACACAACTTAAAAAATAGAAAACTAACGAAAACAATAATAAACTTAATAATCTAATAATAGTTGATAATCTCGTCTTTAAAAGCAAAAGTTGCGTCATAAGCAAACGAAGTGATGTGTCAGTATGAATGTGAACTGGTGGCCCACATGGCAGGTCCTTGACCTCGCCTCCACAGCCGGGCTGCAGTGAGCACGGAGCACCGCCACCGTGGAGGCCCCGGCGGCGACGCGACACACATCACGCATGCAACCACACTGTGCTCTAGTGTCCAATCATTATAGATATCTGAGTCACATTTTAAAGAACAATCACACAACAGTCACAATCTACTCGTAGCTAGCTGTCTAGTTATCACATATAAAGGCCGTTTCAGATCTAAGCGGAATTCGCTACCGCTCTGTAGGAAGCGAAAAATACCGCGTGGTATTCCGCTGGCAGTTCATACAAATACCCGGCGGAATAGCGTTCGATATTTTTCGCTACCTACAGCGGTAGCGAATTCCGCTTAGATCTGAATAGGCCTTAATGCGCCTGAAAATGCGTCATCTACTGTAAAAGTCCCGATTCCAAATGACAATGACAAAATGCTGTAAGCACGGGTCTATCCCTGAATAATTAACGAGTAAACAGCCGTGGTCGTGGCACCGTGCAAGTTTTAAATGAAACGGCATACACAAGGACACAGGGATCGGCTGATTGTAGGCTAAAGCTTTGCTCGTTACATATTAAATCTTGCTTTTACAAAACAAACACTGTTAGTGAGTATTAATAGAAATACTAAGTAAAGCTATCAAAATCAACATACATTTGATATCAACTGGTCAAGAAACAATGTCTTTATGTATCCACTAACTAGAAATTTCAATCAAAATCAACCCAAAAAATGCCTTCTCTGAGCACCGCAAGTCGCGAATCGTTTCTATTCCGTACAGCCAAGGAATGGACCAACCTGCCGGGTTCCGCGTCTCCTGAGAGAGATATACAGGGTGTTTGGTAGAGGGTCCGACAAATCAAATGAGCGTGTTCGGGGGCCCATTTGGAAAATACAAGTTGGCCAAAAAAAATCCCTGACCCTCCAATTTTTTTTAAGTTTTTTTTTGTGAATTTTCCCATTTTCACCAAAATTGTACCTATTTACCTCCATAACATTTGTAAAATCTGTTTTAGACCGGATGTTTTTACTTGAATTTGGTCTCTAATACACCTTCAGGCCACGCAAAGCAAAATTGGGTACAAAACAAAGCTAACTAACTGATTTAGAGCTCATAGAGTGAAAAAATGAAAATAAAAATTACCTCATAGTTCAACTTTCACAGTGATCTAAAAAAAAAACACTAGCAATTCGGGAGGTAATATGCATTTAAAAACTTCTCTATTTATTACTTATTACAATGACATACTAAGTTGGTATAAAACTTACCAACTTGTTGAATAAATGAGGCAGAAGGGAAAATTCAAACAACAGAAATAAATACAATTATTTATTTAATTTAAATTTTGTTCGAACACAGCTCCTCTGTTATGAATACACGCCCGGTATCTACGGCGTATTTCTTTTGTAGTCGTGTTCAGCGTCATTTCTACTTTCATTTTTGAAAAAGCATCCCCAATTCTCGTCACCAATTCTTCTTTTGTGTTTATTTCAACTTCGTACACCAACTCTTTAGCACGTCCCCAGACATAAAAATCGAGTGGTGTTAGGTCTGGGGAACGTGCGGGCCATTCAATTGGGCCACCTCTCCCAATCCATGAATTGGGGAAAACGTTGTCTAGGTACTCGCGTACTATGTTCCGGTAGTGAGCCGGGCAGCCGTCATGTTGAAATACAACTGCCCGGTCATCTTCAAAAATCGGCAGGTCACTCATTAATTCCGGTAGGTCATTCATTAAAAATTCTAGGTAATTTTCCCCATTCAGTGTATCTGGGAGATAATGGGGTCCTATGAGGTCTCTCCCAATGACACCTGCCCATACGTTGACCGAAAACTTATGTTGGTGTGAGGCCTCTCTAGTCGCGCGAGGATTTTGCGATTCCCATCTGTGGAGATTATGTTGGTTAAAGATGCCCTCTCTCGTGAATTTAGATTCATCCGTCCAGAGAATGGTCGACGGAGAAAGAAGAACTAATAACAATGGTTTTATACCTGCTCGTCGTAATTGGTCCCTTACTTTACGTAGATGACACATTTTTTTATTTCTAGAGTTGTTACTTAGAATCCTATTTTAACTCAATAAGCTGGTAAGTATTATACCAATTTAGTATGTCATTGTAATAAGTAATAAATAGAGAAGTTTTTAAATGCATATTATCTCCAGAATTGCTAGTTTTTTTTTTTTAGATCACTGTGAAAGTTGAACTATGAGGTAATTTTTATTTACATTTTTTCACTCTATGAGCTCTAAATCAGCTATTTAGCTCTGTTTTGTATCCAATTTTGCTTTGCGTGGCCTGAAGGTGTATTAGAGACCAAATTCAAGTAAAAACATCCGGTCTAAAACAGATTTTACAAATGTTATGGAGGTAAATAGGTACAATTTCGGTGAAAATGGGAAAATTCACAAAAAAAACCTTTAAAAAAATTAGGGGGGTCAGGGATTTTTTTTGGCCAACTTGTATTCTCCAAATGGGCCCCCGAACACGCTCATTTGATTTGTCGGACCCTCTACCAAACACCCTGTATAATAGGTCGGGGAAAAAGTCTTTTCGTATTTTGTATGTATGAAGTTGTAGTAAAAATCTCATCGGTTGTACTGTTTCTATCTGGCTGGTTTTGATACCATTAAAAATATGACATTTGAAAAGAGGAATACAAAAAGTAAAAAGCAATTTCCCGCCATTTTTCAATTGTTTTTTTGTTCGATAAAATGAGTGAATCTAACGAAGAAATTCGATATATTGTGAAATTTTATTACAAAAAACTGAAAAATGCGACACAAGCCGCGAATAAAATTTGTGACATTTATGGACCTAATGCAGTGTCATCAAGAGTAGCACAATGTTGGTTCAAGCATTTTCAGTCCAGGAATTTTGATGTCAAAGATGCAGCTCGCTCTGGTCGCCCTGTTACGGATAAAGTCGATGCCATTTCTGAAATATTAGTAGTTACGACGTAGCTGAAGACCTGGGGATTGACCACAAAACAGTTTTGACCCATTTGAAAATAACTGGGTATACAAAAAAACTCGATATTTGGGTGCCACACCAGCTCACTGAAAGAAACCAAATGAATCGTGTACTCATTTGCGATTCTCTATTGAAACGTAAAGAAACCGAACCGTTTTTGAAAAGATTGATCACTGGTGATGCAAAATGGATCACCTACGACAAGAATGTGCGCAAACGATCATGGTCAAAGGGCAGTGAAGCACCACAGACTGTAGCGAAACCCAGATTAACACGTAATAAGGTGATGCTGTGTGTATGATGGGATTGGAAGGGCATCGTTCATTATGAGCATTTACCGCCGGGCAAAACCATCGATTCGGATCTCTACTGCCAACAGCAGATGAAACTCAAACAAGAAATTGAGAAAAAACGGCCGGAATTGATCAACATAAAGAGTGTGGTCTTTCATCATGATAACGCCAGACCGCACACATCTTTGGCCACTCAGCAAAAATTTAGAGAGCTTGGTTAGGAAGTGTTAATGCATCCACCACATAGCCCTGACCTTGCACCCTCAGATTTCCACCTGTTTCGATCTCTTCAGAATTCTTTGGGTAGTGTTAGATTAACATCAAGAGAGGACTGTCTAAACTACTTGTTGCATTTTATTGATCAGAATTCCCAAAATTTCTACAGCAACGGGGTCATGTCACTACCTAAAAGATGGCAACAAGTTATCGAACAAAATGGTACATATATATTATAATTAAATGTAATTAAACTTGAAAAAAATATGTCTTGAATTTGTTTATAAAATACGAAGAAACTTTTTCCCCGACCTTATATAATCTAGATCTTTTCAAGGTCAGATTGTAAAGGTAGGTATCCACTAAGCCTACTTGCTTTATCTTCGATCACATCGTCCCTTATCAACAGACGAGTACTATTACTTACGCGATAAAAAAAGAATCAGGGAATTACATATTTTACTTATTACAACATTAATGAGCACAGATGCAGGATGCAGACGGAGCGCACACGTAAATCTGAATTTAAATTTACACTAAAACCTGTCTTCATGGAACATGACGGCAATCGTTCTTTAAATAGCGCACTGCTACGGAAAATCCGTTCGACGAGGTGTTGTTAGACCATGTTTAAACAGTGGATACACGCAACAAATGGAAATGTGTTAAGTGTGTCCAATGTGCCGTAGATAGAGCGAGTGTGCGGCGGTGGGTGTGTGCGTGACGCGGGTCACGTCACGCCAGTGGACGGTAGTGTCATCACGTGTGGCAGCGCGGGGGGGGCGCAGGCCGAGACACGTGCACTACGTCATGGATTGCGATAACACTCGACTTCTAGTGCTGCCGCACACTGACCCACCGCTGGCGGACACAAGAGCTGGACAAAACTTTACATACATTCCGTATGGTATCGGCGCACACTGAGCGTTCAAGTGGCCGCTTTCGACCCTCAAGCTCGACGCTTGTTTTGTGATCGTGTATATTATCGCCCGCGCAAATATGGCTACAATCGCCCACTTCACTCCGTCTGTATAATAAATCAATAACGCAATCCAGTGTTACGATTTATAATCACAAACTAACACGTCCAACTCCGAAAAATACTGAGCCAAAATGTGCATACTTCTAGCCACTAGTGACAACTACTTGGGGGCTGCGTACAAGCAAGAATGATATGATCGTTCTTGGTACAAGCTACAAATAGCCACAACTAGTGGCTCGGCTTAACCACCAGTGGTGTCCGGTCACTAGTGTCCGCACTGAGTGTGCGGCAGAATTTTACAATCGTCCGATAGATTGCAGCTAACCGCTGAAGAAGCATGACTATCTTATCTTTACAGACAAGCCAACTTGCTACATCAGCAACATTATGGAAAAATTGCAAATGTTACATTACGGTGAGTTTACAAGAGCACGTGATGGATAGGTACAGCTCACGGCAGGGGACTAGGCGCTGTTGTATCAACCTTACAAATAAATGAGCGTGATATCTTGAGTTATCATTACATTACCATCATAACGCGGTGAATAAACATTGTAATTTAAAAGAATTGTAGAAACTTATACAATGTCTTCTTGGTTTCGTGTTCACGAAACCAAGAAGACATTGTATAAGTTTCTACAAACGCGCAGCTACAAGGAGACAGAAGATTTATTAAAGATTTTATCATGATACTTATAATACTTACCTACTCTAAACTGCTTTACTTATAATTAAATATACTAGGAAATGCATTTATATTCTATTTATTCTTGTTTATAGTGATAATATATATATATAAATAAATATATTTATGCAATGATAATATATATATAATAACATATTTATACTTATTCGTTATATTAGTTTTTTATTGAGCACCCATAATTTACCTATCTTTAATTTCCTATTTAATAACATTAACAAAATATTATGCTAACTAGAGGCTAACAAAATATTGTGTTTAATAATCCGTATCAGTTTCCTGCGATACAGTACAGGTGCCTGCCTAACAATCCAAACAAAACTCTAGTGGCGCAATTGTTCAAAAAAACATTTCAGAGAACTTACCTACGCACATGCAGTAGAGAGTTTGTTTAAAAAGCAGGTCATAATCGGCGGCAATCATTACCTAGAATGTTCGTAATTCCGGGCAAGTTACCCAAACCTCGGCCTTTCAAGGATGCCAGTGACGCGCGGTTACAACAGACAGACCCACTATCTGCCCCAGACCTCTGAATATCGATATCATGGTTTCGCTGACGCTTGTTGCGCAATATATAGCTTGTTTGCTAATTCAACTCTATTCCCCACATCTTTGAGTATAAATTCTATACTCAAAGGCTAGGATATAACCTAATAATTACGTATTTTTCATACAATTGATTATTTCATAATATCATTTGAGATCCTGACGTTTTCACAGTTCGGTTATTATGGTACATCATCGTTTTACTGACAACATATTTTCCAAAATGGTCCTTCCATACAATACTCATTAATTTATTGCACATTACGAAATTCATATACTTAAGTACATATTATGTTAGGTAGCATGTTTAAGGTAGACTGTATCACATGTCATAATGACCCTGATTGTGTACCTCACATGACAACAGAGTACAGAGTGGATCCATTTATTCAATAATTGATTTGTCTATAAAGTACTCGTCTAGGCAGTAAGCAGTATGTTTTTAGGGGTTTGGCTAATTCATTATCGTTTTCTTCTTCCATGTGATAGAGTGTGCGCAAGAGCTTCATGATGTTATTCCACCTTCCCCCTTTTACTACAGGACAAGTAGAAGGACTGCACACTACCACCCCTTCCCTTCCCCTTTAATGGTTGACTACAATTCTTTGGAATTTCCATTGGGTCGTCTTTTATGATACGTACTGCCCAAGAATGGAACTATGCCGTCTTCCTTGTTTCCTGAGAACTACAATCTAGGCATCTTCAAGGCTAGAGTGAATACGGCGTCGCTTACCATCAGGCAAGTTGGTGGCCAACCGTAGATCTATTCTATAAAGATGAAAAAATTAAACATACGCAATCAAAATTTTATATTGCAAACTAATATATTTGTGTTAGTAAATCTATGATTACAATCTATAAGGGGTAAATATCTAAGCGGTTAGTGTACGCGTTTTCCCACTAATTGTTGTAATCAATCTAATCATACTCGATCGCCCTTCGAAGGGAACTATCCTCACACTCGCTTGTACCAAATCTACACATTTTTCACGTAAGAACGTTTTGGTATTTTGTCATTAATGTTTTATACAAGTTATCAACTCTGCAAGAGTTGCAACAGTAAACAACAGTCATAGCTCACAGTCGCGTCATTCATACCGAATAATATCTTATCACAAAACATAGATCCGTAAGAGGTTGATTCATTTAAAAAAACTATTAGATCTTCCAATATACCAATACGAAAATAATAAGTGACACCTTTCATCACGCAAGGCCGTTTATTACGAAGTTTTGTATATTTTAGATCGTGCAAGTCACCATAGATATGTAAACTTCCAAACGAGACCGCGAATCCTCCAGCACGCATGAGTCAGTGGCGGTCAAGGGCGGCCGGTGAAAGAAGCACACTAACTGCCAGTGCGGATGTAGTGGTACACGCTGTCGGCCAATCTGTGGCATCTCGCTGATCAGTGAAAGTACTGACGCACGCGGTGGCGCGGGCGCCGGGTCCGTGGTGCAATGTTGGCTAACATCCTCATGTTGCGACTGAATCGGTAATAGGTATGTGGGTCGAAAGTTCATTAAGCACGGGAGCGTCCTGATTTACATCCGATGTGATCTGATTCCGGCTTTCGAATATAAGTACGTGATGTCGGAGGCGACATTGCCAGAGTGTTCTGAACTCCTTGGTTTTAAGCAAGTTGATTGGTTTTTTTCTTGTACATATACTGGCTTCACTTGCATAGTATAGAAACCCATTTTAATCCCTTCCCACCCTCTCAGTTTCAGTCCCGCATCCGTCCTGCAAACCACTCTACTCCCATTCTACCCTTTCCACTGTAGTCCAGCATCCGTCCCGTAATCCACTCTACTTTAGTCCCACCCGTTCCACTCAAGTCCCGCATCCGCCCACTCCACTCCCATATCGTAATCCACTCAATCCTGCCCTTTCTTTTGAAGTCCCGCATCCGCCCTGTAATTCCTTTTACTCATGTCTCGCCTTTTCCGCTCTAGTTTCACATTTGTTCCGAAATCCACTCTACTCTCGTCTCATCTCTTTCTACTCCAGTCTCGCATTGCCCCGTAATCCATTTTACTCAATCCCCGAACGATAACGATTTTTTTTAAGATTTTGACCTCATAATTTTTATTTCAAAACACAATAACGGTTTATATCCATTTTCTGGCTTTTCATAGTAGTAATAGTATATGCTCACTCGGAGCTATTAACGAACTATTTAAGAAAAAAAAATGTTGGTCAAACATTGTATTTAATTATCTCCAACCGTTGGGTCAGCACTGCGTACGCGCCGGTAAATCAGCTTATTTTTCTGTCCGTCATGTTTCACTAATACGGTTATTTAGTGTAGAAAAATAACTTTTATCATTACAAAACTTAGCCAATGGCACTCTGGTGGAGGAGTAGTGTAGCTTTCTACTAGTAATTTTTTTTTTTTAATCTGTTCATTAGTTTATTTACCTATTTATAATATTAGTAAGTGTTGAATAATAAACGGAACGACACCACAAACCAAAACTACAATATATCAGATTATATTATATATATAAAGAAAATAATGTTAGTTTTTACAGTATATAACAGTAGTTAGTAGTATACAATGTCACCCGTGGGCAAGTGACCGCCGGGTTATTCTGAACATTCATTAAATATTATCGAAAAAAAAACTTTAATAGGGGGGTCTGACTTATTTTTTTAAGTTATAAAGTTTTAAATTTTTTGAGTCCCGTTGATGAGTTTAGTTTAATTTTTGTTGCGATATCTCCAATGATATTACGTAGGTACTCGTAAATGTAGATTATCAATAAATAATTACTTTGAATTTTGAGAAATATCGAATTAGGTACAAGGTTAATTTACATACCTAAAAAAAAAAAATGTCAATTAATACTCTGCTAGATACGAATATGAATCATAATATTATTATCTTACCTATACAGGGTTACGCATATAGACTGTACTAAGCCGAAAGGAGGCCATAGTACTCATCATTATGATTTTACTGAACGAACGAACGTAATATGAAATAAGTTTATAATATCTATTAATTTAGTTCATAATATCTATGAAAATTAGGTGGAGCGATGTTGGTCGAGCGGTAGCATGTGCGCTTTACAATCTGACGACAGCCGGTTCAATTCTCAGCCCTTCACCAATGACTTACTTAATAAGAATAAATTATGTGCTGTTTCGAAGGAAAACATCGTGAGGAAACCGGTATGTCCAAACACCTCTAAACATCGTGAAGAAACCGGTATGTCCAAACACCTCTAAACATCGTGAAGAAACCGGTATGTCCAAACACCTCTAAACATTTTTTTTTTTTTTTTTTTAATACACTTAAACAATAATAATAATAAGTCATTTAAACATCGTGAAGAAACCGGTATGTCCAAACACCTCTTAACATCGTGAAGAAACCGGTATGTCCAAACACCTCTTAACATCGTGAAGAAACCGGTATGTCTAAACACCTCTAAACATCGTGAAGAAACCGGTATGTCCAAACACCTCTAAACTTTAAACACATGAGCATATGGCCATCATAGTTAAGGCACATTCTCTCTCTCTCTCTCTCTCTCTATCTATCTATCTAAGAAAAGATATGTGTCCCAGCGGTGGGGACATGAAAGGCTGATAATGATGATTAAAGTTTAGGTTGATAAGAGAGCGCTGTTAGTTGGTTGTTAGGACTGCCCCGTGAGTCACCATGTCCGTGCCAGCCACTGCCCGGCGCGACGCGCGACGCCCGCCCGGGCACCTGGTGTCGATCACTACATAGTACATATACCATGATCATTCTCCATATTTTTTTTATGATTGGATGAAATTATTTAAAATAATGTTTCTTTTGGTAGGGCAGAAAAAAAGATGCATGATTTAAAAGTCATGGAACTAAAGTTGTTACGAATGATATAGAAAGCAAGCTGCCTGCGAGACAAGCTGCCTGCGAGACAAGCTGCCTGCGAGACAAGCTGCCTGCGAGACAAGCTGCCTGCGAGACGTTGTTAGCTTATCAATAACCCTGCGTGTATAATGTCAATACAACTGTCTTATTGTAGGCTACACAAAGTCCTTTAACATGGCGTTGGTTCTATTTTTATTTTATTTTTTATTTTTAGCAGAATCTACGAGAAATCTACCTGTCTTGCGCAATCTTATACCGTTTAGGCGCCACTGATAGCCTCGTACGCAATAAACTTTTTACTCATGACGTCAAATGTAGACGAAATATTTTTTCCGATCAGGTACATAAGTATCTTAATTATTGACGGGCCCGAATTATTTGTTGTCGATTGCCATCAATAACACGTGTGCCATTGGTTCGACATCGCTGTTAAAATCTATAAACATTACCTGCAGTTCAACCTGCCGTCCGAAGCACGCTTACATCTAAATGCTTTTCGCATTTACACGTCTAATAGAGACCTCGCTAATCTATTGAGACTAGGTAACTGAGTAACGACGTCGACGTCGGACAGACCCTGGCAGGTGCAGGTGAGGACTTTACTCGTCATCTAACAAGTGTGAGAACCTAACATGATTCATCAATTAATTGACCACTTTCAAGAAAATAGTTCTATGATAAATATTACGTAAAACAACTCGTAGGACACCTGCAAACTGAGCTTTTCGAAGAAAATATAGAACATTAATAATTTGGTTTTTAAAAGTTAAGGAAAAGCTAAATAGGTACTTTTTTTGTCAAATTCAAATATGAAATAAGATTAATACAGTAGTTAAGTACCTAAAGTTAAATGATTATTTACGGGATATTTACCGTGGTAAGGTTGTGGAAGGAGCTCCCGATATTTCGGCGCAGTTACATGCACCATGACCTTACCACGGTAAATATCCCGTAAATAATCATTTAACTTTAGTGAACAACCGTGATAGTTTAAAACAGTGTTAAGTACCTAGTTGTCATTTGGTATAATATAATATATTCCCATTAATAGCGGTTTAATAGATTAGATTAGTAGTTAGGTATTAATATATTGTTTTTTTTTATATTACGAAAATGGAATGATATTTAAGTAACTGAAATAAAATTACTATTTCTGACGTAAAAAAAAGGTATAATGTAATAATACAATTTAAAACACTAAAAACACAAATCAATAATTTGTTTTGATATAAAAATATTACGTTCTGAACTGTTTACTTATATATTTAATAGATACCTACTAATGCTGTGTTGACTTGGGAGTAAACTTTATAGTTTTATAATATGGATGTAAATCTGAAACAAATATATCGGAAAACTGGTTCGGACAATTACGAAGGTATTTATAAATAGTAATAATAACAGCGTCTATACCAGTTCAGTTTTCCACTCACGCATTTTTTCTGTTCATCTAAATAGCCCAGATTGTAACAGGTTATCTCAAAAAGCCAGATACGTCAGTAAGTTTTCCAATGTTATTACCTATCTTGATTTCCCTCAGCGTTGTAGATGATCCAGTTCGGCGCGTGTGGCGCCCGCGCAGGCCGCCGCACCGACCGCCCGCCGCCCCGCTCCGCGTCGACTATTACTACTGTAAAGGTCACCATAATACATGTTCAATATGATAGCTTGTATTGCTGGTAGAACTGGTACATAGTAATGTATTACAAAATTTTTAAATCTTACCCTATTCGTCATACAATCATACTATATTTGATTTTATTCAAAGGCAATGTTACGTTTTTTTTTTATATTATACTTAGGGCTTGAGTTGCTTTGTGTCTATGTCAGCTACATTTTATACGAGATCTCTATTGACGGACGCACACTTGGAACCAGTTTTGAAGGTGATTACGGCAAATGAAAAAAACTTAAGAGTAGCACAGCAGTCAATGTAGAGAGCTATGCTCGGAGTTTCTTTGAGCGATAAAATCCGGAATGAGGATATTCGCTAAAGACCCAGAGTCATCAACAAAGCTATTAAAATTTGCAAGCTGAAGTGGTAATGAGCAGGCACCATAGCTCGAAGAACTGATGGGGAAGAAAGGTTCTTGAATGGAGTACCGAAAGACGCAGCGTAGGTAGGTCTCCCACTAGATGGACCGACCACATCGTGAGAGTCGCGGGTATCCAGTGGATGCAGATGGAAGATCAACTCTCCTGATGTTAAGCGATGATGCGGTCTACGATGGATTACGCTTGCCTAGAATAAACCGATTCACTCTTGACTTGAAGACACCCAGATTGTAATTATCGGGGAACACCCATTCAGGCAGCGCATGCCATAGACTAGCACAGTTAGCAATATAAAAGTGGAATCAAAACTCTTCGTACGGGTTTTCGGAATGTCAACCATAAAGCGGTGTCGATTTATGCCCGCTCTGGCAGTCCGTGGTCTGGTTCTTCGGGGGAGGTTTATTTTCAGCAGTGGACGTCTTCTGGTTGATGATGATGCTTTAGACTACCAATGACTTGAGTTTGGTGACTGTCTTAGAATAGGTTTATATTAAACACCTGCAGCTATGATTCACAATCCAGTCAAAAAAAGTTTTCCAAAGTTGACTACAGAGCACAAATGACCACTTTCATTTTATTTTTAAGGCTTGTTCTTTCGAGTCGATGTTTCGTTATTATTTTATTTTTAAATGAGATTTCGGACCACAAATTTGCCACTCCAAGTGCACTTTTGTTGCACTATTTTTAAGTTTACGCTGATGGTACCTACATACATTTGATAAATTAACAATGATTGATTTGTAAATTTTAAATTAATAATGACTCTGAACATTGTTGTTGGAACTTTATAGGAAAAGAACTTTTAAAACATTTTTTTTCCATGTTGTTAAACATGGAAAAAAAATGTTTTAAAAGTACTTTAGTTTCTACAATAAAAGCTCGTTATTTGTTGCTGTATGAGTTGTATGTGTAGTTTATTGTCGCCACCTGTCGACAGGTAATCCCAGCGCACGCGCACGCCACAGGTCACGCGCCAGTTGTGATAGTGATTGTCTCGTACCACTGTATAATCATTCTCGGCAAAAAACGCAGATTTCCCCGCGCGTGCCGACTCATATACATAACGTTATGAAATTATGAATAATAAATTTAATTTGGGTTTAGTTGGTACTTTTATTCTTAGTAAAATAAAATTTATAAATTATTTGTAATAGCATTCTGCTATTTTGAATCAACAGAAAAACCTAACGGAATTGTTGACCTAATACAGGTATCGCGCGGTTTTGTATCATACATTTGGCGGTAACATTCTGCATCGCTGTGTACCAAACTATAATCACAATATATTATTATGCCATAACTTATGACATATAAAGTCAACGCACGGTAATTTACGCTGTACAAAAATTCTACCAAAATCATACTCATATTCGACCTAAGGGCCAATTCATACCGAGATGACGGCGTCAAAAGTTATCAGCAGTTTAGCAGCTGTTCGCTTTCTATATAAAATCAAATAAGTTTAAAAGTCGAGCGTAATGACAAATATAATTTATCTTATCATCAAATTAAAATTAAAAAAAATAACTTATTAATATTATACTTACAATATTGTTAGAGCAGTCAAATATTAATCATCGATCTATTATAAAGCTTTTTGTAATTTAAGTTACCTATGTAACATGGTATGTGGTAGGTACATATTTACCTAACTCCAACATATTATTGTGCAATGAAGAAAAACCCTCCTCCATGACACACTCGTGACGTACAATGCAGGTTCCCAAATATGTGAGGCAACTACGACTACATATCTACATCATTATTATATATATTTTTTCTTTAGTTTTGAATTCGTTTTTAGGTATTTATAGGATAGCAATAGATCTGTGGCGGGATTGGTGGTATCAAATTGCAATCCTCCCTCAGAAGAAGGGATTTACGTTTTGTAATATTTTGTAGTTTTAAAAATGATAAGGGGGAGGCCTATGTACAGCAGTGGACGTCTTCTAGCTGATGATGAATATTTTGTAGAAATAAATTAGTTTTTAGCGAATGTATTGAAATTGTGAATAAAAGAATATAATTAAAAAAAACAATCTACATCACTATGACCTCACAAATATACTTAATGCTACTGCATTATATTTGTTTGCACTATAATGCATGGTATGGTGGATGCTCCAAAGCTAGGTTATCCACAGATAGCGCTAAATCGTTATTAATTTTTACGGCTAAAATTTCAATTCAAATGTCAAACTAAATCCTAAATGGCGGCCATATTCTATCGCAATGATTACAAATTAATACGAACACATTTCAGGGTATCATGTCCCCTATGGCTTAATCTTAATCACACATATTATAAATTATTTTTAAACAAAAAAAAAACCGACTTCAAAACCACAAATAAGCACTCAAAAGCGAAAAATAAATTAATATAATTATTCTATAATTTTTTTTTTGTTTTTTTTTTTTTTTTTTTTAATTTATTTATCCACTCATCTATTTGAAGTCAGTGCCAGCCATGCTAAATAGGTAGTAGATAGATCCTACCAACAAGTATCTACCTTCTTACTACATACATAGTATCTATCTACTACCTACTTGGCTTGGCTGGCACCGACTTCAAATAGATGAGTGGGTAGCGCTTATAATAATTATATTAATTTATTTTTCGCTCTTGAGTGCCTATATGTGGTTTTGAAATCGGTTTATGTTTTTGTTAAAAATAATTTATTTTACCCTTTTTAGTGCAAAACAAGTTTTTAATTTAAAAACGTTTTTAAAGACAAGCTTTTATGATCTAGCAGTCATGTCATGACGAAGTTTAAAAAGGGCTATCACAATTAAATCCATGTACAAAAAACTGGCCTTTCACTGTTGAGGAGTTCCCACGTCGGAAGTCAACCCTGGGTGCATGAGCCATGCATCCAGGCATCATCATGCATGATGGAGTTTAGAACAGATTATATTATAGTTAAATCCACTTACAAAATCTCGAGTCTTTGCTGTTCGCCGTTGAAGAGTTCCACTATCCACCTCCTGGCTCCATCATCAGATCAGCTCAATAGTACCAGATTATTGCATTGTTACAAAACTTACATAAGTATGCAAAGTTTCAGCTCAATCGAAAACCAGGAAGTGGGTCAAACATTGTTAGTTAGTTAGTTTTCCTCGATTTCCTTGAGATTCCAACATCAGATCCTGATATGATGATAATGGGACCACCTCGGGAGAATACACTCTCGAACTATTTTTTTTTTTTAAATAGGTTCATAATTGGCGAAAATATTGATAAACATACACAAAAAAAAAAAACTCCTATTTGGAAGTCGGTAAAAAAAATAATGCAAAAAACCTAACAACCTAACATTACCTAAGTTTATCGTAGGAACACGATCGTACATCATATAACGTAAAGTCACCAGTGTTGGACGAGCCCCCAGTTATGGACAAAAACTAAAACTAAGTACGAAAATAAGGTTTTTTTTTTAATTTCGCGCGCGGTTGAATGTTGACCATAGACTACATCTATTTGACTTACGTAATATGACATTTCATTCCATTCGGCCATTTTGTTTGCAAATGGCGAATGTAAAAGTGAGCTCGAGCGTTGCCCTCGTCAAAAATCGTTTTTTATTGCATCCATCGCTAAGACAGTAAGTACAAAATGTTTTAATTTGCTAGTATTTGCTATGCTTAAATGAAAAAATGCATTATTTCTTGTTATTGTGGGTATATTTAAGAGATTTTTATGGTATTGTATTAAAGTCAGTGTTTAAAATTTTGCGAATGTGAGTTGGTGTCCAATATTGGATTATATTTTTCTTGTTTTCCAATAATGGACAAATGTCGAAACTTATTTTTTTTTACTTTCATAGTTCAACGTCATTTTCTAAATGCGCTTTCTATTCTGTTAAGTTATAGACTACTTGTGTTCTATTTCAACTTCTCCTTCCAGTAATGGACATAGGTGTCCATTACTGGGAATTTCTTTCAATCCAGTCATGGACATCATACTTTTTTATCATCGCTTTATTTATTTTTAAACTTGTATTTCTGCAGATATGGCACCAAAAAAGGAGTATACTCCAGAACAAATGCAAAACGCTATAGAAGCTGTGCACAAAGGAGAAAAAATATCAGTAGCTGCTTCAAAATATGGTGTGCCCAGGATTACTTTGCACAATAAAATTAGTGGGAAAAGTCCTTTAATTTGTTCCATGGGTCCGGCAACATATTTAACAAAAAACGACGAAGACATTCTTGAAAAGTGGATTATAGATATGAACAACAAACATATTCCAATAACTAAAGAGGAATTATTGGACAGCGTCCAACGGATAATTACAGAAAAAAATCAAAAAACCCCATTTAATGACAACAGGCCCGGAAAAAAATGGTATAATCTATTTTTAAAACGACACCCTAACATTGCGGAAAGAACTGCGCAGAATTTAACTACGGCACGTGATAATGTCTCAGAAAAAGATATAGAGAAGTGGTTCAAGGAAGTTGAGGATTACTTAAATAATAATAATCTGATGTCAATTTTAGAAGAGCCTGAAAGAATATTCAACACAGATGAAAGTGCGTTTTTTTTGTCGCCAAAGCCAGGGAAAGTATTGGCTCAAAGAGGAGAAAAACATATTTATAGCTCATCAGGCGATGAAAAAGACAATCTTACCGTATTGATAACAGGCAATGCGGCGGGCCAACTTGCACCACCCATGGTGGTGTTTAGTTATGAGCGCATTCCTGCAGCTATAGCAGGAAACTTTCCTGATGATTGGGCCATCGGAAAATCGCAAACCGGCTGGATGTGCGGTAGTACATTTTATGAATACATAACCAACATCTTTCATCCCTGGCTTGTGCAGAAAAATATAAAAACACCCGTGCTATTTTTCCTCGATGGCCACAAATCGCATTTGACACTGCACTTGTCCAATTTTTGTGCTGAAAATGGGATAGAAGTGATCACTTTAAACCCCAACAGCACTCACATTATGCAGCCGATGGACCTGGCTGTATTTAGGCCATTAAAAGCATCATGGAAAAAGGCTGTAACAAATTGGAAGATGCGCAACCTCGGACAAAATTTAAAAAAGGAACATTTTGCTCCGGTTTTAAAAACTGCGCTTCAAACACTGACTGAAGATACAATCAAAAATGGCTTCCGTGGCGCTGGTTTATGTCCTTTTGGCCCAAGCTATGTTGATTTAACAAAAATCAAAACTCACCGGTCACGACAAGATGCTACAGCTTCAGGAAGTTCCCAAAAATATTGCCTGCTTCAACAACTTGAAAAGGAAATAACGTCCGTGCTTCGGCGCGAAAAGCTAGATCTGTTCAAAGAGCTCTATTACAAAGACAGACATGAATTAGAAGAACGCTTACCAGCAGAAGATACATCTCTCTACGTCATATGGGCTAGTATGAAGCAATCAGTAGTCGGGTCAAATCAATGCAACGAAACATCTCTACTTGCACTTGATGTTATGAACCCAGCCATTGCAGAAACTGCATTGCCAGATCTTGAAGAAATTGCGATTGCAGATAACGAACCTCCTGTTAAAAGTTTGTCGAATGACATGCTACCGGAGCATACGCCAACATGCTCTGTTACTAGAAAAACTGACCCTACAACATTTTTGAATGCTTTAGTAGCAGAACCTGGCACTTCTGGAATAAATGCCTCTAAAACAAAGAAAGGTCCTGAAATTAAAGATGCCCTTGAATCTATATTTACGATTGAATCTAATCCCGGAACATCTCATGGAATCGAAAACAGTGACGCCGAAGATGCAAGATATTCACCATCAGTGATACAACATGATAAGACGCCCATAAAAATACATACACCTGAGACTTCACATGACAAGGGAGTTGACATAATATCTGCCGTAGAAAAAACTCCTAGGAGAGAAGCAGTTACATCAAATCCTGTTGGTGTAACTGTTGGTGTAGGAGCATTGAAAGAAAACCGAATTACACCAAGTAAATCACAAAGAGTCTCTGAAAAAAATAAAAATATCATAATACCATCTCCATTTAAACGAAATTTATTCTGGCCTGAAGAAGATGAAACACAAAAAGGGAAAAAAAGAAGACTTAAGGAAAAAATACCTTCTGTTGTGACGAGTCGGGCGTGGATAGAGTACTATGAAAAGAAAGAAACTCAAAAAAAGCTGAAATTAGAAGAAAAGGAAAGACGGGCAAAGGAAAGAGCAGATAAGAAACTATTAAAAGAGACATCAAACAAACTTAAGAAAAAGAAAAAAGAGAAAAGTAAACCAAAAGTACCTAAAGGTACATCATCGGACGAGACAGACGTGGAAATACTCTATGCTGAGAGTGATGAAAGTTATTCAAATGAGACATATTTAGCTAATTTAAGAAAATCACAACAGGTTAACCATTCCAGCTCTGACTCCGAGGATGTACCACTTGAAAAACTACGTCCAAAGAAGAATAAACTATCAAAGGGAATCTACGTAATCATAACATATGAAGGAGAACGTTTCCCAGGTGTAATAGAAAACGTAGATGAAGGATCCTATGAAATTAGCACAATGACTTTCTCAACGGGAAATACTTTTAGATGGCCTAATAAGCCAGACAAAATTTGGTATGCGGAGAAAGACATTGTCGAAGTAATTGATGTACCAGTACTTAGTAACAAACGAGGCTTTTATGTCGTGAAAGAGATGAGAAAATACCTTCCATTCGCCTTAGAATGAGTCTTTCAAATGACAAAGTTTGATGTTTATATTTTTTTTTACTTAGAATTTTACAGAACTTGTATTTTGATCTCTTAATTAACAATGGTTGTGATAATTGATAGGTACTTTATTATAGTTAAAGGAAACAAAACTTGTTGATTATAGGCACTTAAGTCTTCTTATGCATAATAAGTCTAAACTAGTAATCATTGTCTGTACTATGCTTTACTATGTAGAAATGATACTTGATTATTTCAAAATTTAAGTGCCTACTTACTATTCTAAACTAGTTATAGTTATTGTTGGTTTGCGTAAATGAAACTGTTGATTAATTATAAAAAGCATATACTATATTTTTTTTGTACCTAGTTAAGATACAAAACCGCAGTACAAATTAGTATCTAAATAGCATACTAATGAAACTGATAATAATATAGTATCTAGTAAACGTAAGTATAAAATAAAAAAGAGACCTATTAAATAGTTTTTCATTATATAACCATTTAAAAGTATGTTCATTACTGGGGGTGGTACATTGGGACCAGTTCAAAACTGGTAGTCCATAACTAGAACTTGTTCATAATTGGGTGTCCATCACTAAATTTTTTGTGTCCACCAATGGTGAAAAAATATGATATTTTGTTAGGTCAATTTTAGGTTAGTTTACTTAATTGACATAAATATTAAGTAATAATTATTTACAACAAACACAGGACCTAAAATAACTCCATATATTTCCTGATAATATTAATTACATGACAAGAAATCTTAACAAGACACAAAATTTTGTCCTAAAAGTGTCCATCATTGGGATCGTTACCTTACCTGTTTTTTTTACAAAATTTGATTTATTTATTTATTTAATACCTTATTGCACACTTACAAATTAAGTACAATGCACAAATGGAGGACTTAATGCTGAACATTTTCTACCAGTCTGCCACCAGGTTGGAACAAATGGTATGTAGGCGTGCATGAAAAAAAACTTATAATTTAAAAAACAAAAAGCTGTCAACCAAAGAAATTAAACTAAAGAACAAAACTTTTACTAGATAACAATTTTATTTGACATACGTTATTAATTTCAGATAGAACGGAGTGACCGGGCGGGCGGGCGCGCGCCGCGGTGTGACGCGGTCTCGTTACATCCACGCGCCGCGCCGGCGCAGGCGCCGCCGCGCGCCGGCGCACGCGTCTGACGATCATACTAAACTTGTATATCTATGGATAATTGACGGGTTTTCTACAGTTGTATGTTTTTCCAATGTAAAGAAGTTGAGGTAGGAAGTACTGAGGCATGGTACTCGTTGTCTTCCTTATTTCTTAACATCTGATCTTAAGTTCAATGACACCTTCAATGTCAGCCAAACATGTTTTTTTCTAAATCTGCAAGTATTTTATTAACATTGAAGGAAAAGTGCTCTACTTCATCGTTTAGCATTCAGTTTCCATTAAGAAACGTTCAATACACTCATAGAACTCCTTGTTTCCTGAGATATATAATTTTGGCCTTTTCAAGGCGAGAGTGAATAAGTAGGTATCTTCTAAGTCTGCGTGCTACATCTTCGACCACATCGTCGCTTACCAACAGGCGAGTTGGTGGTCAAAAGCGGACTTATTCGCGTAAAAAAAATTTGTAACTTTTATTTTTTTATTAATGCCACTAACATATTTTCACTACCTTAAAACCAGTTTATTTTTTGGGAATTCGAACTTAAACTCTGTGCATTCGCTTCTTTTGATTGGAAAAAATTTAAATCAAACCTCTTTACACATTTAAATATTATTGTATACACATACCTACAAGATGTTAGAGAAGACAAAAATTACCCACTTATACGATAAGGTAGCGTAGAAGAGGGTTCTCCTACTAAGCAAATTAAATACCATGTTTAAAAAATCACTAAGTAGCTATCTAGTGTGACGAATGTAATCTTTGGTAAACCCGTAAAAAAATCCTTAAGAGTAATAAGTACTTACCTTTTTGTCTGTGCAAAATGGTAAAGTTCAAGATGGCTTACCTGTTTGTTTACCGCCTTCGACCCAAATCTTCATACGGGGAACGTCGGAATTTGCTCGTGACGCAATCTGCGTAACTTAGACTCAGAAAATCCACAAACAAGAAGTATTTAGTTTACTTCCTCCTTCATCTCGGTATGCCTGTGTCAGAGTTCAAGTCACATAATGAACATGGACCTCCTTGAAATGGATCTCTTTCAATGAATGATCGGATGATGAAATACCAACATTGCAAACATCTGAATTCACTGAAAGTTAAAAAATATACTATTTTCAACAGAAACAGTAAAGAAAATATAAATAGTTTGTGTCAGTTCGTTTGCTAGCTATGGCCATAGAAAAACCAAAACGTCACAATAATCACTTAAGTAATAACAATTATTATTTGGATTTGTTTATCATATTAAAGTAATTCATTAATTATCTTATCTCGGTTAGTGAGCCGCCGACTCAAATAACTTTATTTTTAACTTGTCGTAGCGTCAATAATTTAACTTAATTTTTTTATTTATGTATTGTTTCAGTGTACGTTCAATTATTTTTTAGTATGACAACGACAGACAGACCGGCGCCGGCGCATGCGGCACGCGCTGCCCTACGAGCCTGCGCACGCGTGTCAGACAAATCGTCACCCAGAAAGAGAGACGACAAATTTTTGTGTAAGTTTGAGCTAGAGAGAAAGAAAAGTCGGCGTGAAACTCTGATTATGCTACCCAAAAATATTATAAATTTTCCAGCAATGTTACCGAAGTTTTATGAGAAAACTAGCAGCACCCCGCGGTTTCACTCACTATCCTACAGGAACCTCATTTCGGTCGGTACAAAAAGTGAACTATGTTAATCCAGGGTATAAGCTACCTTTATATCAAACTAGCAGCAAAACCCGGCGTTGCTCGGGTAAAAATACATCGCAAAAATCATATATTTTACGTATAAAAGAAATTACTCGAACATTCCAGACATTTCTAGAACTTTCTCGAACATTCTAAATTGCTTATAATAGTTTGCACTCATTTTAGAATTTTCTAGATCATTCCAGAAATTTCTCAAACATTCTAAATCGATAATAACACTTTTCACTCATTTTGGAACTTTCTAGAACATTCCAGTTCGATAATAACTGTTTTACACATTTTGGAACTTTCTACATCATTACAGAAATTTTGAAATCTTTCCAGAAGTTCCCATGAGTTCTCATGAGAAGTTCTTATGAGTTAGAAAAGGACAGAAATAGATATTTTCACATTTTCGCAACCCACAACCCCCCACTTCCACCCACCGCGACCAAACTCCCTTACTCCCACCTGGAGACCAAGGGGTATTTACCACCCCAACGGGAAGATGATTGGACTTTGTGGTGATGGAGAAAACCCTGTCTTTACGTACTAACATTAGCATTTTTTATGTATATATATATATTTAGATTTCGCTTATGTCGGTGCAGTCGTTAAGAAATTGGGCGAAGA
Source organism: Agriopis leucophaearia (assembly GCA_949125355.1). Classification (NCBI taxonomy): domain Eukaryota; kingdom Metazoa; phylum Arthropoda; class Insecta; order Lepidoptera; family Geometridae; genus Agriopis; species Agriopis leucophaearia. Next base: position 17,123,451 of record OX421273.1, read on the forward strand.
CAAATATAAATACACTTATACACAAACTTATACATTTATAATACTAGCTGTAGCTCGCGTTTTCTCTCGTTTTCGATCGCGACATACATAATTTTTATGAACTTTACTCCCCCCATTTACCCCCTTAATTTGGTCAAATATCAGCTTCGTGGGTCAAGTAGTTTTCATGATTTCATGATAAGTCAGTCAGAAGTACTATTTCGGTTTATACATATATATTAGTGTGATTTGTACGCTAAGTAAGGTAAGGTAATTCTCCAATAGTTCGAGTAGTACAATAATTAGGTAAGACCCATCGCCCCAGATCTATACACGAGTAGGTACGTTCTCGTCGTGCGACCAGTCGCATAACAGATCTATACACGAGTAGGTACGTTCTCGTCGTGCGACCAGTCGCATAACAGATCTATACACGAGTAGGTACGTTCTCTTCGTGCGACCAGTCGCATAACAGATCTGTACACGAGTAGGTACGTTCTCTTCGTGCGACCAGTCGCATAACAGATCTATACACGAGTAGGTACGTTCTCTTCGTGCGACCAGTCGCATAACAGATCTATACACGAGTAGGTACGTTCTCTTCGTGCGACCAGTCGCATAACAGATCTATACACGAGTAGGTACGTTCTCGTCGTGCGACCAGTCGCATAACAGATCTATACACGAGTACCCAGGGAGTCGCGACCCACAGTTTGAAAAACACTGATCTAGTTGATTTGTTATTTACATGGTCGAGTTTTGCGGTGCGGGCCTACTAGCAGTCGTGCGCTGGAATTCATTCATTTCTGTATTCTGAACCTTTAATATACCCACAGCGGGAAAAATCAGCGCTACGGGGAAAAGTCGTCATGATTACGTATCTTGTCAAATCAAGATCAAATCATACACCTAATCTCTATCCCCTACCACAACTCTCTCATTTATAATGTGAGTGTGTTGAATTAATGGGGGGTAATTCATATTTTCTTTCCAATAGTTTTAACTCTTTTCTACAAATATAGACAATTTTAAGATATAATTTTCAATACATTTGTTTTCCTTACAATAGTTATTAATTTAGAATAGATTTAAAATTTCGAAATATTTTATACGAGGAGACCCGAACATGGGCAGAATAAAAAAATGCGCGTAGCCAAAACTGTTAAAAAAACCACAGTCAATCTCATTTTTTTTTACCATCTATGCAGTTTTTTATGTCAGTGATCGAGCTGACGTCATAAGACGGCAAATAAAAATCAATCACATTTATAAAATGTGAATGTAAATCATCGTCCATTATTTTTAAATAAAATTTGATGTATATGATTCAAGGATACTATTCCTCTAAATGGTTTTGTAATAACAAGCCAAGGAAAACATTAATTATCCCGATTATAACCTACCTTCTATATAATCCTATAAACACTTTGTGGATCAGGCTTAAATGATGTCAATTAAATAATACACAATAATTAATTACAACTAGTTTATTAATTAATAATTAAACACATGAATGAACTAGCACGTGTGCCCGGCTACTATCCGAAGCAAATTAAATAGCCTTAATTAATTACTAATGATTAATTACAAACAGGAAATCATAACGTAGCACTCAGTGCCACACTTAGTGTACTAAGTTGTTACAATGAATGAATAATAGTGACGTGTCGTTATGGAGACGAGGCGTGCCATCGGTCATTCAACTCTTCGATTCTATACAAAACTGCACCAGAACTATAAAAGTGTACTTTTTTGTCTTTGTTATGATGTACTAGCAGCGATCCGCGGTCTCACCTTCACGTTTCCTACAGAAACAATATAAAGTAGCCTATATAACAAACATACTTACTCCATATCGAATTTAATTCAAATCCGTTCAGTGGCCTTAGTACGAGTACGAGCATTTGCGAAAAAAATATCGTTACGTAAACGATAGCAAAATGTATGAAAAATTTAACAACGCCTCTATCGGACGTGAAAGGAAACTGAATTTTTCATACATTTGCTATCGTTTACATAACGATAACTTTTTCACAAGTTCTCGTACTAACCCCACAGTTGTTATACGTACAGAGTTAAGTGGGATCAATCACACACTAACAAACGATTTCATTTAAAATAATCATGATAGTGATTGGTTATATCTAACTAATATAATTCTTTAGCTGTCTAGGTAACCATAGTTTCGTAACCAGTTACAATCGAAGCGAAATAATGTTTAGTTCGATCCTACTAGTTACGAGCGAAGACTTACATTTCACCTCATGTTTTATATAATGAGATAAACATCAGCTATATCTTAACAATAATTTATATTTTAGATCGCATTACTTTGATTGCTTAGTTGAAATTGATAACATGTAACTAAGTGAAACTTTTCAAGTTCTGGCACAGAATACATAGCAGTACATAGTTCTGGTAGAGAATATTTGAATGTAAGTTGGGTGTAGAGTTGGTACTTGGTATGCATACGACATGACGTATGAGAGCCCCCTGCGTCGTACTTATTTAAGCACATTGTTCAAATAAATATTATACAGTAGTTATAATTATATAACAAAATATTCGTCGATTTAAGTACATAATTTATTGAATTTTGTATTTTATAACATATTTAGCGCTAAGAATATTTGGAATCTTTCTGTTGCCATACCCTAACAGGGTCATATGTACTACATGTATTTAAGATGTGTTAAGACAAAAACATGTTATTTAAGGTCTGCATGCATACATATATCGCAATAAATAAATTGAGTATTGAAATTGAGTATTGAGTATTGAATTCAATTACAAATTTTGAATCTCATAGGTATTTAGTTTATATGTCGCAGGTAAATTATTATCAATGCCGTGAAGTTATCACCATCCATTAGGGCCATCAGGCGGCCTGTCAGATTGTTTGCCACAAATATTTAAAAAAAGACTTTCACTACGTTAAGTTAATTTATAAAAAAAAATAAAAAAAACGAATGATAATTTCCTGGCATTGAAAATGTAACTGTGACATATATTATTAAGAGTCATTTTACTTAAGTAGTGTTTCGTAAACACTACTTAAGTAAAATGGACTACTAGAAACGAGACAGTTTGAGAGTGGATTCCGTTTAGTTACTGACATAAAATAAACAATTTAAATATTATGGTTTCCTTGTTTTATGACAATTACGGTTTTATTTTTTCGTTTTATGCCTAAAAATCCAGATACCTAAAATTTAACAATTACATTTGGTAATACGGCTCTTAACCTACAGTTCAATCATTCACAAACATATTTATACATATATAATTTAATTTGTAATGTTACCCCGAGTGATTTGATATCATAATAACGTACCAGCGTACGTACGCAGCGGGGCAAGCGGCGCAGCGGGGCAAGCGGCGCTGCGCCTAGCTGTCATCCTGCTTATCCTTGTTCCTGGTTTGAATACAAGTTTAGTCACAGCTAGTTCCGACTCGTCTCACTGTACTCGTACCAGGTGGTACGGACATCCCGGACCGGATCTGACTAGTTACCTACTCTCCGAGCACGCGTTACTATGACGCGCGCGTGACGCGTGCTCATGTTATCTAACAAGTCACAACAGGGACTTTGGTTGAGACGGAGTGACTGCGAGTGTTATTTAATATTTACAGGAAGGTTCCTGTTTGTTAGCTCGGTGCTGACGCTGCGTATTTGTCAGAAAGAGGGAGTTTTAGCGAATGACGTCACGTTATGATCTCGAGGTACTGGCGTCATCTAAAGTTCCCGTTGATAGTTTTCTCGTCTTATTTTTTTGCAATTTTTAGGTTAATACAGAGATGATCTAATATAAAAAATAAGAAAATTTGACAGTTATTAAACATTTTGAATACCTTCACGACTTCACAAAAATAATTAAAATTGCAATTTTAATTCCTCGGATTCCATAATAATATTGTTTTATAATTTGTCATTTTTAAAGATATCTAAAATGGACCCGAGTATGTCCTAAAACTGCGACCAGAACCACCGGAGGATGTGCAGCAGCGTCCTAATAGTACACGGTGAACGTACTGCGATCCACAAGCCGCCTGCCAAGCGTGGAGATTATTGCAACACCTCCCTATGAGGGAGGCCTTTGTCCAACAGTGGACGTTAATTGGCTGATGATGTGTGTGTGAAAGATATCTACTTATATAATTTTGTAATTTGTCTTCGTTACAAATTTCAAAATTATAAAAGTATAGTATGGAAATTGTCTGAAATAAATGATTATTATTATTACAGTGATATAAGCGAAACTTTGATAAGCGCGTTTATGTCTTTTGTTCGTTGAAACGTGCGGCACTCGCTGCTACGCCGTAGCCGACTCCGAGCGACTTTCTACAATAGGGAACTATTTTAGAAAGTAAAAATTAGATTAAAATCCCATAAATGCTCTACGCTCATAAAACTATGTTATAAACAACGATCACAAACGTTTCTTACATCTCCATTTTGAAATATATTTTTCAAAACGTGATACGACGTTGAGGTTTGATTAAATTGGCAATAAGCAAGCCATGAGTGGACATACTAACTTCACGGCGAACTGCCTTCGAAAATAAGTACCATGTAAAATTAGCATTGAATATGAGAGACTATTGGCCAGCAGACAGCCAATCACGAGACAAACGTCACGAAACCACTACCATTGGACGCCGGGGCCCGCCTGCACGCCGCGTTTATTGTAAACAAACACGAGATAATGGTCGAGGGCCAGCAGATAACGTCGCGGTGCTGCAACGTTCCTACACATATAAAACTATTAAATTATACCGGTCACATTATAACACACAGTTCAAAACAAAAATGTCCTTAGACAAAAACTTTCTCCGTGTCCATGATCGAGGCGGTAACATCCAGCCAGTGTAACAAATCCGACAGAGCACAGCACATCACTAGTGTAGCAGACAGCACCGCGCCGTGTTCGAGAGGCGCACGCTCGCGCGGCGACACGCGCCTCCCCGGTCGGCCGCCGGCCACAGACTGGCGCCGAGAGCGCCGAGGGTCGCGCACCTACTCCGACCACTCGTGCTTCACATAAAAGAGACAGGCTCCAACATTCATTCATTCTATTCACCACCAACCTCCAACAGCAACGCACGCCTCATCTCGTGAACGATATACAATACGACACGACAAAATGTCGCAACTGAAGTTTTACTTGATCCTGGTAGTGGTATGCGGGTGCGCCGTGAACGTAGGGGCGGCGCCGCGACACGACCGACACAAGAAGCACGCCGTGCACATCAAGAAGAGGAACAGCGAGTCGAGCAAGGAGCAGTTCACGATAGACCTGCCGGACGTACTCAACAAGACCGTGTGCCCGATCCAGCAGGTGGTGGACTACGACCCGGAGCGCATCCCGCGCCGCATCAAGATGCTCAAGTGTGCACCGGCGCCGAGCGAGGTGTGCCGGCAGAAGGACGTCGCGGAGGAGCAGGCGTGCTGCGGACAGAAGCATGAGAAGTTCGTGACGCAGTGCGCGGAGGTGCGCGACCGCGTGGTGGTCTCCGACCTCAGCGGCGGCGCGCCCAGGCTGCGCACCATCGAGGTGTCTGTGGGCTGCACCTGCATGATACGACCCACGCGCGCCGGCACGGAGGACGACTGAGCGCCGCGCCCGCCCGAGCCGCCCGCCCAGCGGCACACACGCCCACCTCAAGTTCCTAAACTATTTATTTATTTAAAACGAACAGCCCATGAGGCCGTGACCCTTAGTATTACTAGTGATAAGCGCTCTCTCCGACTACTTGTGACGTGTGCCTGAGAAGGAGTGATATAGTGATAGAACAGCTCGTGCAGGCGGCGCGGAGGCTCGCTGGCGACCTCCGCGACCGCAGGTTGTGACACATTCCACTGTAGATATGTTCTGGTGGATCCGTTGACCGGAACACTTGTCGTTGTAAGTACTTAGTATAAGTTGCTGAAGATGCTCTGTCTGTTTGTGATACGTGTAGCCTGTATCAGGCCGATTAATTTATTAAATTTGTTACACCGACAAACATTTTATTTTATTTATTCACTTAATTTTAATATGATACACGCAATACAAAAAGTAATTTATTTATAATATTCGATAAGAATATAGTAAGACATATAAAGATACACAGCTAATATTATATTGATAGTCTATGATGAAAACCCATAATTACTACTAAAAACTCGACAAGTGACTTAAAGTGACGATGAAAAAGTTCTCATAGATAAAGCGTAATCATGGTTAAGTAAATATAGATGTTAAATAATAATTAGATATGATATAAGGAGGCAGTAATGTTAACATTTTAAGCCTGTATCCCAGGTACACTTACTCGTATTTCATATAATGACCATGATATAACTTTATAAGTATATGCATTACTTTACACGGGGGTAAATTAACAGATTTTTAACAAGGGGGTCATTAATCCACCCGGGTAAACATTTCTTGATTTACCCTCAGATGACGTATAGGTAGTACTTTTTATCATACCTACGAGAAAATTGCACAATTTTTCATGAATTTTCGCCATGTTTAATAGTTATTTATTATACAAGAATGCAAAGTTGCTTTTTAACCGCGTGCTCTAACTCTAAGATCTCTCTCGAAGGATTCTAAAATTAGAATCCTGAGCGTTAGTGAGGGAATCAAAAGAGCAGGAGGTGAAAAATCTTTGTACTCGAGTGTAACACGTAACTTTTCATCCCACCTCAGCGAGGAAATTACCTAACTTGACCTAAGGTTTTAACAATATGACGTGAACTTCATCCTCTAGCGGATATAAAACGACTTTTTCACTCAGATATCGAAGAGAAAAAATACTCTTTCCGTGATGGGGGGATGAAAAACTAATTAGAAAGGTTGGCATGGCGTGAGCTTCTGTATAAATTTCAGCTCTGGTATATTCTTCGTGGTAAAAATAATAATAATCCATACTTGTTTCACGTAGTTACCGACGCGTAAAAAGTACTATTAATTACAACCAAAAATTAAATTACTATAAAAATATCATATATTTCGTCTGTATTTAAGAAATTTGCATGTTTTTTTTCTTGAAACATTAAGAATCTTCTTAGTAGGTACAAACACTTTTATTTCTGTAAATTTTCAGTGCAGTGCTTGTTATGAAAATATAAAATATTAAGTATATAAATATTTAATAAGTATAAATATTTAGTAATTAAATGTTGTTTTTTTAATCTGCAAATCATATGTTAGATAATGACTAAGTTTGATTTCACTTTCCAAAGATTAAATGAATGAACCTGTCTTCAAGTGAATAAATAAAAAGTAGGATAATTACCTCTCGCAGGTAGACAGTTCTTCACAATACTTCACAACTTTTCAATACTTTTCACAAAAATAAATATCAAAAAAATATGTAAAATTTTAATGTTTTTTTTTTATAATTTTTATGTTTTGTCATGTCAAGTCATGTAACTAAAGTTGTTTGTTATGGTGTACATAAGTTGCCCTGTAGAGTTTTTTAAAACTAATGATAGGCTTGCGTTTGTGATATCATGCCTAATACATATTTAGAAGATATATGTACAAGGGTTGAAGCACGCTTGCCTAGACAGAACCTGTTTACTCTCGATTTAAAAACACCTCAAGTTATTAAGTTCTTTGAAAATAATCAATAACATTGTACGTAAAAGAATTAAAAAAGAGAAAGAATATATAGAGTACCTTTTAATTGTAGACAAGAATGTGTCCCTAAAACCGCGTTGCACATAACACTTGTAAAACTGCTTTTTAATAAATGCATCCGCGCCCCTAACATGTAACATAGGTATGTGGACATTGTACCGTAGACCAACACTGTGTATAATCGTAACATGGTATAAAATGGTATTTACTGGACCATGCGTATACACAGTTTATATGCAGTTCATTACACGAAATCAATCATATTTTAACATATCACTTTCCAAAGCTGCGCTCGCGCACCGCCGCGCCATATCGCCCAGTTATCCCGCACTGAGACTCCTCGATAGTGGCTATCTTGCAAAAACACACACTATCACCTTACCTTTATTGTTTCTACGGCTCCATGCTCCCTCTTGAAATCCACGGAACTGACCCACCACGTTGTGGGCCCGGAGGGAAGTATACAATATGTGGCCGGATACTGTAACAACTGCTCCAAGTCTGAGCTGCTTAAAAAGCAGACTCGAGCAAGCGTTCTATGACTTCAATGAGTTCAGGAGGAGTGATGTCAAATGTCATCGAGTAAAACGCGATAGTGCGAGGGGAGAGTGGGGGGGGGGACCCTCGCTTGTCACTGTGACGTTGACATTGTAAAAAAAGCGAGTGCACGATTTACGAGTATTCAAACTCATTGATACACAAGTCTATCAGCGATTGTGATGTTGGAAGATGTGATATTAGATCTCAATTGTAAGGAAAGAGTATGAAGGTGACGTGTTGTGTCAGTGAGTGTTCCCGCATGAGTCAGGGCGCGGTGAGTCAGCCGCGGGCCGGGCCGGTGGCAGCCGCGCCGCTAGATTATGTGCAGATAAACTATTGATATGTTGACATATTTACAATTCCACTCAATCTCGCATTCTCCTTGTGAACAGTGACGGTAAGTCGGTGACATGCAAGAAGATAACACAAGCTCTGAGATTATATATAAGCACGTGCCTAATCACGCTTCACACTAATATCATATTATGTGAAAATTTGGATGGATGGATGGATAGATGGTTGTTACTCAATCACGCAGAAGCGGCTGGATGGATTTGGATGAAATTTGGAATATACATTGCTTATGTCCTGGATTAACACATAGGCCACATTTCATCATCATCATCATCACCGATTTTCGTCGTCACGCCGGTGAAACCGCGGAGCGCAGCTAGTAATATCTAAATATACTAAAATAGCTTCCTGTAACATGGTATTTAATACGTTCATAATTTCGACATAACAGCTGATATTTTTTTCGCGATTTCAGGGTTGGTCCCATAGTAATAGTAGTTCATAGTGATGAGTACAATGACTTCCTTTAGACTTACTTCGCTTCGGCTACACATGTTCACGTTCATCCATAGTTGATTATGTTGCCGGCTGCTGCACTCGTGTGCTATTATTGTAAAAAATCCTTGTACTTACTATTTCTCATTACCTATGTAGAAACAATCACTTGATAAACAGATCACAACATCGGCATCGTAAGAGCTAACGGGAAAACTGTAGGTACTCGTATAACACTTCCTTTTTTATTCTGCGGGATATGTATGTAGATGTACCGTGATTATCATTTAGTAAAGTCATGTCCGGGCGATTGACGTCACGGCACGGAACGAAGACGCTATCCAACAGGATTTGTTACGTCACGGATGTGAAGATACCGCACAGGGTATGTGACGTCACGGACGTGAAGATACGCTGAAAGATATGTGACGTCCACAAGTGGCACTCGCACGCGCACTGAACACATCTGTGACGTCATGCCCGTACCTCTGTGACGTCACACGTGAGAGCTCCCACGCCGGATGAGAACCCTCCATCGATCATGTATAGATACTAACCTCCCACATTACATCGTGTTTTTTTTAATTAACTTTTTTGACATTATTGCACACATGGTCATCTGACCCCATACTAAGCAAAGCTTGTAATATGGCTGCCAGAGACTGATATACATACATATTTTTTTAAATATGTATGTTTATACTCAAATAGATATTAACACCCACCCACCATATGGGAATCGAACCCACGCCCCCAAGCGCAGAAGGCAGGTTTTAGCAGCAACTGCAACTGCAGCAGCAGGTTACCAACTAAGCTAACGGCGCTGTCAAAAAATACACAATAACTATACTATACAACGGTTTTTAATTACTATTGTTAGTATGTTTTTTATGATTTTTGACACAACTAAATATTTATTTATAAAAGAAGCAGCAAACAGGCATGGCTTCCGCTTTATGGGAAGCTGTCCCTGCCGCATGCTGCATATGGACGCTTACAATACTACGAGTACTCGTATGTGTCGATGCTTTGTTAATCCGGAGAGGTGCAGATACTTATTAAAATGCTCTATGTAAAAGCTCGGCAGGCAACATAACCTTCGAGAAACGTACATCCCAAACCTTGGAGACACAGGTCTGTGGAAGAAAGGAACGGAAAACCCGGACAGTGTGGGATTTTCAACTTTGCAAGATCTGTTACCAAAGTAAGGTACCTGTGGACTAAGTATAGTCCATACTAATAACAAATTCGAAAGTTGTATGAAATTCGATAGTACGTATTTTACGCAAATATTCTTACGTACTTAGGCTACTGAATATTGGTACTTAATGACGTATCTCTCTCGAGACACGAACCTTTTATTATGTTATTGTAGTATTGAGGTATACAATTACACAAACCGTAGTACCCTAGTGCACCACACGCTCTAGGCAGCTAATGTGTACAGAAACGGCATCAATTAGTCCTCTAAAATATAGCAACCATTTCCTTCAAGAAAACCCACATACAAAGTGAGAAGTATGTCGACGAAACTATGATTCGTTTATTATAATAATGATTTCCTGTCGTACGTTAGAAGTAACCTTCGAACAATTATTTGCATTCCCACAATTGCGTTTTAACTTTTAGGAAAATATTTGGAAATAATATGTTACATACACTGATCTACAGTTAACAAAACTCTGCAATATTTCACGAAGGCTTCTTGTAGGATGATGATAGGTACAACTAGAGATATTGTAATTTCTGGTACGAGTTAGGTATCTACGGCTGAAGGAAGAGCGAGACATCAGGCGAGTTGGTGGGATGGTGAAAGGCAAACCAATTTTTTTTATTTTTAAATTAGGGCTGTTGCCCGCGGCTTCGTACTCGTCGCGTAGATTTTCATATAAAGTTTTAACCCTTCTTCTCCCTTTTGCAAAATAATATAGTCTGTACTGTAATCTGGTCATATAGCTAAGCATATTTGAAGTGGTTTAGGATATGTGCGAGGACAAACAAAAATTCTAAACTGTCTTAACGTATTCAGCTGCTTATTTTAAGACGCCGTGTGGTTTTTTTAAAAGAGATTTTTATCTCTACATTTTATTATGTGATATATTTATAGATATAGATTGGCTTTTATTTATCCAGTGCTTTTCAGAAGATTGAATGCTATTGGAGCTTCAGCAGAAATAAGGAGAGTAAGTAGACAACATTTCGTAATATCGAGATATATTATATAATATTTTATAGATCGACTTATTTTCGTAACACTGAACAGAAAGAGAATGTATTCATAGATTGTTTTGTAGAAGTGAAGGATGAATACAGTCAGAGTCTTAGAAGTGTGGATGATGAGGTGGTGTTCAGTAGGTACCTACTCCTACTTCAATATATATATTACAATAAAAATTCATGAAGCTGTTTATACTTAGTAATGTCGCTTTCATAATATCGACTTTTAGCAATAAGTATGTATTCATTTTTAAACTTTCGCGATTCGAACACATTACCTATATTTAATAGTGCGCGATAAGTCCCGATAAATATGAAAACAAGTATGTATTCCACAAAACTGGGCCAATTATGTTATCTGTGAATATATTAAGTAAACGAACCAGATTTAGGTTAATCCTCAGAGGAATGCGCAGTACAGGTGATTAGAGGCGAAGTATCTGCCGAGCTAGACGGTGTTCTGAGAACTTTATCATTTCTATCTATTGTCGAATCATCAGAATTGCCGCGCACCCTGCGTCCAGCCTGTATACTCATTTTAATATTATTTTATTTTAAGACAAGTTAAATACTTTTAAATATGATTTTATTAGTTTAATTGTAACTATTAACTATGTAAGCAAATCTTGAAAGTATATTTAACGCCTTCAAACCCCTTCTAATTGTAGTGTCGACCTGAAACTTTCATATTAATAATATATTTTGTATGACAATACAATATTTTCGTCACCAAGTGTCGCGAGCATCCAGTGGATGCAGGTGGCGAACTGTCGTTCACTGTTGAAATCTAAAGGGAAAGCATAGTGTTCAGTAGAGGACAACTTCTGGCTGATGATGATGACAATAACTTGGTAATTACCCCCAATCTGATCTGATGCTGGATCGAAGAGGTGGTTGGTGGAATTGTTCAATGACTACAGACTGGTAAACCTGGTCTAATTTAGGTTTTTTTTTTTTTTTTATTAACAAGTCCCGTACCAAGAGTTCCACTGTTAATCTCTACCTCCTTGATCCATCATCAGACCCCCACCGAGTGTAAAGACCCCTCGAGATTTGTATCCTTTGGTTTGTTATAACGAGACACTTAAGCGTGTTTTTGAAATATAGTAATTATTGGTTAACTCTAACTACATAGACTCTTTCTCTTCTCTACATAGTATAAAGTCACTTTACGCGTCTGTCGGTATATCCGGTAACTCCTAGGAGGAGTTAGGCAGACAACCTAAACTTAGAGAAACATACATCCCAAACCTTGGAGACAGAGGTCTGTGGAGAGAAGGAATGGAAAACCCGGACAGTGTGGGATTTTCAACTTTGCAAGATCTGTTACCAAAGTAGGTAAGTACCTGAATATATAGGAACCAGTTTCATCAAGACAACCCACATACAAAGTGAGGAGTATGTAGACGAAACTGTAATTCATTTATTATAATAATGATTTTCATGTCGTAAGTTAGAAGTAACCTTCGTACAATTATTTGTATTTCCACAATTGCGTTTCAACAATTAGGAAGATATATGTTACATAGACTGACCTACAATTAACAAAACTATATCACAGATGCAGTCACGCAACGGATTTTGATGCGGTTTTTCACCATCAGTTAGATAATTTTTACGGAAGTTTTATATTAATAAAACATATACCCGTGCGAAGCCGGGGCGGGTCGCTAGTGTACTCTAATTTAACTCCACTAAGACACAAGTTTGTGCGTTCTACGCGATAAAAGATCCATTTGTAATGCTTTGCAATTTCAAGGCATGCCCTTAAGCATTTCAAAGAGCCTTATAAAAAAATATTTCTAGTGATGTTCAGTTTCGGGGTCACTTATAGGGCAAAGCGGAACTCGCTTCCTTCTTCTTGCTCGATAACAAAGCGAAGCGAACATGCACCATGCAAGCCTTGGCAGCAACTGAGCATTTATGAACTAACGTATGTTGGCCTCGGCTACGCCTATATTTTCAAGTTTTTCCGTAAAAACTTCTATAGCAGGCCGCTGCAGTATTGTAGGGAATTCATTGTAGAGATACTATGTTTTGCCCTAAAATATAAGTTTCAGCATTTAAGTTCCACCAAGAAGATTTCAATCTAATATAAGGCTTCATATTTTAGCGAAGACAATAAATGTACCTACCTACTGTACAAAGATAAGTTAGTAACACTTGCTACTGTACACACTCACTTGTTTTTTACATTATTGTAGTTACGAACAACTGTATCACTGAAGCAATTCAACATCTGAACTGATTCTTTCACACCAAACCACTGTCACTTAGGTAGATAAATATTGACACGGTATATTCACCAGGTTGAACACCGCCCTTGAAATATTACAAAAAAAAAATTGGTTTACGTTACAAAATCCACTATTAGATTCGTAGGTTTTGAATTATCTAAAGATGGAGTACGTTTATATCGGACGCAACGCTGAGACTGCGGCGGCGGCGCCTGCGCGGGCGTAGCATGCGGCGGCGGCAACTTTGATCGTGACGGCAAGAAAACCCTTTATCAGCATATAAGCGGGCGGCATTCTGCGATACCCATCATTCGTTCGAGCGACGTTACCGAACCGCGCATAGCCCTCCCTGACTCTCGGATCGTACCCAGGAGCCCGAACACGGCATGAGCATACGGCGCGTGTTAATCGCGGGCGTGACGGCGCTGGCGGCGGCCCTGGCGGCGGCGCGGCCCCCGGCCGATGTACCGCGCATGGAGCTCGCCGACGTGCTGGGCCGCACCGTGTGCCCGCTGCAGGTGGTGCTGGACACGGACCCGCTGCGGCTGCCGCGCCGCATCAAGTTCCTCACGTGCGACCGCACCGCGCCGCACCACTGTCCCACCGCTGCCGGCGCCGGCGCTGCGTGCTGCCGCTGGCGCGGCTACGGAGCGCAGTGCGTGGAGGTCTTCGACAACGTGGTGGTGCAGTACCTGCCGCACGCGGCCGCGGACCCGCGGAACGCCACGCACCACGTGGTGCAGGTGCCGGTGGGCTGCGCGTACGTGCTGAGTCAAGGCACGCCGGCCGCGGAGGACGACTGACCACGCGACCCCCTCTCCCAGGCTTCTCTTCAGCTACTTGCCTTACTTTCAGAGGTTGTCAATCTCGACGCGTTCACTGTTCCGAACACGAACGCTCGAAGATTATACCTAAGCTTTAAATTTATTTATAAGTTGTAAGTATTATTTTGCGCGTCTCGCGACTGAACGTTTCGATTGAATCTGTTGTAATTAATAATTTAAGTTGTAAGCTCCGGTGGCCCGTATTCGAGTGTCGGTTAGAATAAGATGGACAATATAGTAATGTTATGCTCATAATTTTGTTTTCTTTATTTATTTATTATTTAAGAACTAACCGCATTATATCGTTTCGATAAATCCAGTGGTTTGATTATAGGGGAACTTAATATTTGGTCTGGCATGTTTTTTTTTATATAGGTATATAGGTCTTCATCAACCATATCTTCTTACTATTGTGAATAGGTCTCCTTCCGGTGCGTACGTAACAATTTACGTAATTATTACGGTTACGTACCCCCTTACGTAAATGTACAATTTGCATTTACTAATTAAAATTTTACTGATAAATTAACTTAATACTTATTTGCATATATATTTTTTCACAAAACATATTAAGTAGTCAATAATCGATTTTGTTATAACCTGGTATATTCATTCTGTACGATACCTATAATATAGCGTAATATTTTTGTCTGTTTAGCTGGTAAAAACATAAAATAGGTAATATAAAAGTGCAGATGCCTAAATGACAGGTTTTTAACCTAGCATAGGCAACTGAGAGACCAAATGTATATACATGTAGACATTAATTATTGTTTGTACATAAACAGATTAGACGTGAAATTTTTGTAAAAAAAAAAACATTTATTTTAAATTATGCGAGTCTATTTTGATTCTATTGATTGGAATGATTCAACATGGATCAGCCGCTTCACCGCACCGCGTCTAGAATCAATGCCCTTGGCTTTATGTAAACACGTCAAAACTTTAGCAGGTATCATTATACTATGTTGTAGATACGATAACTGTTTATAATATTTTTAGACACAACAAACCGAACACTACTGAACACCACATATTATGTTCGACACACGACAACCGAGGGGCTGCAACTGACAACGAATTACTGAAAATGAGGAAAACCGAGTTAATTTTGATTCGATAAGAGAAGGTATCAGCTGCTTAAATCTAGCTTATTCGATAACAGATGACCGAATACATATTATTTTCATTTTTCCCTATTCATTTCGCGAAAAACATATTTTTTAAGCGTTAGGTATACCTACTTATATAATATAACGATAAACTTTTCTGTTTACCTTGGATAAAATGTTATCAGTTAATAAGCATTTACTATTATATACCATTTTATTTTACTATATTTTACTGGCAAGTGCCTTTATTAAATAAACAAAATACTAGCTAAAACTAACACTAAATAAACAGTTAGACTGTCCATGGACCGTTGAAGATCTAAAGACAATCCAAATGCTCAAACCCACTATCAGTTGGCAGCGTACCCAGCATGCTGGCGGCATTACCACGTTGAATGGCAATGCTTATACGTTGAGCCAGATACACGCCAGCATTTTGGTCACGCGTTGCGTTAATCAGACGCTCTGAAAGATTTTTGAAAATGAGGTGAGCTCCCGGTCCCCAAGGGCCCAATGTCTCGACACCAAACGCCTCAAATATGTAACCACTGCCGAGGTTAGCATATTTGCGCCGCTTGTGCTGCTCTGCCGAATTGGCAGCTGCACCAGCCCAAGTAAATAAGTAAATTAAAATAACATACGAGTACTATTCTGGAAGGCAGCCTCGCTCCATTTTGGCACTGACCTTCCTGTTAGAGACCTTAGAAAAGTTAAAATGTCATCATCATCAGCCCACCGCAAAAACCTCTTCTGTCTGTCTCCGGCTATCAACTCATCGCCATGCTCCCCGAGATGGATCTGGTGGATTATATCAGGACCTGCGATTGTAGTTTTGTCATCGTCACTGCTTTTTGGTTTGAATTTTGTATTTGTCAGCCATACGCATGAGCAGACAGTCACCCGGACAAGCAGCCAGGGTCACCAGCGTGGGGCACGACGCGGGCGACATCATCCGCACTTGGATTTACACAAACATGACTGCAACGGAGACAATATCACACGCAGAAGACCTCATGAAGCCAGTGGTCTGCCAACGAAACATACCTTAACGTATTTGTTTTTTCGGGAACCTCTTGTTCCTCTATCAGTTAATTAAGTCCACCAACCTGAGCACGTCTACTCACGTCTCCTGGCTAGCGAACGCCACCAGAGGCTTTCGCTGGAGGATCAGCTGCAGAAGGCGGTCATCCATGACACGGCGCGCATCATGAGATGGTTTCCTCTGCAGAGCCCAAGCTGCTGTCACCGGTAGCTCGGGCTCTGCCCCACTGTCAGCGGCTCCCTAAGGCTTTTTAAGATTTTTGCATTATATAAACTTTTGTATTTAAATTGCACAAAAATTATTAAAATAAAAAACGACCTACTAGAAAAATCAGTAAAGTACCTATTTAGCAACCGGCCCTCATGTTTTCTGTTACATAACATTATTAAATCCATATTGATTAGTAATTGCAGCAAGTGTTTCCCAGATTATTTTATCAGATAACGGTATTGACAACTTTTGTTGATATGCAATAGGTAAACAAATGGAATAAAAGGGCTTTCCCCGATCCCCAGCATGATATAGGTATATCCTAGTAAAATGAGAATGTCTCATTTTACCAATTACCAGTAAGTACCTACTTAAGTCACAGAATACATAATACACACCAAATTTAACAGTTTAAACGATAGTTTAAAATAATCTAATATGTAGGTACTGACTGAGGAACTGTAGGTACGGCACTGTGGTGAAACTAAGTGGAACCCGAGGTGGGACTACCTCTTCGGGTTTCTCCTCCAAGCCTGTGTGGAGGCGGCCAAAGTAGGTTGGAGTGCCTTATGACCGGCACTGCAACTGAGGCCAGCTGCGGTGTCGTATGGGAAGCACTGTAGGCGATGGTGGGAAGTCGTGGCGGGAGAGGACTGCTGGTGTTTAGTGTGCCACTTTCCCACCTTCCGCGGCTTCGACGGGGACACCACCGTTTGATGGCGGACGCGGTGGGGTCGCAAGGGAAGAGGAGTGTCGGTATGGCATTACGCTGCTCTTCTTATCCTCTGCCACCGAAGTGGCAAGCGCATGGAAAATTATTTGACCCGGGGACCAAGGGCGTTCTAACACGGGGCTGTCTAGCGCTCACTTACTGGTTCAGTCCCAGCGGTAGATGATGTACGATGTGTCTGGTGTTCCGATACATCGTCATCGTGTGAGGAGGAGCCTAGCTCCTCGAGGTTAGACCGGAGGGGCTAGTGCTGTCGAGGTCGCGGCGGAGTGTGAAAGCGTGCCCGTGACCTTGACACTGAGCGCCGAAGTGGCGCTCCAGGGTTTTTAGTGGGTAGGCTGCCCTTCTGGCGCTGAGTCCCCCAAAAACTACCCTGCCAGCGCTGGATCTGGTGGTATGCATCTAGGATTTCCCTGGATAAAAAAATTGAGTGAGTTAGAATAGATCTTAGAATTTAATTCAAATACCTATGGCATTCTGTATCTAATTGAAATCTGTATCTAATGACCTGACAACCAGTTCCAGAAGGTACGACTTGGTTGCTGAAATACAGTTGTGTACCTATGTATGTTGTGTGTATGGAGATTAGGTACAATGTGTAAGATGTGTGATTCAAACTGATGGGAGAAAAAAATCGACAGGCACCTAAAATAAAAAAAAAATTGAACTCATTTTTTTAAAGCTATGAAAACAATGATAATGCTCTTTTACAGAAAAATAATTTGGAACTAAATCAAAAAGTTTTGTTGTATAATGCACATTTACCCAACTTCAGTTTATAATATTGTTAATTTCTTTACCCAACATAGCAAGGTTTCCGTTCGGGACAAACTACCTACTAGTTTATATACATACATATGTATACTCACATAGATACTATTACACATCTATCAAAGCTGATTAAAAATTATGTTGACTTCCTGTTTTGATTTGACCCAAACAAGACGTTCTAACATAACTATTTTTGCTATGCGAATTTAGTAGGTGCTCGAGTAAAATTATTGAAGTATGTTATTGATGCTGGTTTAAAAACAACAGGAGGGAATTAGATCATGCTGATATGATGCACACTCTCCAAAATGTATTCGATATAAAACCGATAGACTAGCAACTTTGCGCTGATGCTCAAGACTTAGAAGCTTAGTCTGAAGCTGGAATACGTTGCTGATGAGCCTCTTGGCATGTTTCTCAATAGATAGACTCCAACGCCCCAAGCCGATACTTAGCTGATCCATTCCAAAGATAAGAGTAGTACTCCATGCACGACCGAACTTGTGCTTGGTAGATATACAGCAACTGTTCCGACGTGAAGTACCGTCGCACCTTCGATAGGATACCCAGATTTTTGGAGCTTTGTTTTCAATAAAGAAGCCAAAGTAGAGGGTAGAAGACAGAGCAACACCCAAAAGCTTAAGCTGGTCAGTTATCGGAATGGACACACCCTGGAAAGTAGGAACCACTTGGAACGGCGTCCTTATTAAACTTGGCACCCATCAGGTTGGCATCGCCCCAATCGAAGACTGCCTCAAGCGATACGTTCACGTGCTCGACCATGGCTTCACTCTATGAGAGTATACGTTCACGTGCTCGACCATGGCTTCACTCTATGAGAGTATACGTTCACGTGCTCGACCATGGCTTCATTCTATGAGAGTATACGTTCACGTGCTCGACCATGGCTTCATTCTATGAGAGTATACGTTGACGTGCTCGACCATGGCTTCACTCTATGAGAGTATACAACTAAATATAAAACTACAGAAATACTTATACAGAAAAAATCTAGGTAGTTGATATACCAGTATCGTTGACCACGGATTAAAATTGCATTATGATAATGTATTATGATTGGTGAACTGATAGTGATAGTGGTAGATACCTATTGATGATGAATATGATGTATCATGATGATACTTGACTGCTTGTGACATGTTATTAGAGCGTGCTATTGACAATATTTACTGATAAGGAAACAGTTGTATAAGTATTTAGTTTGCAGATGTTTGCTAAAATGTGTCATAGTATATAGCTGCCACCTCAGATCACAACAACGGAGATATGGCATGGTGGCATGGCAGGTGCGAACTGCGAACGCATCAGGCATAAATGATTCACGATGTCTCTAGCCGAGCTCACCCAGTAGACGACCATGCCCCTCTTTTTTGCATGTGGACACCATGATGTGGTCACCATGATGTGGACATTAGATACAATGTACCAATGACGATATAACCACGTGTGTAATGAACTCACTTGTTGTCGCTGCAAGTTCTCAGTGAGCGCAAAAAAGTGAGCCGTACTAAAAAAATAATGCGTGATGCTGTTTAGTCTCAAACTGCTTGCAAAATCGTTGCAAGCTAGGCGTAACATCAAGTGAGACCTGTCGCGAAATTATATAAGTAGGTACCTACCTAAGTCGGTCGGTAGGTAGGTACCTACAGCTTATCGTTAGATAAGAAACTAACTTTGTATTTCTATTAATTACCTACTAACTGCACCGATCTCGATGAAATTTGGCAAGGCGGTATAGACGGGGCCAGGTAGCCATAGAATTTGGCAGGGCGGTATAGACGGGGCCAGGTAGCCATAGAATTTGGCAAGGCGGTATATACGGGGCCAGGTAGCCATAGAATTTGGCAAGGCGGTATAGACGGGGCCAGGTCGCCATAGAATTTGGCAAGGCGGTATATACGGGGCCAGGTAAACATAGAATTTGGCAAGGCGGTATAGACGGGGCCAGGTAGCCATAGAATTTGGCGGGAAAACTAGAATATTGCGAGTAAAACCGCGGGAGGTAGCTAGTAAAATGGCTACTTCTTGACATGTAGTCATCGATTGTTCTGTTCGTCTGATCCACGGAACAGTGGGGTGGAAGTGGAGGTGGAGGTGGATCCTTTGACACGCGGTCTCGCTACCCGGCTGCCGAGTGAGTCAAATGCCCAACATTCGGTGACTCATAAAATTATAGAATATCTGATATAGATATGGCATAATTTTGTTGATAAAGACGCAACTTTGGAAAGTGAGTGAGTAGGTACCTATAAGTTTTATCAAACCTAAATCTCTTGAAGGAATCAATTGATATCTTAGATGTAGGTATTGTTTGATAGGTAAATATGTATATCTACCTACAAGTAAACACCTAGTTACAGTTTGATTCAGATGTATAATTTATTGCTATCATACTCGTAGGTAGGTACTGCACTTAACTCCTACATGGGGATAAACAAGTGAATCACATTCAAACCAACTTCAAAAATATACTTATACCTAAGTGCCTATAAATTTTGAGGGTTGCCCTCGATTTTCCTGGGATCCCAGAATCATCAGATCCTGACTTGGTGACAAAGGAACCAATAAATTAAATTAATTTTAAATCGTCCACAGTTGGCGGAGAAATCGGTTAACATACCTGGAACAAAAATGGAACAGAATCGCCCTTCTTTTTTGAAGTCAATTAAAAAATATTCAATGTCGTTGGTTTTTACCTTTCTAGCAGCAGGTCAAAGTTTCATAACTGAGTTTAGAGAACAAAGTTACATAAAGGTAGTTACTGTGATCTTTTTTACCAAACTTCAAGTGCATGGTTTAAGTAGGTACCTACCTATAGGTGGTCGTAGGTAGGTACTTAGGTATGATAAGCTTGTGTGAAAGTGTGGAGGTAGGTAGCACGTGTCTTGTTTGATCAGTGCAGTGAACTGCAGTGGTACTTACTTACGTAGTGGTTAGCAAGTTGGACATCATCATTGCGAAACTAAGTAGGTACCTACTATAAATATGTCAAACTGTGCTTATAGTTCGTAACGCCAAGTGTGGTCTTGTTCTTATAGTTCGTAACGCCAAGTGTGGTCTTGCTCTTATAGTTCGTAATGCCAAGTGTGGTCTTGCTCTTATAGTTCGTAACGCCAAGTGTGGTCTTGTTCTTATAGTTCGTAACGCCAAGTGTGGTCTTGCTCTTATAGTTCGTAACGCCAAGTGTGGTCTTGCTCTTATAGTTCGTAATGCCAAGTGTGGTCTTGCTCTTATAGTTCGTAACGCCAAGTGTGGTCTTGCTCTTTGGAGAAGTTTCTGTATGACGTGATCTGTCGGGTCATGGTCGGCGACATACACTTAGCATACACGTACCTAGTTTAAATCAAATTTCGACAAATTCTAATTAGAGAATATTATATAGGTATTTCATAAACATGAACCTACATGAGGTAGGTGTACCGACTTAATCAAAATGCAAAGTATACAAGTGCCTTACCTATATATATATATATCTACTTATTTTATCTATTTTTTTTTAATCTACTTAAATATTATCCCATTTAAACCCTTTGAGTACGGAAACTTTGAGGTTTCTGAAAAGCTAGAATGCACATTGTCGTTGCTGGGTGCACCATATTTAAGGTGAAACACTTTTAAACTTTATTTTAGTAGGCGTGGGCGCCGCCAGACTTACTTGCAGGAGGTGCATATGCATTGACAAGAAGTGATGAACAAATTTAGACGTAGGTACCTACATATTAATGATGTTAAGTAGTTAGTATCTGCCTAGGTAGGTAGGTACTATAGTCAACTAAGCCCGTGAGTCCGTAACAAGGTATGTAGATGCTAGTAGAGAAGGCAATTTTCCTGGAAACCAAGTTCAAGGGCGAGCGCGCGCCGACCCCCCCCCCCCCCCCCCACCAACCCCCCGTGGTTCCATTTCAATGACCTAGTTGATGTGTTTGTGTACTGGCACCCCCGACCTCGCGTAATTTGTCGTCTCTACCGATGATAGTAGGGACTCTACCGTCACTACACAGCCTGCGCCCCGCGCTACATACCTACCTACCTATACTACCTATTACTCTCCGCTTTAATTCAATATTTTATCTATAACTTATACCTTGTAGGTAGGTAATATATGTATTCTGTGCTTATACCTACCTACTTAGGTATTTCAAAGCGATGTCGCGAAGTGTTACCTAGATAAATCGCAACGCAAATTGAGCTCAACGTACCTACCTATATACAGCCGTACTGGGGCCTTACGCCTAACTCTAACCGCGGGCTCGAATACGCGCAGTTTGCAAAATCACACGAACGCGAACTTTATCGAGTCGAGATACGGTTTGCGGTCGCGCAACTTTTCGCATTTTCACCCAAACTGAATCGTTTATAACAAGTAGGCGTAAGGCCCCTTTGCTGGCATCTTTTTCATTCTGTAGGCAATGTCTGTCACGGTTTTGTGTTCCGGCGCCGCTCGTCGCAGCGTTAAGATGTGAGCTGACCCTAACGTGTCCGCCAGCCGACACCGCCTCGGCTACGGATGTAAACGTAAGTACATACCTAATTGTATGTAAGTACTCATATAATCATGCCGCTTGTCACAGGATGAATAGGCCGACCTCTAGCCACAGAAGTCATCTCTAGCGTCGTCGGGTAGTAACCGGCGCGCCGCCGCCGAGGACGCGACCCCCGCAATTTTTCTTTCGTCTATCGGTTCCGTAATTTTGAGCTTCGTCTATAAGTTGGCCTCGGCTCTAAAGATTGTTTAGTTTCGTTTAGGTACATACCTATCTACTTAGTAGAAGATGGTAATTGTGCCACTCGTACTCAAACCTAAGTACAATTCGAATATCTACCATGTGATATCGAACTTCAGTGGCCTAAGTTCGAGACTTTGCGAATAAGTTATAGCAAATGTATTAAAAATTCAGTTTCCTTTCACGTCCGATAGCTGCGCTGGCGCTGTTCCGTTATTCATACATTTTGCTATCGTTTAAGTAACGATAACTTTTTCGCAAGTGCTCGTACTAAGGCCATAGAATGGTCAGTAGGTATACCTACGTACGTACTTAGGTATTGTCACTACATCGATAGAATTTTCAGCATCCTCTTGTTACATGAGTACCTAGTGTGCGCCGGGAGGGGGTGGCGGCGCGGGAGAGGCGGCAGGCGGCGCACGCGCACGCCCCGCCCCCTACTTTCACACGGTCGCGAACCAGTCGGGTAAAGCTCACCTGCGCTCCTGGAACAACCCTCCCAAGTCCTGAATCGCAACGCACGCCAGAGTCTACTTACTGTCCACTGGATCGGATAACACCTTTCTCGTTTCATAGTAAGTAGGTACAAAAGTAAATTCGTAAGACTTCTAGTCTAGACTATAATTAATTATCAGATTGTTTGAGTAATCAACAAACCACCTTCCAGTGGGCGAAATATAGACCAATGCAGAAGCCATCAAAAATGGTAAAAAGTGAAAAAAAAGTCACAGTATAGGATGAAACCCATTAGAAAAGGAGAGGAATATGATAAAAAAGAAAGGAAAAATAAATTACTGGCGATCTGAGTTCGGGAAGTGGGAGGGGGTTTTTAAGGGTAAACAATGGTTTATCTCGATTTCCAAAATATACAAATTGCGAAATTGGGTTGCTATCCGTCCGGGTTTTCCCGGATTTGTCTTAGTTTAGAGGGCATCCGTGGAGCAGGCTTCATTTATAGTCCAGGTTTAAAAATTTTAAGTATCCGCCCCCGCGAAACACGAACTGTGCCCGCACGCCGTTCTGTTTAAAAAAAACCTATGATGTCCGGGTTCTGAGCTCTAAAATCCGAGGTTTTCACGCGTCTTGTCTTGATTGCCAATTTTTAGAGATGGCAACCCTAAATTTGATACGTATTTTACGTAACGAATACTCGTAGTTCGGCCACTAGTTGGTACTGTTGGTAGGTACTCGTATAATTATATCGCAACGAGCGCACGAGAGCACATTCTTGGTTGTATGAAATATTGAAAACTATAACCTGAGTTGAGGTTATCAATGTACACGTCAATATAATAAAAAATGTATTAACTCTGTTTGATCGTTACGATAATATTAATAAAACATCTGCTTCTCAAGTTCGTCTCAAAATACCACAACCTAGGCTCTAGCTGTATAGAAACAACTGTGTTCACACATCATGTGCTGTGTTCACATCGCTGCACTGATTTTTATTTCTGTTCCAGGAGAAGTGGTAGATCTCCCATATAAGCGTTTTTGTACTGAGTTGAGGAAGTGGTTGGTAAAGGAGTGCTTCTATGAAGTGGAAGAATTCCTAAAGAAAATGGCATGTCGTTTTTATTCTTATGATTTTGGTTGTTGAAAAATTAAAATAAATTAATGTAATTCTTTTGACATATTTATAATCTAATTTAATTTTGCACGCCCTTAGGCTGTTAATGGATGGACATTTTATAAACACAGTTTTAAACTATCACGGTTGTTCACTAAACTTATATGATTATTTCCTTCCACAACCGGACACTTTATATTGTAAGACCTTGTATCCATTGGCAAGCAAATTTTTTTTTTTGACTGGTTAGGTAGGTAATAGTGCTTCGTCTTCGGTCACATCATCGACTAACTTCCATCAGAAGAGTTGGTGACATGTCATTGAAGTACCTATCTAATATTTATAGGTTAGAGACATATAATCGTCTCGATCGCATTAAAGTATTTAGTTAGAATTTGGGGGAAAATAGCAAGAGTAAGCAGCATCTGCAGCGGGTCGGGCGGTGTCGACGGAACCCTCGGCCAGCTCGCGCTCTGACAGACCCGGGGGGCTACAATCACCTCAAAAATATTCTCCTAATAACCTTACATTGAATTTTGTCTCGCTCTCTCATTAGCCGAGAGAGCGAGACAAAGCTGAATGTTAGATTATTATAAGAATATGTTTGAGGTTATGATAACCTAAAATATTTTCCGAGATATGTTACAATTAAAACATATCATCTTTATACAAACGTTTAATACTTATTGAACTTACGTCTACTCTATATATATATATATATATATATATATATATATATGGAGCACATGTGACGCCAAACAAACAAAAAATTCTACAAACAAAAAATTCTACAAATAATAAATAACAAAATCAAACGTAAAGTAGCTAGGTACGTAAACAACACAACATAACAGGGGCTGTTATCCCTATATCTATCTACCTATGTACTGTTCAATTTTAGGTTTTAGAACTAGCGGGCATAAAACTAAAAAATAAAAATAAAACTAAAAACTAAAACTGTAACTCTGAACACTAATTAATATACCTAGTTACGTAAAACAAGTAAGCTAGTACATTAATATTGTTTTAACGAAATCCACTCACACACTTGTTCCCTCTGACAGTTTTATGAAAAAATTGGAAGTAATTAGGAAATGATGAGTTTTTTTATAAATTTGAAGTCGTATTCAATACAGAGCTGAATACAGATATAAATAATACAGAGCTGTTTAATAAATAGACTTAATTGTCTCTAAATATTTCTATTTGATACAAAAGAACGTAAAAAAAATGTCATCATCATCATCACAATCAGCCTATACTAGTCCACTGCTGGACATAGGCCTCTCCCAAGGCGCGCCAATCAGCCCGATCTTCGGCTGTTCTCTTCCAGCCCCGGCCAGCTGTTTTACGTATATCGTTACTCCAACGAGGCTCAGGGCGTCCTACACTACGCGTTCGTAGTAATAAAACAAAACAATACGAAACAAAGTAAAGTGATAAAAAAGTTATAATATAAGAGTTGAATCGAGCCGAGAGCTTCCTACACACACACGTGTAACGCGTCACTCGCGGACAACACGCGTTCCGACGACACGTGTCACGCGCCCGCGTGTCGCATCTATTGTACTTCGTTTGCGAACACAAACTCAAACATCAACTAATCTTTAAGATTACAATAAAAGAGCGAGTTGCTAACATTAAAATATATCTAAAATTCATATTTCTTTTTTGACAATGGAGCAACGTAGTTGCTGTACTTAGCATGCGTTCCGAATCACGCCGACAGCACCAACGACCGACACAACACGAAACTTTGTTCGTGTCGTGTCGGTTCTCACAGCTCCGACTCGTTATATATAGTTCAATTTTGAATGATCGTAAAGTAGAAACAAACTTCCGATATAATGTAACCCACTGTTCATTATAACGGACGGTGTGAGTATAGTTGTGTTGTGTATAATATGCGGAGCAAGTGAACTGCCGGTGACCAGGCTAGTGTCGGACTGCCGGCGCCGGCGCCGGCGCCGGCGCAGTGTTGTTGTTTGCTGTGCAGTTACTGTAGACGAGTGTCTGTGCTGCCGCTGCTCCTGCGCACACAAACCGTCATTTTATCGATATGCGAATCCCTATTTAAATTCAGACTAAGCCTTATAGTCTTGAGCATCAGCGCAAAGTTGTTAGTCTATCGGTTTTTATCGGATACATTTTAGAGAGTGTGCATCGGTTCTGCATGATCTAATTCCCTCCTGTCCATGTTTCTATCGGAATTCGGACTGCCAGAGTAGGCACGAAAAGGCGATATTCCGACCGAAGCCCTTTATATTCACTTTTATTATACGAACTATCAGTCTGTAGAATGCGCTGCCTGTTCTCCGACAGTTATATACAATCTGGGTGTGTTCAAGTCGAGAGGGAATCGGGTTCTTCGACAAACGTGCTCCATCGTAGACCGCATCATCGCTTAACAACTGACGAGATGGTGGCCAAGCGCAAGCCTATTACCGAATGAAAAAATGGCAATTGTAATAATGAGTTACATTAGTGGCGAGTGATGCACGTCGGCCGTCACCATGCGCACGCGCACGCCGCCCGCGCCGTCCCGCGAGCTCCCGACAGACTCGCTCGATGCGCTTCGTACAGAGATGGGCCTACAATACAATACACAACTAAACATTTGCCAAGGAGATTAACTCTTTGTTACATCTACAGAAGTACCATATCTGTGCCAATTACAAATCCGCCAACCAGTAGCCTTAGTACGAGCACTTGCGAAAAAGTTATCGTTACGTAAACGTTAGCAAAGTTAGTATGAAAAATTGAACAGCGCCTCTATCAGACGTAAAAGGAAACTGATTTTTTCATACATTTATTATTGTTTACGTAACGATAAGTTTTTCGCAAGTTCTGGTACTAACTACTACCCACAGTAGACACTACTGTGTAGGACACTGAAGGTGTGTTTCTCAAGGAATGGGAGCTTTTCAGTGTTACAATTAAAAATAAAGAAACAGTTCCAGCTGACATGACAGATGGCGTTATGTAGTAGATTGTTTACCTAGGGAGCAAACAATCATTTTAAGGCGATAGTGTTTCTTTGAATCCAGAGAAAGGACTCAAAGTTACTCGAGCTTACAATAGTTGTTTGTTTCTGAGGTGGACACTCTATTTTTTCTCACCCTCTATGAGAAAACTTCAGTAGATATTATCTCAGTATTATTTATAAGATATCTGAGTACTGAGTCAATCATCTAGCTCCTATGAATGAGTAACTATCGATTTAGTCTCGTATCAGATGATTTTGTTATCAACGGCTTAGTTTTCCATCGAGATAGCATCCTCAGTGAGACAGACGTGGTGTGGGTGTGGTGACACACACTCGCTTCATTTACGTTTGTTCGATATGTGTCATAATAGTTTATTATCTAACAGAGGGGTATATTCTGGCGTCATGTTGGCGGGTGCGTATCGAGTACGTGTGTCACTGTTATCTCTCTAACATAACTCGAACGTCGCGTGTAACACGATCATAATCTTTATATTTTATACTACCGTTATATCTTTATCGATTTATATTTTTATTTATTTCAGGATTAATGAATACATATGTATTGATAATGAGAATATTTATATTATTGTACGAGTCCATTTTTACTTTTCGTAGTTACCTTAATATCGTTGTTACATCAACAACTTACCGAACTGTAGTAGTAGTAGGGGCGACCACTCGACCACTTTACTTCCTTAACTGTTTTCTCGCCGTAGTTGTACCCGCTACCTTTAGTGCCGCTAAGTTATATATTCCAAAATGAAGAGTTGATGAGTAAAACCCTACCGTGACACACAACAGTAAACACATTGTTTGTCACGGCAGTTGTCGCGCGAGTAGCGCCCCGCGCCGCGCGTCATGTTGCTGTGTTCGTATAGAGCTGACAACTTCGTTAGCGCGATTCAGAACTTTCAACATTGAAACTTACTCCATACAAACAAATCAACGGAAACTATATTCAAACCATTTTAGCAATATTTACTTCCTTCCGTGACGACTGAACTGATTTGGATAAAATTTTGTGTAGAAATAGTCTGTCCTTGTAGCACGCGGGGAAAACTGCGGGACGCGCCTTGCGATAGACAATAGGGTGATTCCTTACCGAGGCGTGGGCAGGAATCCGGTGTCCTGTCCCTCTCCCGGCGTGATGTCAGAGTGACTCCATTCCCCTCTCCCCCCCTCCGACATCCGTATCCTCTTAGCGGAGGTGTGCTTCCTCGCGCCGTTGTCCTGCGTCCGCCGCTTGCACGGAGTTCCGACCGACGAGACGGAGAGTACCGACCGACCACTTAGCTTCCTAGTTTCTATTTCGGACGAAGTGACGGAAATGTTGTTAGTCTTCGAAGGCTCAGTTGCAGGGTCGGCTGTTTCCGACGTCCTGTCCGGAGTCTCACTGTTCCTGGAACGCTGCTCATTTTTTCCTCCTTCGGAGGAAGTGAACGAGTCCTTATTTTTGTTGGAACCACGTTCAGTGTGTGTGGAGGAGGACGCCGCCGTGCTCACATTTAGCTTCGAACGCAAGTTTCTGTCGGAGGTGGTGGTCGTATTGTCAGTGCGCTTGCGCCTGGTGTAAGGTCGCTCGCTCCACACGCAGCGGCGTGTGGAGGGTGCGGAGTGTGCGGAGCTGGTGTCGTGTGTGGAGGGTGGGGTGGGGGGCGCGCGGCGGGGGCGACAGGACCACCTGCGGGTCACACGGGAGGGGGGGTTACTGCTGGCGCTCGACTCGTTCACTGTTCACACATACAATGTTATGACTGATCGTCGCTGACGTGGTGACCACGTTCTGCAAAAACTAAAAGAAAGCTAACGGTCAAGACACGATTTTCAACCATTTTAAAGTAAAAAATATATAAAAAATACATATGTTTGTAAACCCGACGATGAAATAAAAATATATAGAACCAACATAAAGTAATATCAAGCACCGACTGATGACTGATGTACAACAACCAACCAAACTACAAATATAACACGAAACTACAACAAGCGACAACCAAAACTATTATATTTATTATTAAACTTCTATGTAAATGAGTTGTATATATATATATATATATACTGATTCTTACCTTACGTTTTATCACTTTGTCACAATAACTAATAAATAATATAACACTACTGTAAATAAATGTATAGATAATATATTAATGTTAACTGATCAAATTTCGAACTGTCACTTCTTCTACAAATATTTTTGATTCACATAACATTTTAACTAATTAAGTATGTAACGTTACGCGGAAAGGGTGTACTAAGCTGAAAGGAGCCCATCTCATCATTATGACCAACTTTCACAGTGGAACCAACTCTGAAATCGCGAAATTAATCTGCTACTCCATACATCGTGTCGAGTATGAATGACCGTGTTCTATGGAACAGCTCCCCCCCTATTTCAGAGTTTCTTCCATAGTAGTAGTTCATAATGATGAGTACTGTGGAACCGTTCCCGCGCAGCCCAGTACCTATAGTTAGTCACTGATGTCGCGATGGACGTCACGAACGGAGCCAACACTTCAAATGGACAATAACATCATGTATATATAATAATAGATAGGTAGAGAGGTGTCTGTCTGTTGTTGCAGCATTCCATGTTATAATATTGTGAAATGTACATAATATTGTGATAATTTAGGTGTGAGTAATAAAAATACTATTACAAATTCAATTTATTGTAAAAATAGATATTGTCTTACAACATAGGCAGCCTCGGTTCATTCTCATACTATTCACACAAATGTATATTTACTTGTATTATTCAGTAACTACTACTCGTCACGTGTTACTCGGAGATTACATTTACATTGGAAATACGATATTCTATTACAATTTTCTTTAATAAAGTACATTTAATAAAAAAATATGGGTTTAATTTTTTTTATCATATAACCAATTTTTATTATCGAGTAGTTTCCGAAAAAACTAGTGATGAAAATGATGAGAATATTCCGGACCCCGGGCTCCATACAACAACGAATGGGTGAACTCTACTCCACACACACACATACACAGGTAAATATCATACTATAAATGGGGAATACATTTTAGGGTTACGTACCCAAGGGGTGTAAATAAGACCCTATTACTAAGCCTGCATATCTGTTTGTATATCTGTCCGTCTGTCCGTCCTACCTTTTAACGGCTGTATCTTTAGAACCGTAATAGACAACCAGTTGAAATTTCCACAGAATATGTAATGTTACGGTGGATTAACTAACGAATAATAATAAAGTCAAAAACTATAAGGGGGATTGTTTTAGGTATTTTTGTTATTGGCCTGGTGTAATAACGATAATACATACAAACGTCAAACTTGCCATCATTATAGTACACACATACTCTAAAGTATAACAACAAGTAATGTATACCTACTGGCCAAGTGTGAGTCGTAAGTATTCCGTCATTACATTAGAGCAAATACAACATTACGAAAAATACACGTTTGTATTATTATTTGTTAGTTAATCTGTCGTAACATTATATATTTTGTGCCTAATTTAACTAGCTATCTGTTACGTTTCGAAAGATACAGCCTCTTGGGTACGGAACCCTTTAAACCGTCTAACTTTTTTTTGAGCCTAGATCCTCACCGCACTAAATTCCCCGGGCCCCCCGCTCCGCGAAGGTCCCCGAACGGCGGGCCCCGGGGATTTATCGACTTACTGACATTACTTTACCTGTGTATATATTGTATGAGTATCCAACACTCGCATTATAACCGTTCATACAAATACTTAAATACATCAATTCATTTGAACGTATATTTACATACATAAGGCCCAATATTCACGTCCATGATTAAAAATTTACTTAATTTTTTAATATTAGTTCAACAAGTACCATTGTATATCTTGCTGCATCATTTTCATGTACATTGTTAAATCTGTATGTCGTTCCAGAACATTATACGAATCCTAAACATGTTAGGTATCTAACACCTAACATGTTTCAAAACACCTTTTCAAAGTTTCAAAACGAATGCTTACTCAAACTCTATAATAAAAAATATATGTATATAATGTACATCCGCTATCTCGCTGGCGCATTAAAACATTTTTGAAGATATATAGTTATAGGATGTCGGGAATGTAGCGTCGCTCATTCCACATATTGCAGGTGTGAGGCAAAAAGGAACGTGTAAACGCACAGTGACCGATTTCCACCGATCTATGTAATATTATTATTTTATGTATGTAATTGTATAAATATACGGTTGGTTTTGGTAAAATAGGTTTGTTTCGATGTAAATTGTGTATAGGTGTTTATATATGAAACAGCGGACATTTTTTGACTACAATTTTGTACGCGTTGTGCATTCTATGTATATCGGTTCGCAGGTATTTAATTAAAATCTAAATACTAATTAAATTTCTGAATGCATGCAGAATAACTTTACAAATGTTCAGGATTTTTTTTATATTTATGAACCAATGTTTTTTTTAACGATTTGTTAATAAGTAGTTTCTTGTCACGATTATACATTAAGTTGATTAGAGTGAAAACAATGTATCATTAACGACATCGGCCGTACAACGTTACATTATCAGTTGGTTTAGTTGAGCTGATCGCTGCTTCAATATGATTCGTTTCAGTACATTGAATGGTATAAATATATATGAATACCAGCAGTAGGACACCACAACCTCTTATAACACTCTTATTTCAAACTTCGTCTCGCCTTAACAAGGAGCGAAACAATTGTAAAATTAGAATGTTCCAAGTGTTACGATAGGTCCCGTTTTATAAATACAGCAAGATATACAGCGGGTGAATCACTATAACACGACCTTTGTAACAAGTAACCTGTCACCGTCAAACATATCTAGCTACCTCCCTTCTCACAAAACACTCAACACACTCAGGCAACACTCTGAGGGTAGGGTGAGCCCTACCCTCAGAGTGTTGCCCTGATGGTAGGACGAGAGGGATGATGGTTTAACAGTTCGCAGTGACACGTTACAGATGGAGTGTTACAGCCGTAACAGACACGTCAACTTGGCTGACTAACCGCCGTCTGACTAACGGGAGAGAACGATTTTTTTTTCTCTTTATCTCCCGTCGGTGTAAAGGCGGTTCGTCAGCCAAGTTCACCCGTCTGTTAGCCTACTTAAGAGAATGCTAGTCTAGTCTACATTAGAGGTTAACTACAGCTGAGTAAGAGCGGCGCGGCTCACCCGGGCTGCTCTCCGTCCGACTCCACGTTCTCCTCCCCCTCCTCTTCCTCGTTTTGACCTGATACAAAAAGAAAGTTCAAATACTGTCCTCCAGTGGCGGCTCATAAGCAAGCTCACAGTCGCACAACGAGCTATGGAGGGCTATGCGCGTGGTTTCTCTACTACATCGAATCAGATATGACGAGATCCGTAGACGAACGAAACTTACCATCATAGCCCACCGGATTAGCAAATTGAAGTGGCAGGGGGCGCGGCACATAGCATGCAGCCTAACGCAATATATAAAGATTATAGAATGGAGACCACGGACCGGTAAGCGCAGCATTGGACATCCACCCACAAGATGGACAGACGACCTAAAAAGAGACCGCAGGGAAACACTGGATGCAGACCGCTTCCAACCGGTCCTTTTGGAGATCGATGGGGGAGGACTATGTAAGTAGGCCTATGCAGTGGACGTCCGGCCACGGTTCCATCTACGTTAGACCGCGCATGGGCGGGCGGCGCGGCGCGGCGCGGCGGAGCACGACGCGGACGACTAGTTGGTTATGTCAAGATGATTGTCGGAGCCAGAGCTGCAGCAGGAGTGAGATATGTATGTAAGTAAGTAATGTACTCACGGTTCCGGCGCGTGTAGTGTTTCCTGGCGTGCGAGGGTCGCTCCTCGGGCGCGTCCGTGAGCAGCGAGCTGCGGTACGCGGTCAGCGGGGCCCACTCCTCGCCCCACTGCACGCTGTGCGGGATACGCGAGTCCACAAACTGCACATACACACACACACACATAACAGAACCAACATCAACACCTTTTTACTCTACTAGAAAAAAAAAATTTAGACAACAGAGGCATGTGAAAATGAACGAACGTGAAAATATGGGCCATGGTGGATTATTATATCAATCCATAACTGGCCATTCGCTGCAGTGGCTTGTTTAGAAAGTTTATTTGTTTATATTATCTGATGATAGGCGAGCAACACAAGCTGATGTGCTTACATCGCACACTGTCACAAATTGTGAATGACTGTGTTGCTGAGATGATGATAGTAGACTGGCAGACCTCGGAGAACTCCCACCCCTCCTACCTAGGCGATGCAGCCTTTCAATGAGTGGCTAGTTCACTAGTTGGGTCCACATTAGCCGAGTGGCCAGCGGTGCGCCGTGATTCAGTCTCTGTCAGCTGTCTGTGTGCCGAGCACAGGAGTTGTTTGTTCAGAGAGAGGGATGGCTTGTACCTTGAGCACCGTGCGCTTGTCCTGGCGCAGCAGCTTGTTGGAGAACTCTGCGAGCGGCTCGAGGAACAGCAAGTTGGGCGGCGGCGCGGGCGGCGCGCACTCCAGCGCCGCGAACGAGATGCCGGCGCGGTGCAGCGCCGTCAGTGCCTCGCGGTTCTTCACCGCGTCCAGACCGAACATCACCGAGAACCGCTTCGCCAGCTCCTGCAACACATACACACACAGCGCTGCTACATTGTGGTGTTTTCTCACACGCTCATACAGAGTACAAGTTTAACAAGGTCGACAAGTTAAGTTACTCTAAGTATGTGTCGGGTGTACCTTGAGCTCGCTGAGGTCCGGAGCCGAGCGCGCATGTTGCTGCCGGTGGCGCGCCAGCATGTCTCGGAACAGCGCCTGCATGGCCAGCTCCATGGTGAGAGCGCAGTTCAGTTTGTTGATCTCGCGCGCCTTGCTCAGCGTCGCTTTTATTATGTCTCCATAGTCGTTGTAACACTGACAATATCATAAGGTTCATAAGACGTGGACGATGGTATGGAACAGTTTAAAATATGGAACCCATGTCGTATCACGACTGCATTCTCTTCTCGAGTGTCACTCATCCCAATATTTAATTAACGATCTACGAGTATATTACGACAAAGATAAAGAATATTTTTCAAATAGTTTTCTCTTTAGCTAAACCATAAAAAAGCATATATGTTATGTCACCATGATACATCTCTGATATATGGTTAATGCCACAGAGCTTCGTTTGAAACTCTATTGCGAATTTTGCGAAAACTCAAATTCTATGTTTATTACTTAGCTAATTTCTAAACTATGCAGTATGGATTATAATGGAATGGAACCCTGTCATATACGTATATCTGTCTCCGGCAGCCAGAGTACAAGCTTTGCTTAGGTTGGGGTCAGATGATAATGCATAAAAAATAAAGGAGCTCAAACTTCAATGTTCTTCATTGCATATGTGGCAAACAAACGAATGGTCTGATTGACATACCTTGATGTAATGCTTGAAGACTTCAGCGGCGCGCCGTATGGGCGCCACGTTGTACACGATGAGCTTGCAGTACGCGGCCAGGAAGTTGCGCCGCTTGTGCAGCTCCTCGATGCGTCTCTCATCTTGACCGTCTGAGGATCACGCGATATTAAACCTTGTACTCTTAACGGTAGGGGTGGTAGTAGTTAACGCGCTACGAAGCCCGCGCTCGCTCGTGATGTATTCGATCCATTGTTAATGAGGTTCACTTCGATACTATGTATTGCCAATTATTTCAGACATCTGAATTGTTTTAGTAAAAAATAAATAAATCTGAGTTGCTGAAGATAGCATGATATTCTAGAAAGGAACAAAGCTGATGGCACTGTTTGTAATGTAGGTGTATCTGAAGTGGATAGCGACATTCACTGCGGACCGTTTATTATCTTGTAAACGTTCACGTGAGTGTCGTCTAGTGTTACATCAACACCGCGCCGCGACTGTGTCATCCGATCTTATCTATCGTTATCGTATCGGCAGAACGTTGTGATGATCATCTTCCTCTCGAGACGAGATGATTCATTGAGGGACTATGATAGGAAGCCATCACGAGAGATGCGGTGGTGAGTCATGCGCTACTCTACAGAACAAGCGGTGCTGCATGCCGCCGCGTCCGCGGGGCGGGGCTGCGGCGCGGGCGCCTGCGAGTCTGCACGCTCTCGCACCTAGCAATGTCACCAGTTGAAGACAGTCCCTCGAATATCTGTCTTATTTACACTAAAATAACGTACACTCTCACTATTGTCATTATGTACACATATCAGAGGGAATGTTCTTCAGCTGGTGACGTCACTCTGTATGGGACTCGTTTCTCAGGCTGAGACATGACAGTACCAGTGTGGCTGACAGTACAGCCGGTGGGCATTAATTGCAGAGAACTACTAGAAACTTAGTGCGAGCCCTCGTCCGGTTAACGTCCGCTGCGGGGTCACCCTCACCAAAACAAAAGATAGAAAAGAAACGATAATATCGAAGCAGGCAGCGACCAAAATAATTAAGAAACACAACCAAAATCGAATACAAAGGTCATGCTCAAATCAGAAAACTCCTCAAGTGTGTTAGTGGAAGAAACGATCCGATACCGAGGAGTTTATCTATTGGAATTTGCATTATGCTCTTGTAAGTTGAAAATACATAATTGACCATAATGATATATATATATTTGATAGGAGACATGATGATGCGTTAGTCATGCAAGCGCGATGATGACGGCTCGAGTCGCGGCCGGTATCGGATCGCTGGAAGCGGGCGCGACTAATTTTCCCTTAGTAATGTTATGCGAGAGTCGCGCGTCGCATCGAGACTAAATATGCATTATTGTGTCGCGGCGCCGCCTCGCCGCCCCTGCCCCGCCCCGCCCCCGCGCCGACCTCTCGTTACACCACTCGAGATCGATCGCAGATACGCACTCTAACCACGTGATAGTACGTGCGGGACCGAACGCAGCGAACTCTGTACCCGCCCGTATATCAGGCGGTTAAAGCTGAAATCTGCGTGCACACAATCTCTGAGCGAGAGACCGAGGAGACGACGCGATCGCTCCACTGGAGAGAACAGAACGAGGTGAGGTGCGGGAGACGAGCTGGGGAGGTTGTCGGCGGGTGGTGGTGGGCGCGGGGCGCGGCGCGCGGCGGCCGTACATTACTAAGGTAAAATACGCCGTCGGTGTGTCTCGAGTGAACCCAGTGCTTACCGGCGTCCCACGCAGCAGCCGCGCGCCGCGCGACATGCAACCAAACAACCACACCGTTATCGCAAGCCGCCGCCGGGGAGGGGCCGACACGACACGACACTCCTACTCCTGGGGGCTCCTACTCTGCCTCTACTCTGACGCAGTCTCAGATAAACTCGGCTACTTGGAACATTTGTAATCTCGGCCGCACACTCTCGCTAAGCCTATGTACCTACAGTCTACAATATACGAAGACGCGTGTGACGTTTCCTTTTATAGCCGCTATCGTAAATTGTCCGAACTATCCAAGTCAGGGTGTGAAGCGCGAGTGGCCAGCCGGTTGTGTCCGGGTAACAGAGACCGATATGATCTACAAGTGCGTAAGAATAGGATTGATATGGCTCAAAGACAGGTGTCGGCCTCGACTCGTCTCCAGACGCGACAGTGGCCGCTGCGGTAACCGGGTACCGATCTGTCGGTGGCGCTCTGACCAGAATCAGGCTTACATTTAGAATAGAATCCGATAATAATGCATATTTTTTCTCATTGAAATGAATGAGGTAGGTGTTATAAGTAAACTCGGCGGAGACAGCGCCTCGTCCTACCCGTGTCGGAGTGCAGACATCCCGACATCCACACTCCGCACATGTGCACCGCACCCGTTTCTAATTTACAAATAAGTGTCACCCAATTTGGAAGAGGCCAGAAAGAGCACACGAGTTACCATCCCCGCCCCGCTCTGCTCAGAGCTCAGTTCGTGTACAACACACGCGTCACTTTGTTTATTATTGTTTACAGATGATTATTCCTCGGTGGAAGACACCACTTCTAGCAGCGACCAATATGTTGTCCACCACGTACCACGTACCGTAGCTACGTTACTTACCAATGTTTTTTTTTTTTTTTTTCATAACAATAATTACGCACATCATTCCATGTTTTTCTACTATGTACTAACATTTAAAACATTTTGATAACTTTAACTTGGTAACATTCTTGGTTTGTGGGTTTTGTGAAGATACTGAACAACTCCACCATTAACACTATTCTATTCTGAAACCGTAGCACATCAGACGTCAATCGAAACCAGTTGGACGTACCTGCGTACGCATCGGTGATTATTTTCGAATGCGTAAAGATATTCATATCGAAGGATTTCAAAAATAGAGCCCCTGCCCTGGGCTGGGTGGAAACATAAGTAGAGACAGTAGGACAGTCTTAAGGCAGGCTGCCCAGCCTGCCTTAAGACTGTTTTACTGTCAAGTATGATGCATGAGTATTACAAAATGCATCATACAATTTTAAGTATTTGGATTTTCAGGAATAAAACGAAAAAATGAAGCCGTAATTGTCAAGACGAATATAAAACAAGTAAACCATAACATTAAAATTATTGATTGTATGTCAGTAATTTATCGAAATCCACCAACTTTCCCTCCTAGAATTTTACGAAAAACTACTTTCGCAAATTGGAGGTATAATTATATAGTATTAGTTGGTATGTAGAGTTTTTCCAAAATTTGAAACCGTTACTTTAATAAACAACAACGGTAATGAACGTTGTACCTCAGATCAGATAAACAAGCGAGATACGGTCAGGTAGCGTGGCGGGTGCGAACGTATCAGGACTCAATCAGGCTTGATGCCTTTACTCGAACACACTCTTCAAACAACCTTGCCGCCTTTTTTGCATGTAGATTTTAAGTTAGTTTTGTCTGATCTGAGGTAGGTACAATACACACCACCAGAACAACTTGATTCAATAACCCTGGCAAGCTGGGAACGTTTCCATAACAAAATAACTCTATGAAGCAATCAACCTGTAGAACCCGCCATTAGACAATACATTTTCCAATGACAGCAATTAGTATGTTATGAGTAATGTTGAGTAAACCGTGAACCTTCAAACATATTGTAGCACTTCACTGACCTAACATTTAGTGAAGGCTATGCAGGTTCGATGTCCGTACTTACAATACGTCACAGAGCGACACTTGACAAGGAAATGTGTGAGTGTGGAGAGGTATGTACAGGTATGTATTCCAGGAGCTGCGATATTAGCTTCGTCCGCGTCACTGTCATTAGAGTTGTCCCGAGTGCGACGAGGACGGTGACAACATCGCACGTGCGAGAGCAGGCGGGCTGGTCAATGAGTACAGTACAGTGTAGTGTAAGTACATACCGTAGTTGTGTTGCACGAACACGAACTCCTGTATGAAGTCGTTGAGCAAGTCCAGCAGCGGCACGTCGGGCTCCAGCACGAGCGCGCGCACGGCGGCGGCCGCGCCTGCGTGGTGCAGCGTCGCCAGCTGCTCCGCGAAGAATATCACCAGGTCGCACAGGGACGTGTACGCCTGGGAACATTACAACACACCCTGCTGAACCTTCTCCCCTCGAACACTCCTCCCTCTCTGTGTCCCGCACACCGCGACCTGTGGTGCTGACACATGGATGAACACTGCACAATATAGCAGACCCATGCGACCCATCGAATTGCAAGACCGTATCCGAAACGCGCATGAGATACGACGTCGCACCAAGGCTGCGGACGTCGTAAAAAGGGTGATTGAACTTAAGTAGAACTGGGCAGGACACATGGTTAGACGTGATGATGGGAGCTGGTGTGCAGCAGTAACCGCGTGGTGTCCGACACTAGGTCGGCGGAACCCGGACCCACTGAGGATGCGGCGGTCCCACTACATCAAAAAAACTGTCGGTAACGAGTGAATGTGACTACCGACAGACGGGGGAGAGTGGTATAAACTAAGGGAGACGTATACGCAGCAGTGGGTCATACAGGACTGATGATGATGATTATACTTACACTTGCCTATCATGGGAGCTCTATAAATATTGAGGTAAAAGTTAGCACACTACTAAACTTTACAAACTCATCATTTGGACATAAGAGTGTAACATCTGGATAAGAGAAAGGGTGTCACTACTACTTGCTCCACTTCTGACAATTTGATTTCAATAATCTGAAACGACAATCTTTAGTTCGTGATTATTTTCATGTTCTCTCATGTATTTGAAAGCAGGTATGATTCTGATGATGGTCCTTTCACACATCATCAGCCAATTAACGTTCACTGTTGGACAAGGCCTCCCTCATAGAGAGGGGTGTTGCCATAATCCCCACGCTTGGCAGGCGGCTTGTGGATCGCAGTACGTTCACCGTGTACTATTAGGACGCTGCTGCCCATCCTCCGGTGGTGGTGGTGGTGGTGGTCCTTTATTTGATTAAAATCTGCCCGGGAGTTTCGTAAGCTAGTTTCCGAATTGGTGATGAGTTAACTAAAAGCTTGTCGTATACACTGACCTCCTCCTTGAGATCCGGCGTGAGTCCGTCGGCCACGATCTCCCGACAGAGTCGCTCGTACGCGTGCAGCCGGCCGTGGATCTCGGTTATGTCGGCCTGCGACACGCCGCCACCTGCTGCCGCACGTTCCTCCAGCGCGTGCAGCGACCACAGCACCGAGTAGAACAGGCACCGCACCACATACACTAACGCCTGGAACATCGACCAATCTCACTCATCATCTATACTGCCACCATCACATCATCTAACTACGACCATCATTCATGTACTCAATACATCTGTCGGCTGTGTCTAGTTCGACATGTGCGTGACAAGTCCTGGCTGCGGCTATTCTTGTTGTTTCTGTCCGTCTCGAACTCATATTACCCCAAATGGTGACAAAACTAATAGCGCAGGCCCAGGAGGGTTTCACTCCGCAGTTTAGGTACGCTCGGCTGGCGCACCGTCCGACGGGCGTCACACAGGGGCCGTCCGCCTCGCACGCTAGCCACGTCATACTGGGGTCGCCCTGCTCGCACGCTAGCCACGTCACACAGGGGTCGCCCGGCTCGCACGCTAGCCACGTCGCGCGTAATAATAGTTTGTTTTCTTTGCATAAAAAAAATTATAACAAAAATGTATTCTATTATTATAGAACAGGATTCGTTAAATGTTTTTTTTTTTACTGATTTTATTCAATAGCATCTGCAAATTAGAGCTCCCAAATGAGGTCTCCATAAGTTTTTACCTCAACATGCATCAGAATGATGATTTTGTAATAGGCCTCTTAAACTTTTACTTTTGCATGGTTGTTATTTGAAACAAATTAAGAATAAGAGTTAGTTTTTTGCGCAGGTTAAATGTCATTCCAATTAAAGGATAATATCTACACTAATATTATAAAGAGGAAAGATTTGTACCTATTTTTGTATGTTTGTAATGAATAGGCTCCGAAACTACTGAACCGATTTGAAAAATTCTTTCACTGTTGGGAAGCTACACTATCCCCGGGTGACATAGGCTATATTATATTTTGTAGCGAGGCCGAAGGCCGAGCTTACACTCGTGCGAAGCCGGGGCGGACGGCTAGTCAGTAATATGCAGGTAGGTTAGATACTACATAGCTGGTAAGTAATATGCAGGTAGGTTAGATACTACATAGCTGGTAAGTAATATGCAGGTAGGTTAGATACTACATAGCTGGTAAGTAATATGCAGGTAGGTTAGATACTACATAGCTGGTAAGTAATATGCAGGTAGGTTAGATACTACATAGCTGGTAAGTAATATGCAGGTAGGTTAGATACTACATAGCTGGTAAGTAATATGCAGGTAGGTTAGATACTACATAGCTGGTAA
Organism: Agriopis leucophaearia; assembly: GCA_949125355.1. Classification (NCBI taxonomy): domain Eukaryota; kingdom Metazoa; phylum Arthropoda; class Insecta; order Lepidoptera; family Geometridae; genus Agriopis; species Agriopis leucophaearia. Next base: position 17,164,617 of record OX421273.1, read on the forward strand.
GTAAATACTAAAAAGTATTCTGTGTAAGTATCAAAAAGACAATCCTAACGTAACGTGCCGCGTCAGGAGAGATAGAGCTACGTGATAGGTAGTTAGTGGCTCTGTAGGTGTATATAGGAGGCGGTATCTAGCGCTGTGCGAGTTGAATTGCTACTTTATTGCCTCGTAGATAGAGTCCTTATTTATTTAAATTTCTTTGCGGAGTGAACTATGTGTGTATTATGTATTCTGATGTTAAGGACACAGCAGTGTCCCCCCGCTCGCAGTATGTACAGTACAGTAGTGTGCGAGTAGTATGCACGAGTTACCTGCGGCGGCATGGCGGTCTCGTTCTGCTTCAGACACTTGGGCAGATCGTCGAACAGCGACTCCCATATGTTGGTTTCGTTCAGGTTGTGGCACATGTACATGATGGACACCTTGCGCAGAGAGTTCACCACGTTGAACACCTCGTCCGCGTCCGGCGTCTCGCCCTAACAACAAACATAACACTCGTACTACGTACACCTCAGCCGAGATAGCGGTCAATTACAACACAACACAGTCTGACACGACTAGGACACGAGGAATTACCGATCAAGGGCATTTTGGCAGAATACATATCTCAAACGATACATTTGCGAACAAAAAGCGAAGTACTAAACATCAGTTTCATTAAAAAATATGGTTGAACAGTGCAGGTAAATATGGTTGAACAGTGCAGGTAAATATGGTTGAACAGTGCAGGTAAATATGGTTGAACAGTGCAGGTAAATTCAGTTTTTTCATCCGCATTTCAAAGGTTAGTTACATGTTGCATGGTCAGCTCCTGGACCAACTATCTCTGAACTTAGAGGAATCTATCGACAACTCATTTTTCGAAAATGGTTTAAAGCACAGGGCCCTGATTTTTAAACTAAAACACGCACGTAACACGGCGTGTTAAGTTAACCTCCAAAAATTTGGCCTCTATTCTTTAGGAAATAAAGGCCAATTTTTTTGACGCTAACCATCGCTAATTTAATGCGCCGCGTTACGAGCATGTTTGTAGTTATATAATCAGGGGCCTTACGCCCAACTCTAAGCGCGAGCCCAAATAGGTGCAGTTTACAAAATTACGCGACCGCAAACCGTGTCTCAGCGCGTTAAGGTTTGCGTTCGCGTGATTTGCAAACTGCATCTATTCGGGCCCGCGTTTAGAGTTGAGCATAAGGCCTCAGAGCCCTGGCTGTACGTGGTAACAGGTTAACTAGAATACCCTGAGTGTCGCCGTGTGTGAGTGGAGTGGAGTGGGAGCAGTACTAACCCCTTCAATGAGCGTCCGGTACTCGTCGATGGCCTCCTTGTACCGGTTGACGCACATGTCGGTGATGTTGGAGCGCGCCACGTTACAGCGCGAGTAGACGGCGCATGACTCGTTACACAGGTACTCGAGCGCGCGCCCGCACGTCTCCAGCACCTCCGTCTCCGTCTGCACCACCACTATGTCGCGCAGCTTGTTCAGCAGCAGCGTCAGCGCACTCTGTTCACACCATACACCACCACCACCATACTGTTATACTAATAATGACCTGACTTTACTTGGTGTTATTATCTGAATATTGTTTATCGGTAACACCATCTTCAATTCTTGTACCCTTTGTTACTCCCACTATTACAAACGATTCAAATGACAGCTCACATATCGAAATCCATTAACTCGTTTACATACACACTACATTCATACATACAATCGAAAAACAACCCTCCTTGTTGCGCAGTTGGGTAATAACTGTAATACTCGCCTCCTGTCGCTGCGTGGTGTAGAGCTCGAGCTCCATGTACATGGGGATGGAGGCCAGGTTGGTCAGCTTCTCAGGGTCGGCGCCGAACTTGTCGAGCAGCGCCGGCAACGTCGTGATGAAGTGCGCCGTCATGCGCGCGCGGTCCTCCGCCACCACCTGCACAACACCCCGACACTTACATTGGACGACCAGTGGGACCAGACCCCCCCCCCCCCCCGTACATACATACGATACATACATAGATAAACTCTTTATTGTTCACACTACAAATTACATAAAACACGATAAAACAGCTTTAAAAAAATCGCAACAACCGGTCAGCCGCCTTGTCGCTAAAAGTGATCTGTTCCAGACAACTTTAGGATGGAGATAATTCATACACGTGTGTTTGTCACCTAACTCCTCTTAAACGGCTAGACCAATTTAGATGAAATTTTGTGTGTATATTACAATGGGTTCCTGGATGGTTTGAATACACAAGTGGACTCTGTATCGAACAGGACGACATGACGTCTGCCGGGTACGTCTGTGTGTGTGTGTCCGCTAGTAATACTATAATATATATATATATAAACAATAACAACGTCAACAAGGTGGCTACTGCGACAGATACACTTGTTTTACACGTTCTGTACAAACAGTGAGAGATGGCGCGTGTCTAATACGCACGGACACACTGTTCCACAGTTCAACTGTCTCAAATACAAACTATGTTTTACATATCCACCTATTGTGCATGTGTTTGTAAACGTGTGTATGATTTACTCGTGTTTTGTTCAAATATATTATCATTATCAGTATCCCTACAGTCAGTTACTGAACATCATAACATGTCTCGTTGGGTGCCACATCATCTGCGTGAAAGGGCAAGTTTCTTAGATGAGACTTCTTAGATTGCACAAATGCTGCCATTGGGCGAAGTATGAATGTTCGCTACGTAAAATACGTATCGAATTCCATATAAATTTCAATTTTGAAATCCAAAATTTGTATTAAATTAGATACGTATATTAAGGTAGCGAATCGTCGTAGTTCGTCCAGTTAATAAATATTTTTCTATCTTTCTTTCAAAGACAAGAAAGTCTTTCTTCTATCTTTAGTTGTTGCCCCTTCGGCTTCTCGGCGCAACTATCAGTGGGCAGCTATTCGTTAGAGGGCACCCGGTCGCGGTACCTTGGCCTGGTCCTTGGAGAGCAGGTGGTGCTTCCTGGTGGCGCCGCGGCCGACGGGCGGCTCCCCGGTGCTGGCCTGCCGCACGCAGCACACCATCAGCTCGATGAGAGAAGACTCCTGCCTGTTGTCGAGCGCCTCCTCGCCCGCGCCCGCCTCCTCCAGCAGCAGGTCGGTCATGCACTCCCAGTCCTTCATCATGGGGTTCGACTCGATCAGCGAGTCCACCAGGTACGCGCCGTGCTCGTGCAGCTGACACATTCAACATATACAATTATACATCTATCGGTTTACTATCCGGCCCCGGCGCATACCGCTCCGAAGGATAACGAATTTTCAGTAAATTATGGACATTTTTACAAAATAATGAAAGAGATTGTTGATTAAACAAGTGGATCACATTAGAAACCGACTTAACATAGAACCTCCGCCTCTTCTGAAGTCAGTTCTAATAGCTTGTAAGAATACAACTATCGGTCCATATGTACGTATAATAGCTTGTAAGAATACAACTATCGGTCCATATGTACGTATAATAGCTTGTAAGAATACAACTATCGGTCCATATGTACGTATAATTTTTAAATAATTTTGTTTCAACTCCTTAAACCGTTGCAGAGATGTACCCTTCATAATCGGTTCATCCATATTATTATGATTATCAGACGCAAATACTTGAACATCTTTAAAAAATATATGAAACTTAATAATTGCCTATAAAATTTGAGAGTTGCCCTCGATTTCCCTGAGATCCCCATCATCAGATCCTAACTTGCGCGACAATGGGACCAAATTGTTTGTTCAAAGTTTTTTTTTTATCGTTCAACAGTTGACGGATATATCGGTGACACAACGGTACGGTACATACAAAAAAATATAAAGTTATATGATTATTTAGGATTTATTTAGATAAAATAAATCGATAAACATTTAAAACGTGAGTTCAAATCGCAAAAGTTTAAATGTACATTCGATAAAAATAAATAATTAATCCATATGACAAATAAATAATTTGATTATATTTGATTACATTCGCATAAATCTATTAAAACAGTAGAAATCTCGTAGCACTGGTAGCTCGCGATAAGGTGACGTCAGACGGGCATTAAGGACTGTGTATCCAGTTGCCAATAAATTAAAAAAAAAAAAGACGTAAGACGTCATCGGCAATAATCAGCATCACCTTGACATTGACGTTTGTAGTTGTTGTTATGTTGAGTTTATTGATCGACCAAATATTGGCGGTGTTTTACCTTCTGTTGCCTGACGCTGACGCCCGTTTCAAACGTGTTGTACCATTAAGGTTGCGGCGACATTTGGTGGACAAGTAAGAATGTTCATTGTCTAACTAACCTAACAAAAACAATATATTTAGACGAGTCCCGCTCCCGGTCCGGTTACTCATGAGATATTGCGCATGCGATGGTGTTGCTACTGGTACCTACGATATAACACTCGCACCGGACAACTGGCTGTTTCTTAAGAACCTTCAAGTTGTGTCGGTGACCATCAGACCGTCAGACGAGTGCTGTGAGACACTGCGCAGATACATGTTTTAACCGACTTCCAAAATGGACGAGGGTATCAATTAGACTGTTTTTTTTTTGTTACTTCGGAACTTTCGTCTGGGTGAACCGATTTTGATGATTCTTTTTTATTAATTTAATTTTACATGGAAAACAAACAGCTGCTAATAAACACGGTAGATATACGATTGATAGTTACACAAAAGCCAAACAGAAGTTTTCACTAATACAAACTGAAATAGTGTAAATGCCCCGTTGCATACCAACTAAGACCTGGATAGATAGATAAAACTTGAACAGTAGTTTAGATAGTTGATAAGTAGTAAAGATATATTAAGTTAAATTAACAGAAAATAAAAAAGGAACAGATAATAGCCAAAGTATGATTATAAAGCCTCATACAAATTCACAGGTTATTTTTATTTTTAAGTTTTTTTTTAATGCTATTTTATTTATAGTATTATTAAATTGAAAAGTGGTTCCCCCATGTGATGTGGTCCCATTTCATTCATATGAAGTCGGTTTATTATATTGATAATTTTAAAAAACAATCTTAATTTGTTTAACCATAGAGTTACACCATTGACACTGCTTTATGGTTGATATTTTGAAAACCCGTAGGAAGCGCTTTGATTCCACTCTTATTGTGCGAACTGCTTGTCTATGGAATGCGCTGCCTGAATCGGTGTTCCCCGGTAGTTACAACCTGGGTGTAGTTCAAATCACGGATAAATCGCTTTCTTTTAGAAAAACATGCTCCATCGTAGATCGCATCATCGTTTAACATCAGTGGACGACAGCGCCGCGTGTCGGACTTCTTTCATGTTTAGCTCTCTTCACTACTTACAATATCAGTTTCATTTCCTCATATACATATATTTATTAGACTTGTTTTAATCATTCGATGCACATTCTACTATTGGTAGTACCATTCTACTATTGGTAGTACCAAAGGGAAATTTATCACTGTGTGTGTGTTTATTAGAATGCAACTCGGTTTTTAAGGGAAAGGCTTACGTTGGCCCTTTAGTTGTTAACATTAGACATGACGAGCAATAATCTTGATTTTAGTATCTACTGAATGTGACATTAAGAGAGTAATCACACTAATATCATATATGTGAAAGTTTGGATGGATGTATGGATGGATGGATGTTTGTCACTCAATAACGCAGAAACGGCTGGGTGGATTTGGATGAAATTAGGAATATACATTGCTTATGTCCTAGATTAACACATAAGTTACTTTTCATGAGCACGAGGTTGAAACCGCGGGGCGCAGCTAGTTAACATATCAACCATATCAGGCGTGTGGTTGACACTTTTGGTGTTGTTGTCGCAGGTGAACAACGATGACGCGGCACTATCTGCTGCGACAACCGAGCACGCTGGAGAGCATGGCGACGGACCAGCTCGCGCGCTGGATCGTAACACAAGCCACCAGGTCACCGGCGGCGTTGCACCACCTCGAGCCGGACGCGGCGGACGCGGCGCTCTCTCGGCACATCGCACGCGTGCGAGCCTGCTTGCACTGTAACGTGCCGCGGGGCTCACACGACTCGCTCATGTCTCTAACTATCACACAGTTGTATCTGCTCGCCCTGCTGGACACCAACACAGCCACCCGGATGGTAGAAACCTTGTTTACAGACAACCTCACCTCTCTTTCACTCAACTGTGAACACTTTGAAATGTTTCGAGACTTGCTTCGTTTTAAGTCTCAGTTGCTGACGGGCCTTGTTCGTTTACAATTGAATTTTGACAGATTGGACATTCGTTTTTACTCTGGCAATATTGAAACTGATGTTATTCAGCTGCTACAACAATTACATACTCTTAAATGTTTGACTATGAACACTGTCTGCACAGACAATGTTTTAAGATGTATCGTTAAGAACTGTACACTAATCGAGGAAATTAATTTATACGCACATCAAATAAGCGACGATGCCATAAATATGTTGAATCGATTACGTAATTTGAGAAATATTACCATAAATACAGACCTACGTTGTAAAGGAATCCAGATTCTTTTATTATCTTGTAACAACAATATTGAACATATTTCTATAAATGAGAAAATATATTACTACGATATAAACAACAGATTACCGCGAGTTCTGAAACGATTCGCATCTTCTGAAGGAAATTCTCAAAAACGGTTTAATTTAAAATCGTACACAGTTTACAGAGACACATTGGAGGAAATGAAAACAGTATTTCGAATGTGTCCGCTAATTCAGAACCTGACAGTACATGGGGACAGAATCACTCAAAACAATATAATGGCTATTATCGATTTACACGAGTTACGAGAACTGACTCTTATTGAATATGGTTTTTATAGCGGTCAAGTAACGCGTGCGCTGCAAGCAGTCGGAGGTAGTCTGGAGCGTCTGCAGCTCCTGCAGGTCACGCAGATAGATTTGAACGCAATCATCGATATAAGTCAAATGTGCCCGAACTTGGAGAGCTTGTCGCTACAAAGATGTACATTTATAGACCACACTTCACAAACAAAGGAAATAAATATTCCGCCATTTAGATGTTTGAATACATTAAGTTTGGATCTGACGAGCTGTCTGTATAGTCCAAAACAGCCCATCGACTTGACGCTGCATACCACACTGACATTGAAGTTAATGCAAGAGCCAGCGTTCTTCTTGCTCACCAACTGTTTGAATGTTGAGTACATTGAATTTAGTGAAACATTTATGCTCATGGAGGAAATCATGTTACACATTTTAGACAAGAACCCGTTAATTTATTTGAAAGAGTTGAAAATAAAGCAACTCAGCAAAATACTACGATCGACGACCGCTCAGACCCCGTCCGTCATAGACCACATCATTCAGAACTGCAGGAACCGACCAGAAGTGATACAGGACTTCGACTACTGAGACCAGACCAGTTTCCATATCATTGGAATATGGATTATATCGACGACTTGTAGTGATCCGTCCTCACCACGTGTTTCTTCTCCAGTTTGTGACGCGTCACACGTCACCAACTTGAAGCATGTATACATACTCATGCACACACTGCAACCAATTGCGCGGACTCGTACGGTCAGAAGAATCCCCTAGTACCCCCTTTGGTCCACCAACACACACCTAAAATACGTACTACATATGTTTTATTTAATGAAAATCACATATTATTGAATATAAACATTACTAAAGGAGGGTTTCAAGATAATATTGATGGTGATGAATAAAGTGATGAATGGAAACGGCACCGACTTATTTCTAGGCTTGGCTGCTAACGTGCGGTAACATTTTTCTATTATTAGTTTATGTAATAAAGGAAATATTAAAAAGTTAATTTTGTTTTATTTAATTATGTTGTGATTTAGGAAAGTTAGTTAAGATTTTTTTATACCTGGTCAAATTAGCAAGTGTTACACCACGGCAATTTGTATTGTGAGTTGTCTAGGGCGTGTCGTGACAATGTATGCTGGATAGCGTTCGTACTAATGGTACTAATGCTCAGAATTATCAAAATAAAAAACCCGAGTGCAACATGTAGTCTGCGACACTCCGGAGATAAAGACGAATGTAACGAGAGAGCGCACTCCACAACTTGTCTAGCCGTTTATACTACAGGAGGCACTATACATACAGACAAACACTCGAGAAATAGCGCAGTTGAGCAGAATGAAGCCCTCACGGTCCTGAGAGTCCGGTGTCCGTGTCAGTATCAGTATGTGACACGGTCGGCGCTGGAACAGTACTCACCTCCGACTCGATGAAGAACTGCACGAGGTCGCGCACGAGCGGCGTGTTGGGCGTGCGCAGCTTGCCGCGCCGGGAGCGCAGCGGCTCGGCGGGCTCCGCGCACGGCTGGAACAGGCGCACGTTGAGGAACTCGCCCGCGGCCGCCGCCACGCCGCGCCACGACGAGTACACCAGCTCGTACACGTTCTCGCAGTCCTTGTCCGTCAGCACGTCGGGGTGCATCCTGACACAACGACAATCATGTTACATTATACCTACGACCCATGCAGCACGTCGGGGTGCATCCTGACACAACGACAATCATGTTACATTATACCTACGACCCATGCAGGACATTTTTTTTTATGATACTGAGAGACAAGACGTGCGAAGTCGCTCGCCTGATGGCTCTTCACGCATGCCCATAACAGCTCAACGCCACTCAGAATTTTGAACTTCAACAGTTCAAAACCCTGGATGGCAATGCACTGCGCTCGTCACCCCGAGATATAAGATGTCAAATCTCTGTGTGCCCTGTAATTTCGCTGGAAACATTGCCCTTCAATACGGAACACAGTACTGTTTGTATTTAAGCAGCGTCAGGATTTGCTGGAGCAGTTGCGCTCATGAGTGAACAGGGAGCCGCTCCTGCGACCGTACCACTGGTAAGTAACACCTCGGTCGAGTGACGTGGAAGGTTCGTGTAGCGCTCCGACCGACAGAACCGACGACGTCTCTTTCACTCGGCTGCAACATACGGGACACGCAAGCGAGACCAAGCAACTGATATTTATTTAACTCTCGGGCTATGTATGAATGACATCACATTATGAGTAACAATAAAATTAGTTATACAGGATCACACGGAACGGTAATACTAAATCAAACTCATTATTGTAAACATTACTTTTAGCGATTTTAAATATAAGCCCATAATAAAAGTAGTGAAGGTAGATTTAATGAAATACTAAATGTTGTACATATTCAAGCAACTATTAACAAATACACACATGTAGACACACAAACACACACAATCATATAACTCAATTTGAATGAGTCACTTTAAAAAAAACGTGTCCCGGCGTGAGGTCAGTACCTATTATTTATCGACCGTTTTTATATGTTTATTGTTTAATAGGAAGGATTGCGTTTGACTGCCACCTCGCCCGATGTTAAGCGATGATGCGGTCTACGACGGAGCAAGCTTGCCTGGAAGAAATCGATCTACTCGCGAGAACATCAATTCCGACAGCACATTCCACAGACTAGCAGAATAGAGACAATCAAAATGGAATCAGGTTCTCGGAATATCAACCATGAAGCGTTGTCGCCTTTTTGCCCACCAGCGGCCAGCCGGCCGATGTTCGTACACGTGGGAGGAGGGAGCATATCATAGATAGATGATAAACTCTTTATTGTTCACACCACATTAAACAAAAACAAGATTTAAAAAAACTAGTGCAACAATCGGCGGCTTTATTACTAAGAGCAATCTCTTCCAGGCAACCTTGTACAGTATCTGTTAAAGAACCGATAGAATATCAACTGTGCCGATGTTCAAGGCTAAGAGATGTTAACATGATGTAGTGTGGTGGGTGGTGATGTTCCAAGGTAGGTTGTATCCCGCTGGGAGCGACATACTACAATGTGAATGTTAACATGATGTAGTGTGGTGGGTGGTGATGTTCCAAGGTAGGTTGTATCCCGCTGGCAGCGACATACTACAATGTGAATGTTAACATGATGTAGTGTGGTGGGTGGTGATGTTCCAAGGTAGGTTGTATCCCGCTGGGAGCGACATACTACAATGTGAATGTTAACATGATGTAGTGTGGTGGGTGGTGATGTTCCAAGGTAGGTTGTATCCCGCTGGCAGCGACATACTACAATGTGAATGTTAACATGATGTAGTGTGGTGGGTGGTGATGTTCCAAGGTAGGTTGTATCCCGCTGGCAGCGACATACTACAATGTGAATGTTAACATGATGTAGTGTGGTGGGTGGTGATGTTCCAAGGTAGGCTGTATCCCGCTGGGAGCGACATACTACAATGTGAATGTTAACATGATGTAGTGTGGTGGGTGGTGATGTTCCAAGGTAGGTTGTATCCCGCTGGGAGCCACATACTACAATGTGAATGAGACTGACTTGAGTATGGCGATGACCAGTTTGACGGCGTGCACGGCGACCTCAGTCTCCTTGTCCAGCGACATGGAGACGATGCGGTCCTTGAACTTGGACGTGAACAGCTCCAGCTTGCCCTTCAGCTCGTCGCACTCGTACAGCGGCTGCAGCGCCTGCAGGCAGCGCAGGCGCACCTCGCCCACCTGGACATCGACACGCTCACTTCACTACAATACCAACCACTACCTGCGACCAAAATAAAATGAATGGACGGGCCCTAACCATTGAACTTGATCAGTAAAAACAAGTCAAAACCGTCGGACATACCTATACTTCAACACCTAATTATAAAAATTTACAGTATATTTCCAAAACTGTTCACGAACGCATTGGAGGACGTTTTCAAGCTTTTGGACTGGAAAGGATTTGGCATCAACATTAATGGCGAATACATCACTCACCTTCGTTTTGCCGATGATATAGTTATCATGGCAGAGTCGCTGGAGGACCTCAATACAATGCTCAGCGACCTCAGTAGCCTTTCCCAACAGGTGGGTCTTAAAATGAACATGGATAAGACAAAAATCACGTACAATGTCCATGTTGTACCCGTGCCGGTCAATGTTGGGAACGATACTCTCGAAGTTGTTGATCATGACACCTATATTGGACAGATTGTTCAGTTAGGTAAGTCCAACTTAGGCAAAGAGGTCGCCCGAAGAATCCAACTCGGATGGGCAGCGTTCGGGAAATTGCGTAAAATCTTCTCGTCCAAGATACCACAGTGCCTAAAGACAAAGGTCTTTGACCAGTGTGTGTTGCCAGTGATGACATATGGTACTGAGACGTGGTCCTTAACTGTTGGTCTTTTGGAAAAACTCAGAGTCACACCACTGGCAATGGAGAGAGCTATGCTCGGAGTTTCTTTACGCGATAAAATTCGGAACATAGGTATTCGCCAAAGAACAAGAGTCACCGACGGAGCTATTAAAATCTGCAAGTTGAAGTGGCAATGGGCAGGCCACATCGCTCGAAGAACTGATAACCGATGAGGAAGAAAGGTTCTTGAGTGGAGACCGCGAACCGGAAGACGCAGCGTAGGTAGGCCTCCCACTAGATAGACCGACGACATTGTGAGAGTCGCGGGCATCCAGTGGATGCAGATGGCAGGATGTCGTTCAGTGTGGAGGTTAAAGGGGGAGGCCTATGTTCAGCAGTGGACGTCTTCTGGCTGATGATGATGACAGTATATTTGTTACAAATTCAAATTATTTATTGAGAATAAAAACGGACAAATTCCACTAACATTTATCTCACATACTGTTAAACTAAAATAGATTTCCTAGTAAAAATAGGAATAATATTATAAAATTACTAATATAATAAATACAACAAATTGCTGTAAAAATATGTCAACATAAAATTAGTATGTCATACAAATTGTCATTATAGTCATCGGCTTTTTTGCCCCTGTCCCATTGATCAGTTAAATTTTCACAATAAGTCAAAAAAACTTTCGTTACATTATTCCAACTGTCACAAATAATATCACAATCAGTGTTGGTAGCAAGGAGTGCATTGAAGTGGCGGCGGGCGCGAATCAGCGGAGACATGGAGCGCGCCACGGTGCGGCTGTGAGCCACGTGGAAAAACTTGGGCAATTTTCCACGCCTATTAGCCGGAACCCCGGGTTTATCTGGCACAAACAAAGTGCACAATAAATTGTGCAGATGCAAGGAGTCAACTGATCCTCTGAGCACCTTGCAGCAAGTAGCAAGCTGATCCAACATCCTTCTCACTTCTAGTGAGTTGTAGCCGAGCTGGCCGAGCAAGAATTTAGTTGGGTACATGAACGGGTAATAACCGTGAAGCTTCTTATACAGCGATCTTAAGAAAGCTTTTTGAACCTTTTCAAGCATCCGCACATAGGTGACGTGGTGCGGGTTCCAGACACATGCGCTCGACTCCAGCTTGCTTCTGACTAACGAGTTGTACAATGTTCTAATAACTAACGGATTTTTAAAATCTTTGGCATTTCGTAATACGAAGCCCAGACGACGATAGGCCTCTTTGGCGAGATCAGAGATGTGGTCATGGAAATTCAGGGTACGATCAAATGTCACTCCCAGATCCTTAATGCTATTTACCCGATTTATACATAGATTGTCAAGATGATAATTATAATTGATGGGATTTCTTTTGCGGTCAAACGTCATTACATTACACTTGGTCACATTAAATGTCATTTTGTTTTTCAAGCCCCATGCACAGATTCTATCTATGTCCTCTTGTAAGGTAAGGCAGTCACAGGGAGATTTTATTTCGAGAAAAAGCTTAAGGTCGTCGCCATACAAGAGACATTTGGCAGAAGTCAGCACTTTAGGTAGGTCGTGCACCATCATTTTAAATAATAACGGACCAGTGATGGAACCCTGGCTTACACCAGATCTTGTGTGATATGGTCCCGAAACGTGGATACCATGCTTAACATACTGCCGCCGGTCTCTCATAAAGTCCGCAAAGAAATTTAGGAGGCTGGGAGAAAAGCCGAGCCAAAAAATAGATATCGGTTTTATTTGTGTATTTACACTTCGTTAAAGCATACGAATTGATAATTTTGTCCGATGTTTCGTTATCGCGTAACAATAGACTCGTGTTTCACTTCCTACGGCTAGAGACAGACTGAAACGAAGTGAGCGCTGGCGCTCATTTTGTAATCTTCAAAAATGCGCTTCTACTGGGCCCGTCCATTCATTTTATATTGGTCGAAGACCGCTACCTATACTGAGCCACACGTCACTCCACTCTATCTTAATCTTATTCTTATTACACTGGAAATAATTCATTGTAAATGTTGTTGGAATTATTGTTATAATCAATTCAAAAATATTTTACTAAAATAACTGACCAAGAGCATGTCGAGACACGCGTATTATACGGGTCCGTTGAAGGTAGCCAAACTCATATAATTATGGTCACAATCATTTCTGAACGATTGGTGATTACAGAAAAATTCGAAAGAAAAAAGTCCATGGACTTAACCAAATTTCAGAGGTGCATCATAATCCTACCAACATAACATATACTTTCAGAGGTGCATCATAATCCTACCAACATAACATATACTTTCAGAGGTGCATCATAATCCTACCAACATAACATATACTTTCAGAGGTGCATCATAATCCTACCAACATAGCATATACTTTCAGAGGTGCATCATAATCCTACCAACATAACATATACTTTCAGAGGTGCATCATAATCCTACCAACATAACATATACTTTCAGAGGTGCATCATAATCCTACCAACATAACATATACTTTCAGAGGTGCATCATAATCCTACCAACATAACATATACTTTCAGAGGTGCATCATAATCCTACCAACATAACATATACTTTCAGAGGTGCATCATAATCCTACCAACATAACATATACTTTCAGAGGTGCATCATAATCCTACCAACATAACATATACTTTCAGAGGTGCATCATAATCCTACCAACATAACATATACTTTCAGAGGTGCATCATAATCCTACCAACATAACATATACTTTCAGAGGTGCATCATAATCCTACCAACATAACATATACTTTCAGAGGTGCATCATAATCCTACCAACATAACATATACTTTCAGAGGTGCATCATAATCCTACCAACATAGCATATACTTTTTATGGTTTAGTCAAAAAGAAAACTACATAAGAAACATTCTTCTAGATCAATGACCTTTGAGCTACAATGTCTTGTATTTATTACAGTTTTATCGCTATAACTCAAAAACTTAATAATTAGAAAATATTCAAAATAATTTTAAATAAAAGTTTTTAATATGACATATCAGCATGGCAAGTTACAAGTTTCTATGTCTAAAATTTTAGAAATGCAGAGGGAGGGACCATTTTTTTGCCACTTTAGCGGACCATATTCTAACAAAATATACACTTGATTAAAAAGTGATGTTTGAAACCTTCCCTTCATTTTAAAAGACCTATTCAACGATACCCCACACGAGGGAGTACAGCAAAAAACAAGTTTCATCCCCATTTCACATGAACCAGACCCACCACGAAAAGGCATTTTTTTTTTTATATACTTTTATAATTGTGATCCTTATACTAAAACCGTAATTGTGCAAAGTTTCATGCACTTGCCTTAATAACTATAGAAGTTGGAAATTATAACAATTAGGACAAACAGACAGAACGAACTTATAAGGGTTCCTTGTAGGACTTTGGAACCCTAAAAACACATTTTTGGAACCCAAATTACACGTGCTTACTCATCGCTGGTAATGATCGGGAACTTTTTCCTATTTATTGCAATTGTGAATGGTTTTCCTAATGTATGTCGCAGTCATTGTGTATGTTTGCTTGTATTTACAGTCACACCCATTTTAATATACGAGATGTCGGTAGAGTCAGGAGCGGCCACTGGGTAGGTGACGTCATCATAAACACAAGATGCCCATGCATGCACACATGTAAAGTAACGATGAAAGTAAATAATAATTGCATCTTTCATGTGACATATCAATGAATAGGTTTTTTAAAATGAAACTGAGGTTTGATACATAATTGTTTTGTTCAGGTGATCCACGAGAAACTTGTTAACACTAGTAAATAGTAATAAGTGGAGGTGACGTACTTTGTCATGCAGGGTCCACCCGATGTACTTCAGGTAGAGGTCATCGAGGAAGTGTGCCGGGAACTTCTCCATCCAGTTGCCGATCTCAGACATCGTTATAGATCTTATTTCTGGTAACGTGTCCCTGCAAATATTAAATAGGGATTATTTACTTATATATAAATAAATATATATATATCTGGGACATTATTGCACACATGGTCATCTGACCCCAAACTAAGCAAAGCTTGTAATATGGCTGCCAGAGACTGATATACATACATATATATTTTTAAATACATACTTAAATAGATATTAACACCCAGACATAGAACAAACACAAATGTTCATCACACAAATGTTTGTCCTAGATGGGAATCGAACCCACGCCCCCAAGCACAGAAAGTAGGATCACTACCAACTGAGCCACCGAGGCAGTCATTATCATTATTATTATATTGAAATTAAAATATATTGACAACTGGCTGCGCCCCACGGTATTCCCTCAGGAACCATACGCAATTCTGGATAAAAAGTATCCTATGTCACTCTCCAGCTCTAACTATCTGTAATCTATGCACAAAACACACCAATCTGTTGCTCTCTTGCTGAGTGAAACAGGAACAACACACTGCTGCATTGATAGTATTTATAAATATAATTAATGCAAATAAAAATGTAATACATTTAAATGCTTTAATTTAGTCACGGCACAGCATTAAGCGAACTGAGAACAGAGATTGTTTCAGATCAGTGGTAGAGCTACCTGTATCTGTGCACGAACACAGATTTGAACATGTATGAGAGCATATTCTTGATCTCCTCCATGTTTTCCTCGAGCTCCTGCCGCTTGGCGACGAGCACCTCCAGCCTCTCGGTGGCTCGCTTGTCCCGCGCCTTCAGCCGCTCCGCCTCGTATTGCCGCAGGCAGTTGTCGCAGTTCACGCTCGTCAGAAGCGCCACGTCCACCAGCGCCGTCATCAGCTTCATCACTGGAAGTAGCGGGGAAGGTGCTGGTACACTGGTGCTTGATGACTACTATAATTCTTCCTCCCTTACAAAAACCCAACTAGTTTATTACATCCTCACCTCTGATAATTATGATTCATAATTTGACATACAAAATAACATTTTATAAATACATATGAATATGAATATGTCTTTTATCTGTACTAGTAGTTTATTATATATTTTGATGGACATTGTATTAGGGCCGGAGCTATGCTTTGCTAATTTAGAGGTTGGTAAGACTAATTTATGTTTATAGTTAGACCTTATACAATAGTTCGGTAATCAGCAATTTCCTGAAAAATTGTGGATACTTTTAACAAATTTACAATTAAAAAAAATAATACATAGGGGCGACAATTAAAAAAGTTTATTGAATAAAATATGGTCTATGAGTTTTTGTTATACTGATGTCTGGGAAGTTTAATATTGGCATGGATATGGATGAATTTCTTCTGGACAACAAAGAGATCTGTGGCATCTACACTATTGCCCCCTGTGATGCCACAGCTGAGTTACGAAAATGCGTATGGCTGTTAAAGATGTGTCTAAGTTAGTAGTTCCGCGTAGTTCTCTAAGTGCGTATGTGAAACTTGACAATAAGGCTTTTATTTTTTTATGTGACTTTTCCAATTTACATGCATATCGATGTGTATGCCTACTGCCTAGTACATTAACTGCATATCGATGTGTATGCCTACTGCCTAGTACATTAACTGCATATCGATGTGTATGCCTACTGCCTAGTACATTAACTGCATATCGATGTGTATGCCTACTGCCTAGTACATTAACTGCATATCGATGTGTATGCCTACTGCCTAGTACATTAACTGCATATCGATGTGTATGCCTACTGCCTAGTACATTAACTGCATATCGATGTGTATGCCTACTGCCTAGTACATTAACTGCATATCGATGTGTATGCCTACTGCCTAGTACATTAACTGCATATCGATGTGTATGCCTACTGCCTAGTACATTAACTGCATATCGATGTGTATGCCTACTGCCTAGTACATTAACTGCATATCGATGTGTATGCCTACTGCCTAGTACATTAACTGCATATCGATGTGTATGCCTACTGCCTAGTACATTAACTGCATCAACCACAGAAAACAGAAGGGTATCTAAAGGAAACAATTCTCACTTCAGTGGCATCAACACATTCTAATTTATAATTATTATATGATAAGTTTATGTCAAGAGGGGCTTGTTGATGGGACCTAAATTGCTTGATTGCTGTTATTGAGAAGTTTATTTGAAGGTTGTGATGAATGGTTAACATGTGTGGATGTATTTTACCAAATTTTCACTGACAAATAGAATCACTCACAATATTAAGGATTGTGTATTAGCTGAACATATTTGATTGAATGTCATTTGGCAGAGTATTTAATTGATTGACAGCAGAGTCAGCGGGAGAGCTGATGATGAGGAAGCTCACCGGCTAGCGTCGCGGTGTGCCTGAACGCTCTGACTTGCGAGTCAGACAGGCCGGTAAGCAGCGAGATGATGTTGTCCATGAGGTACTGGTCGTAGATGATGGAGTACTGGCACATCTTCACCAGCGTCTGTATGAACTCGCAGAAGTTGCTGCGGAACTTCTTCCACGTCTGCCCCGACATTATCAGGGGGTACTCGCCACTTTCCTGCGAATTTTTGTATAATTGAGTATTTTTGTGTATTTATGAATTTAGTTTATGATATTTCAGTATGAAAAATATATTATAATTATTGATTAGTTTATGAAGATAATATCGTCGATGGAAATTTCAATTGGCGTAAAGGACAAAATGGCGATATTGAGTTATATATATTGCCGTAATCAGCTCGCCGAGATCTATCGAATGGTATAGTCAAAGTTTATAAATTCCAATGTTTATGACCTTTACGTCCAAGCATTTTATGGCATATTTTGTTAAGAGAAAATACATTTTGTGGTGTAAAGTTCTGGCAATTTTTATTTTTTTTTGTAATATGGGTGTACAGAACATCACAACGAAAAGGGATGGTCGTATAAAACTTTTTTTTTTGTGATGGCTTATACGACACAAATGACTAATTAGAAATGAAACAAGCTTTAGCGTATGTACGGTTGAGTTTTTGGTTTGTCCTTTACGACCTCACGCTTAATAAAATGCATTCTGGTTTAAAGGTTGTAAAGGACATGAATTTTGGCATCATGTCCTTTACGACTTGAGTTTTTACAATGCACTGTACCTATTGATGGTTGTATCGGATATGTTCATTCAATCTTGTTTTACAAACTACTTTCTCATTGGATTAAACCAGGATGAAAATACAGTTACTGACAGAAAAAGAAACAAAAGAACTGAAAGAACATACTGAAGAAAAGAAAGCTACCTACAAAAGATTTAAAATTCACCAAAATCTTCTTTCGAGTGACACTATTACAGTCAGTTTTGATTTGCAAAAGTGTTAAATACGAGGCATGCTTTTTAAGTTCTGTCGTTTCCATATTTCCCGGCAATTTTGAATTTGGAACTGTTCTATATTCGAATGTGTTTAAATTTTGAATCTCAAAACAGTTAAAAGTATTAGAATTAATGCTATTGTTTAGTTACAGCGTCGATTGTAATCTGGCTGGTTACGTACGAAAATGAATCTTTCTAAGGAAAATGTACGTGCAATAATTTTCTACAACTTTAGAAGAGGCCTGACACGGCTTCAGTGTTTTGAAGAGCTAACATCTGTATTCAGTGATGAAGCCCCATGTCTCCGGACTGTCGAACGCTGGTATTTAGAATTCCAGCGTGGACATATTAGTGTTAGTGACAAATCTCGCGAAGGACGCCCAAAATTCGCCTTCACTGAAGATAACATCATTGCTGTGCGACAACTAAATCTCGAAGATCGTCATGTGACGTATCGAGAGATACGTCACATGACGATGAGATGGAAGCTCTATTAGGCATCTCGGGGACAACCATTCAGAAGATCTTGCATGAAGCGCTTGGTGTGAGAGAGGTAGTTTGCCGTTGGATACCGCATCTACTTTCCGACGATCACAAGGCGGCCCGCGTCAGATGGTGTAAGAAAACTCTGCAAAGGTTCAACCGAGGAGAGTCAAATCACGTCTACGACATCATCAGTGGTGACGAATCTTAGATCTATGCCTACGATCCTGATTCCAAACAATCTGCAATCTGGATCTTTCCAGACGAGCCAAAGCCGACTAAAGTTGTTCGTTCTCGAAGCACTTCAAAGAAGTCGGTGGCCACGTTCGTTGGAAAAACCGGCCATGTTGCGACTACTGCACTTGAAAATCGTAGAACGGTTAACGCAGAGTGGTATACCACAGTTTGTTTACCACAAGTCATCGCCAAACTTCGAAAATCTAACTCAAAGCGACGCATCATCCTGCACCACGACAACGCAAGCTCACACAGCGCTCGTCAAACGATTGAGTATTTGAAGCAGGAAAAAATTGAAATTCTTGACCATCCTCCATACAGTCCTGACCTAAGCCCTAACGATTTCTTTACATTTACCTAAAATTAAGAAAAGTCTTCGTGGTCAAAGGTTCCAGTCCGGTGAAGAAGCAGTCGACGCTTTCAAGTCAGCCATTTTGAACACCCCCACTTTAGAGTGGAATAATAACTGTTTGAGCGAATGGAAAAGTGTATTAAGCTACGTGGTGAATACTCTGAAAAACAATAAAAAGTACTATAAGGTTCTAGTTGTGTTTTTTTCTTCAAACGACAAAACTTAAAAGGCATGCGTCGTACCAAGACCGATTGCCCATATCTATAGCCAAATATAAAGACTTGAAAAAGCTTTGTGACAATAATACTATTCCAAAGCGCTTCCACAAAGAATATCTAGAATTACCATCCCTACATAATGTTGCTGATGAGCTTTTAGAAACCGACGAAGACGACGTCAAGGACGATTAACAACAACTCTAACATCGATAAGAATTGCAGTACAGGGGTTTATTTTGGACAAATGTTGAGGCGCAAGTATTCAATAATAGTTGCTACTGTGTTTGATAAAAGATTTTATTCGTTTAGCATTGATAATTTCAGCAGTTTATTTTTATAATTTAATTAACGTTATCCTATTAGTCTGATTCAAAGCATATTCACTCATGAGAAACGAAGGCTGCTTTATGTTTGTTAAAGAGTGTAAATTAATAAAATTTAAAGTACATTTACTCTATACTAACTAATGGTTGTAAGTGTGTATGATTCGAAGAAGGAACGGTTTTACGGTCAGAATAGTGTAGGTACTCAATATAATTTAATCCTAATAAAAGTGCAAGTTAAACAAAGTGTCATTAAAACAATTATTATATAAGTATGATCTTAAAACGATAACAATAGAAGTCTGGATTAGAGTTGTTATTAATAAAAGAAGAGGTAAATTTATTCTATAATAAAAAATGGTTGTTTACTAAACTAAACTAACTAAAACGAAGGACGACAGTTACAATAACGTACAAAGTAGTATGTAAGTATAATTTAATGCTAATGAAAGTCCAAATAAAACCAGAAGTCTGATTAAAACAATTATAATTAATAATAATCTTAAAACGATTAAAGAGCTGTCTGGATATTATGTTTGTTATAGAGTTTATATTGTTCAAAGTTAGAGTAAGTACATTTATTCTATATTAATTAGTTGTTACTGTGTATGATTCAATTGTAGAAACACTTGTAATTAAATTCTAGTAAAAGTGCCAGAAAAACCAGAAGACTGATTAAAATAATTATAACTAGGTATAATTTAAACCAAAGTAAAATAAAAAGTCTGGTAAAATGTTCCTTGAAGAATTTAGTTAAGTAAATAGTTAAGGTTCAATTGTTATGTGTGACAGGTTTTAAACAAATTTTCTACAGTTTCTTATTCCTTAATTCATCGAATAGGTTAAAAATCTTAGGAAAATGCAGTCTTTCTACGATTTCAAATACAAAACATGCAGGGAATTTTCGTTATATTCATATAATTTAAATTGAAATCATTGAAAAAACTTCATTTTCCTGAGCTTTCAATTAAATTAGTTTAATTAAGTTTGCATTAGATTAATTACTAATGTAAATGCAGTGTTGTCTTACCTCTGTAAAGTGTTTTTTTCAAACAAATGTCCTTTTTTTTTATTAAATACCTTTCTTTAGTGCAAAAATATTGCTGTAAAAATTTCACAAAAATTACCAATAAAAGAGATTTATATCAGATGTTATTTTATTTACTTTTACGTGGGAATTATCTTAATTTTATTGAAATATAAAGGTTTGAAACCAAAATTTTGTCCTTTACAGCTAATTTTTATGAGTAAATTATCGACTTAAGACACAAATTCAGGTATATTATTTAATAGAATGTCTGATACGACAAAATTTTTTATTTTGGTAAAAAAAATATTGACAGCGTATGTCTAAAAACTAGCAAAATTGGTACGTCGTAAAGGACAAAAACTTTTTAAATATAGTATGTAGAGTAATTTGAATAATATCAACTAATAGAGCTTGTCAAATAAAATATAGTCCCTTTAGAAATGTTTTTTGTAAGTACAATATATATAAAGTTAAAAAATATTTTATAAAAAAAAAAGTGTTTTTTGGCTCTCCTGAAAAGTTGGGTTTTGTCCTTTACGCCAATTGAAATTTCCATCGACGATATAGATGTTACCAGAAATGTATTAAATTTGGTTTTATACACATAGTAGTTGCTGCCCGCGACTACGTATATGAGGACTTGCATATAAACTTTCAACCCCCATTTGCCCTCCTTCATCCGGCCTTTTTACGAAATCTTTCTTACGCGAAAAGTAAAGTAATACCATTCATTCACAATTGCCAATGCAAAACAATGGAACGACTTGCCTTTGCCTTGTCTGTTTCCGCATAACAATCTTGAAGTGTCTAGGCTATGTTAATAGATTCTTACTAGGCAAATATACTATCATCGACAGCATCATCATTTTCCAGCAGGTGAGATTGACAATGTTAGCCTAGTTAGATGTAAAAAAGTATGATAGTAAATTTACCTCATCAAACTCTTGAGTCATCTTTTTGATAATGAGAGTATGATCCATCTGAGCCATGTCGGGAGTGACCTTTCCGCGGCAGCCCGATGAGTTGATGAAGAATTGCATGAGCTGCACCAGGGCCACTTCTCGGTTGGACTTGTACTCTTCTATCCACATATCAACTACTTGCTGTGGACATACTTATCATTTTATACTCTGAATACCGCTAGGCTGCCCTATGACAGTGACACTACATGGCAGCTGCCTTCTATAGACGAACTACATCATTAATACATTGTGCGAATGGTTTCGGGTTTCCTAAACATTCTATATTCTCGAGACCCTGAATAAAATTTCATTTTTGGTGGGAATGACAAGGGTTTGTATGAGATTTTCATAAATGTTCAAGTATTTAATGAGATTATTAATCCTTCCTAAATTATTTATTTACTAACTAGTTTTACTATAATTAATACGGTTTAAAGAAAACTAACTTTTAAAAACAAAGTCTTTCTTCGTACATCAGCTTCCCTGGTGCATTGGAATTCCTGGGTACAGGAACCCAGGACCGAAACCCTAAGTGAGCTGCTATCCAGTATTTTCAGTGCTATTTATAGAAATCTAAGCTTTCACAAGCATTGTGTCAGAACGTAATAGTGATAATAAAAGCTTACATTAATAGCAGTCTTGTTGAATCTCAGTATGTTGTAGAGACTGTTTTCATCATCTCCAGGCAGTAGCACGGGAGGCGGTGAGTACGCTGGCGGTGGCGCGGCGCCACGGCCGCGGCCCCGTCCGCGCCCACCGCGCCCGCGCCTGCGCAGCGGCGGCGGCGGCGGCGACTCTGCCAGCCGTCCAGGGTATCCGCCGTCGCCGCGACGTCCACGGCTCCGCGTGACGCGCTTCGTGGGCATCGGAGACGGCGATCGATTCTCCTCCTCCTCATGATGCGACTCCTCTGCTTCCTCCCGTGGCGGCTCCAAAGCCGTCGAGTTGGCGACCTTGCCCGCACCCACGTTAAACCCGCTATAACTGGTCGTCTCTGGCTCGTGGACCGACTGCCCGCCGTACTCGGTCATTGGAGTCGCCGGGGTCATCGGATTCACGTACTCCGGAGGGGGATCATCCATCCGGATACGCTTCCCGCCACGACGATGCATCTTCACTCTTATTGTTAGCTAATTATTGAGAAATAAGTTTTAAATCCACATTGCTCGAACGATTATACTTTAGTCCTTACTTTCTATATTAATTATCATGTCCATTCTCAGTCACAAAAGAGCCGCATACTATAAACCAAACGAGATGCATTTCGCACAAAAAAAATCAATAAAAACGCGCCACCATCACACCGAAACCGAATTCCGTAATCGAACCACAGATTAATATAATGTAATGTGTATCATAGTCATCATAGATTTAGCAAAAAAAAATAGGTCTATGATATGTAATAAGAGAAAATAATAGGATCTATGATTAATTATGCAAAACAAAAAGCTGTAACTGTAAGAAAGCAGCATGAACCTACAGTAGGTTCATGGCAAGCAGTCAAGCAACCGAACCACGGAACACTATTACTCCTACCTAGAACTGCCACGACACGAGGGCTAGCATGTGCACTTTGTTGCGTTCTCACTCGACACAGTGACGACAAGATTTTGTCGCGGTGCGCATGCTAGCCCTGCTGGTTCATTTCTACAACCATAAATAGAACACTTGATCACCATGTTTCGTGAAATTATTGTGAACTGCCATAGAAATTACTTTAGAAACGCATAAAACGTTGTATCTGGCTCAACGCATGAGCATTGCCATTAAACGTGGTAATGCCGCAAGCATGCTAGATACGCTGCCAACTGATAGTTCTGGGCTTGAGAATTTCGGTTATCTTTAGACCTTCAACGGTCTATGGGCAGTCTAACTGTTTATGTTAGTGTTAGCTTGTATTTTATTTAGTTAATAAAGGCACGTGCCCCTTAAAAACAATAAGATTTAGTTCACCGCCTAAAGCCAACTAGGTTAAGAAAAAAAAAACTGACAAAAAATCGTTTTGAAAGCTGTCTTGTCTGTCATTGTCATTCATCCATCCGCCGTCTGTCAATGTCAATCTGTCTGTCCCAGATTCTGGGACCCAGAATTTGATGATTTTAGAATCATAATTTTTCCGTGTAATTTTTACTTTCGTTAATTTTCTATAATGGCCAAGAAAACCTACGATTTACTGTTCAAACTGCTGCTCATCGGTGACTCTGGCGTCGGAAAAACATGCATACTGTTCAGATTCTCAGACAATCATTTCACAACGACGTTCATATCCACAATCGGTAGGAACCACCTTAATATTTGTGATTTTTATTTGCGATTTACTCTTGCAAGCGGGCCAGCCGCTGATTTGGCGGGCCGTGGTCTCAAAACCACGATCATTACTAACGCGAGTTTTAGATGCACGCAGATGGGAGTATCGTTTTGACAAAAGTAAGTGTGCTGCAGGTATCGACTTCAAAATAAAGACTGTGGAGTTGCGAGGGAAGAAGATCAAGCTCCAGATCTGGGACACGGCAGGGCAGGAGCGGTTCCACACCATCACCACGTCGTACTACCGCGGCGCGATGGGCATCATGCTCGTCTACGATATAACCAACGAGAAGACCTTCGACGACATAGTCAAGTGGTTACGGAATATAGACGAGGTACGCTCATATCATACTTATTGACTTCACATCCACACAACACGCTTTGGTGGCAATGTCCCCATAAAAGTATTCCAGCCGAGCCGAACATAGAGCGTTTTAAAAAGGGTATTTACAAACATTTCTCCAGTTTGGCAAAGCATCCACCACGCTGGTAGTGTTGCAGGTGTCCATAGGTGGCGATTACCGTATACATCATGCAGACTGCTTGCCTATTTGTAGATCTTCTCTATAAAAAAAAGTTTAATCTGGCTGGATAGTCGAAGTATCTACTGTCTGGAGTGGAACTGAACCAGGTGATAGGGTGTAACTCTTCTTACTACTTACTCTTACTAATTTGGTTCATCATCATCATCATCAGCCATAAGACGTTCACTGCTGAACATAGGCCGCCCCCTTTAACCTCCACACCGAATGACACCCTGCCATCTGCATCCACTGGATGCCCGTGACTCACAATGTCTAATTTGGTTACATATCAGAAAATCTTTAGGGACTGAGGTCTCGACGTCGTGTGTAAGCATCCGCATTCTGAAACCCTGCCCATGGTCTCTGATTGGTGATAACATTCTGGTGGTAGCTTGGGCCATGGCTAGAGACTACTCGTCAATCAAAATCATGTTACCAAGTCATGTTGAGGTAATTAAGTCTGATCTATATCAGAATAGTTGCACCCTGCTGTGAGACTGACCTGGCAAGTGTCGCTGAACTAATTTGAGTTAACTACTTTTGAAGGGCAGTGTGATCCGTGGCAGTGTGCACCGCTGCTGGTAGTACGGCGAGTGGTGAGCTAGGTATTTCTGAAGAGCTACACAGCCAACTCACAACTAAACCTGGAATATCATCATGTCTCATCATGTTGGTCATCGGATGATAGGGCTCAATACAAAACTGGAGGACTTTGTGAAGCTTCACAAACAATGTTTTCCTGTTTTTTTCTATCAAATTACATCTTTATGATGTAATTTGATTAGTTGATTCGAAGATTATGTTGTAAAAACACACTTCTGCAAATTTGCTAGAATATATCCAAAGAGCTTGTGATCATTTTAGTAAGATATCTGTAGAACCCTATCTCATGCATGTCTCAGCACGCTCTGCTTACCTTATTTCATTTTTTACATTATGAGTATGTACCTGGTCAATGCCTGCTTTACCTGCTTGTGTTGCAAACAAATTCTAATTCATTTTACTAAAACAACCTATAGATATAAAAATAACAACATATAATGTGAATATTCCAGCACGCCAATGAAGATGTGGAAAAGATGATCCTCGGCAATAAATGTGATATGGAAGAGAAGAGAGTAGTGAGCAAGGAGCGTGGCGAGGCGGTGAGTTGACTGCTTCTCTTTATTTACATCCATAGACAACTGACAGCTCCTAAATTAACAGATAAAAATAGTCGATTCTCTTACTAGTGACAAGCTTATCTTAACATGAACTAATCTACTTAAGCAAAGCCTAGAACTTGCACTCAGTACAAATTAAGGTTTTGCCGAGGTGAAGGCATAGTGACGTTGTGGCTAGTGCCGTCAGTTGTTCATACCAGTGCCTAGGACCTACCGCGGCAGCATGTCAGGAGCAGCGTGAGCCACTGTCAGTTATAACAACAACGCAAGCGCTCGGCACTGAGACATGCTGCTCTGCTCCTCACCTGCTTCCAATGTGTGGAAGTCCACAGACTGCTCAAATCTCAAAGTATTGTTTTGCTCACAATAAGGCTGCCAACATAAACTTTTGCCAACTTTTTTGCTTGCTGTCTACTAGTTTAGAAAGTAATCAAATTTGAAAGAAAATCAATATAATTATCCAGACAGGCTAGCTAGAACAATGTTATTGACCTAAATTCTATTTACCCTTGAGTAGGCGCGGTATGTGGCTAAGTAGACGTGAATATTTGTGAATACGCGTTAAAGACGAGAGGAATATTACTGTAGCATCGATTCCGGCGCCGGCGCGCGTCCTACGGAGCCGTGACTCATGCTACTTGATGAGTTACCAATCACTATAAATGTTTATGCTTCATGCTCTGAAGGGGTGTTTGGATATCAATAACAATTTTATGTAAATGAATCTGTAAAGTATTTATTTTAGCATAAATTTAAAGCGACTTTTATGTGTTTGTTATCTGTTCAATGTTCAAACGTCTGAATCAACGTCTATGAAATTTGGTAAGAAAGTAGTGTGCGTTAGTACCGCGGACAAAACATACTTTCCTATCGGAAAATGTAGAAAACGTGGAAAGTCGCGGTTAAACTCGCAGGACGCACGCTTCGCTTACACATTTTATTATATTAATTTCACTTGTTACTAACTGCAAATGGAATCAAATGTTGAATGTTGTTGTTGAGATCAATCTTCCATCAGTGCGAGTGTCCTCCAGTGTCCCTGTCCACCACCAGTAGTCAGTAGGTCTGTAAGGTTGTAATGTCGTAGTACAAGTGTACATGTGTGGTGTGCAGATAGCGCGCGAGCACAGCATCCGCTTCATGGAGACGTCGGCGAAGGCGAACATCAACATCGAGCGCGCCTTCTCCGAGCTCGCCGAGGCCATCCTCGACAAGACGGCGGGCCGCGAGGCGGACGCCGACCACGCGCGCATCGCCGTGGAGCGCCGGCCGTCGCGCGCGCCTCCCACTCGCGCCTGCTGCGCCACCTAGACCCGCCCGCCAGCCGCCCGCCTCCTCCCGCACCACTCGCCTCGCCCATTGGTACTCCGCCAGCCTCCGTCTCTGTTCAGTGAAGGGGCACATTACATACTGTAGTTCCTCGGACACACGATCTTGATTGAGAAGTTCAGACAACATCACATTGTTGTTGTGAATCAATGTCCTTATCTAAAACTGAGTATATAACATCTGGAGGAGGTGATCTGATTCATGTTCGATTTGTGTAGAAATATATTAAAACATTGATGTAACTTTAAGTGATAAATTTGCACTCGTATTGTGCGTGCAACCAGGAAGTTCAGTTCTCATATAACTGAGGTCTTCACGCAGGAAATTGAAATGTGGCGAGGAGGAAATACTGTAATCTAACTTCATGCAATTATTAATTCAGTCGCGGTGGCGAGTCCGCCGACGTGCCTCCGTCAATCGAACCATTAGGAGGAAACGTTCTATGTTTGTTTCTAATCATAATGGATTTATTTTTACTTTGTATTTAATTTCGCTTTATATCAGGTGAGTTGGCGGCCAAACGCAAGCTTATTCCTAAAATTAAAAATAAAATGGCGAAGGTTTTGTAATGGCGAATGAACCTGCAAGTAGTAAGTAGGTCGCATGTTTTGAAGTCAGACATCACGAGTAGGTCTCCGTTCCGTGTCTTCAACTAGTTTGCTATCCACGTATTTGGTTCGCTTATTGACGTATTTGGTTCGCTTATTGACGTTTGTAAATGTTAGCAATTAAATAACTTTTATATAGTTTGATGTAACAGAGTCGATGTGCGAACTGGCAAATCTATATTTTGATCTTATTTTATGCACAGAACAATAAAGAAATACGTAATTGAAAACTTTATTTTGTAAATTGTGGTCGAGGCACCGAAACCTAAATTAATTTTGTGTACTTATAGGGCTTATTGCAACAACAATGTTTTATATCTTTGAATTCATCTTTAAATAAGATTTTTGTATGTTATGTAACAGAGGATAGATAGCGCGGCGGTTCAGATATACATGAAATAAGTCTGATCAATATTGAAGTGCAATAAAAACATGAACGCAACAATATATACTTATGTCTACAGAAACATTTTGGAGATAACTGTTTACTAGTAATAAGTTAGTCAGTTAGTACCTGGCAGGTACGAGTAGCAGGTGTGCGGTGGATCCGGCAGGACCAGGTGTGCGGTGGATCCGGCAGGACCAGGTGTGCGATGGATCCGGCAGGACCAGGTGCTTCAGCTTCACATGCATTCTACTTCAACAGTTTCAAATGTTACTAGAACTTCATAATTGTAATGATTATGTTCATACAATCGTTGACAGTATCGATTCTGTTCTGTACATTAGCCGATGTTATTATTATTTGTGTTAATTGGTTTGTTGTTTAGGTAATTATTATCTATTTAATATGCGACATAGCTTACATTTATTTACATATCGCGAGGTTTACTTAATAAGGTAAGGGTAACAAATGGTTATTGCACATATATATATATATATATAACTATTCATTGCATGACTGATGTCGTAGACGAGCCCTGCATGCAGGCTGCAACACGACATGTGGAGCGCCCCTCCCCCTCCTGGGAGGTCTCTGCGCTCGGTCCTGGGTGACACAACGCGACGCGCAGAACTAGTTTAGTAATGTGAACCCCATTTTGTATCGCATAAAGAAGAGTTTCGAATGGACAGTTCGCAGATGCGTGACGCGGTCGGAGGATTCACTTTTCTTTGTGTTTATTTGTCAGCGCCGGCGCCGGCGCAGCACCGCGTGATGCATGCACGAATGCAATGGAATCAATAGAACGTGTCATTTTGCACTACATGTTGTGTGTCTGTACTCACCTTTACATATCGTTAGCAATACAGAGCGTGTTGCGCCTCCCCTCCACACTGCGCATATGCTCCCAACAATACAGAGCGTGTTGCGCCTCCCCTCCACACTGCGCATATGCTCCCAACAATACAGAGCGTGTTGCGCCTCCCCTCCACACTGCGCATATGCTCCCAACAATACAGAGCGTGTTGCGCCTCCCCTCCGCACTGCGCATATGCTCCCAACAATACAGAGCGTGTTGCGCTTCCCCTCCACACTGCGCATATGCTCCCAACAAACAATAGTAGCCTTACTTAAAAGCAATGCTGCAGTTAATGAATGCTTAAAATTGCTTTGTCTCATTTTCGCGTGTGGCAATTTCTTTCAGCGTGAAGTACATAGAGCTAATTTAAACATTATTTATCTTAGCGACGTTTTTAAGTAAGGCCATAGGTAGTTATCTCCACGTGCGCCTCCGGCGCCGCGCGGCTGCGCCCGCGCCGCGAGGTGATGCGGCCTTCGTGTCATTATTGTGCTACTAGTCACTAGCTGCCGGCGTGGGAAGCGTGCGTGCTGAGGGCGTGGGCTGCTCTGCTATAGCCCTTTCTAAATAATGCATGCTCTACATTTGTTTATATCTAGCTTCAATACCTAATGTAATAAGTACATCAAAATACACATTTATCATATCTAGCAAGGGCTGTACCAACAAATATACTAAAATAACTAATATTATACTTTATAGTTGTTCGTAATGAAATACGATTCATTTAATAAAGTAACTATTTGATCGTACAGTGTACAGTGTATGTGTCTCGTCGGTTTTTACTTGCTTTTATAAAATAAACATCGGCATTGTATATTATGTTCATAATAAACGATCTATCGTAAACTCGGGACTTTCATTTCCGAACCCAAACACACATAAGTAGCGCCAGTGTACGACACCCACACCTAACTACAGATACAGTACGACAGCCACACACAATGTTACACACGTTAAACATAGCAACACATTGTTGCACACATTAAACATGGCACCCTTTGATTGCATCGGGGGTTAAAAACAAGAGACACTAGTTTTCTCAAATCATGGAAAAATTACAATTAGAGACTTACACACTTACAATAGGTAGTTATTGTAAGCCTACACATCTATAAAATAACAAATTATTATAAAGGACAAAGCCACATGGATCATTGTTATTGTGGTGGCGTCCTTCCTCGTTATCTGTGTCAGGGGCCGGCTGCGCCCGCGCCGCCCCGGCGGTCAGCGGTCAGTGGACCTCTTATCACTCGGCTCCAGTCCGCCGTCTCTACGAGATGAAGCTCCTACTCAGGTTGGTGTTTGTGGCGCTATGCTTTCAAGCAGCGGAGCTTTCCGATAGTAAGTACCAACTTTATACTAAGTTCGAAGGCAGTGTTATTTATATATATATATAGGTATGTCTAGTCAAAATTAAACAAGCAATAGATTTATATTTTGTATATTTATTTTTCAAAATAGTCTCTCCCTACGTTTCATCCAACATTTATTCAACTTTTCGATTCCTTTGAAATAAGCATTAATTGGTTTCGTGCATGATCTCTTCAATGGAGCTAAATCTTTTTCCTCACAGACTTTTGTTTAAATTCGGGAACAGACAATAGTCTGAGAATATGGTGACAACTCAAAGTGTAATTCATAATTACTGAGGTTGCGGCAACTAAGTACATATACTAAGTCAAATGGCAACTATTTAGCATAAAATTCTTGAAATGTTCCAATAAATTGGCATAATATTCTCCGTTAATCGTTTTTAATAATGTGAATGATACCACGTGCAATCGTGCATCCCAAAAAACTGTAACCATCACTTTATTATCCGATAACACTGCTTCAGGTAGGTTCGTACTCGTATCGTATGTAAGATATTGCGCACACGATCGTCGAGATGATATGACCACTAACTCACGCACTTTTATTCCTCGTTCATTTCTGATGTCGTCGTCGGTTATGACCTCAACAGGGCGTCCTGGGCCTTACGGCTACCTGTTTTAAGCGATTCTGTATTAATGTGATGACGAAAAAAGTTCCGTGACGGCAAACCGTATCTCGGCACGTTAAGGTTCACGTTCGCGTGACTTTGCGAACTGCGCTGTTTCAGCTCTATACGCATCAATTTGAGCAATGCATGTGCACAAAAAAAAAACTTATGTTTTGCTAACAAACGAAAAGCCGTCAAAATTATTGACCATTTTACAGCCGCCAATCTGTACCTACGTAGTACGTACTCGTACGTACCTACCTATATCGGATAATTGTTGCTATGTCAAATGTTAATTTTAAATTTTTGTTCTATAAACTAGTGCTGTTGCCCGCGACTTCGTACGCGTAGATTTTCATATGAACTTTTAAACCCTTTTTTCCTCCCTTAATCCGCCCCTTGCTCAAAATAACATAGCCCATACTTCAATCTGATCATAGCTAAGCATATTCGTGAAAACCGCATTTAAATCCGTCCAGTGGTTTAGGAGATGTGCGTGGGCAAACAAACAAACAGACAAAAATTCTAAAAACTGTCTTATTATCGTGTTCGACTGCTGTCTCATTATATTATTGATATCTCTAAATTTTACAGATTGTTTTATCTGTACGTTTTTATGATACATATGTACCTATAGATGACGTCATCAAGTAATCAATGTGTATATGTTAATTGTTGTTTATTGTCATACACAATGAGGGTCATTATATTGTATGAGGTAGACACAATGAGGGTCATTATATTGTATGAGGTAGACACAATGAGGGTCATTATATTGTATGAGGTAGGTATTACCTACCTCATACATGCTACCTAACATAATTAATGTAAGTACATAATCATCAGTACATATATGAATTTCATAATCTATAGATACATATAATAAATATATGCAATTAATTATTGAGTATATAGGTCTATTAGTTAGTCGTATACTTAAGACCCGAAATAAATGAATAGATAATTGATAGGGAGAGTGATCGGTGTTCTTTAGTGTAGGTACCTATCTGTGGATATGTTCCAGGTGGTGAGTGCATCATCGAGCTGGAGTGCGACGAGTGTCTGCCGGAGTACATGCCTGCGGTGACGTCACACGGCGGCGGCGCCTCCGAGCGCGGCGTGGTGCGCGTGCCGCACGGTGAGGAGGTGGCGCTGTCGTGCGGCCGCGGACACTTCCTGACCTTCGCGCGCTCGGCGGTGGTCGCGCGCTGCGAGGCAGGACGATACCGAGTGGACGGCGTGCTGCGACACCTGCTGGACCTCGGCTGCCAGCAGGACGTGCTCGAGGACGTGGAACACACGGTGAGGGTGTCTATCTACCATCAACATTTCAACAAGCGAGTAGTCGAGACAGACGCTGCCAGGGAGAAGCAGTTCCTCTGCCTACGCTTATAAGCGGGTCATTCTAGTTCTAAATAATAGCAACCAAGTGCGTGTTTGGCTCGCGCACTGAGAGTACCGTATCACCACATACATTGTTATCTACTGAAGTACTAAAACTTAGTGCATTGACATCATGTCCGGGTGGGCAGTGGGCACCCATCCAAGTTAACGATTGTGCTCGACGTTACTTAACTTGGGCGATTGTACGAGAACCGGTGGTGAATAGAAATTGGTCCCCGACTTGCACTTGGCCAGTATTTAGGTATTATTTGTTGTTATAATTTAGAGTGTGTACTATAATCATGTCAAGTTTGTAGCTTGTACCTACATATTACCGTTTTTACTCCAGAGCAAATACAAAAATACGTTTAAATAAACCGTTTGTTGTATGAAGACCTCCCTTAAGTTTTGACTTTTTGTATTTATCATTATTTTTAGTTAATTCGCCGTAACATTCATATTCTGTGAAAATTTCAACTGGTTGTCTATTACGGTTCCAGAGATACAGTAGTTAAAAGGTAGGACAGACGGACAGACAGGCTTAGTAATAGGGTTCCGTTTACACCATTTGGGTATGGAATGGAACACTACAAGCTAAATAAACTTGAGCGCCTCCAAAATTACTGTATTAGATTCATATTTGGTCTACGCAAATATGATCACGTTTCCCAATTTCGTGCAAAGCTCAAGTGGCTACCTATTCGACTTCGCCGGAATGCTCACTTACTATCTCTTCTTTATAATATCCTTTTCAATCCCACCACCCCGAACTACTTGAAAGAACGCTTTACATTCTGGCACTCTTATCATACTCGACCTCTTAGATCAAAGGATACCCTTTCCCTTAAGTCCCCCTCAGTGCGCTCAGAAACTTTTTATGGCAAATCGTTTGCATTTCGAGCAGTTCAATTGTGGAACGCTTTGCCCGTGCCTATCAGACACGCGCCATCGCTCAATGTTTTCAAAGAACGTGTTAAGCAATTTTATCAGTCTCAGTTGCCACCTTGTTGACGTTGTTATTATTTATTCAACTAATCATAATTATATATTTTATATACTTTTATATATTAGTATATTATAGTTATTTTAGGTTATTTAAGTATTAGAATGTGTTATTATTAGAATGTAAGTAACATATTTTTCACTATTTCACGCCCCGCCTTCTACCTTCTGTATGAATCCTCTCCATCCTAAGGTTGCCTGGAAGAGATCGCTCTTAGCGATAAGGCCGCCGATTGTTACACTAGTTTGTTTTGTTTAAAGCTGTTTTATCGTGTTATATGTTTACTGTGGTGTGAACAATAAAGAGTTTATCTATCTATCTATCTATCTACAAATTGAGAAACAATCAGTTGAGTGGTTGACGGTGGGTGTTGCAGGTGGAGCACTGCGCGCCGCCGCTGCAGGGGCGCGCGTACGAGACGCAGGCGGGCGGGCGTACGCGGCACCTCGCCACGCTGTGCTTCGACGCGGACCGCGCGCTCCCGGTGCGCCTGCGCACTTCCAACGCACGCGGCGCGCTGCCGCTGCCGGCGCACAGCGACGCGCGCGCGCCGCTCTCCATCCTCGGCAACTTCAACAGGATGTTCGACGCGAGCACGCGGCACGACGCGCAGCGACTCTACTCGGACGAAGAGCGCCTCAACCGGCGCCTGCGCGAGCAGCACAAACACGACCGGTACTCGTTCGCCGGACAGAGACTGACCGCGGGCAGGCTGCTCGCCGCCGGCTACTTCGAGCCGAGGGACGTGCGCGTCGCGGACTTCACCTCCAACAAGGTGCTCTCGTGGCGCAGCGTCGTGGACGGGAACCTGCGTCACTTGCACGAGGACGTCGCCGCATACATGGCGAGGAGCCGCGGCACGGTGGACGTCGACGTGTACGCGGGCACGCACGGAGTGCTGGCGCTGAACACGGCCGACCCGCGCCCGGAGCTGTTCCTGAAGGAAGGCAGGCGGTTCCCCGTGCCGCGGTACATCTGGACGGTGCTCCACGCGGCTGACAAGAACCAGGCCGTGGCTCTGGTGTTACTGAATGACCCGTTCGTGACGGTGAGCGAGATCCGCGACACGGTGTTCTGTACCAGCACGTGCAGCCGCGTGTCGTGGCTGGCCCACCTCACCCGACACAGGAACTACGAGCGTCCCCTGCTGGGGCTCGTGTTCTGCTGCGAGGTGAACGAGTTCGCCGCCGCCGTCGGAGAGATGCCGCGGCTCTTCAACGGCACTGTTCAGCTACTGAGTTAATATAAGATCAACTCGCACTGTACAGCGAGATACAAGGTAAAGCTGAGAGCACACGAGTGCAGACTTAGCTTTACATCGGATGTATCATGTAACTCGTTGACAATCCTAAAAGAACAATAACACCTTCACCTTCATTTCCAACTGCCCTAGTATGTACGTGGATCTATGTAGTTTATATAAATAAAATTAACTGATAAGAAATTGTGAGATGTTTATTTTAAAATAGTAAATATATAATTTAGTCCTTCTCGGCGATGGCGGTCAGGTGCCTCTCGATCTCGTTTTCAGCCAACACCCTGCAATAAACATACATTTTCTATGAATGTTTTGTTCTCAGTCTAGTGTATGTATAGTTTGATCTCACATGTAACTATTATGACCCTTCATGACTACTACCTTCTTTTGAAGATATCATTATCATAATGTTAACAAGAGACTGACAATAACGATGACCACTACTTTTTAACCGAATTCAGAAAAGTAGAACATTCTCAATTAGACTGTACGTTTGTTAAGCGATTACTTCGCCAATTATGAGTTAATTTAGATGATTCTTTTTTTAACTGACTTCCAAAAAGGAGGTTATCAATTTGACTGCATTTTTTTCAATTATGTTTGATACCTCAGAACTTTCAATTGGGGGGAACTGATTTTGATGATTCTTATTTTTATTTCATAGGTGGTGCTTCCCATTTCAATTTGGTCCAGTTCTGACATTTTTATGAAGTCGGTTTTTTAAATTGGTAATTATTGTTTCAGTCAAATGAAAACAGTCATCAACAATTTTTTTTTTTTTTTTTTAGTTTAAAATGAACATGCCAATAATACAATTTGCAGTCGCTAGTTATCGCTGTAGGATTCCCTGTGTCGCGATAACTAGTGCTCTTCTAGGGACAACTTATTAAGTGATAATAATTTAGAATAGTTACGTTTAGTTAGAATTATAATTTTATATTATTTGTTAAATGCATTGCATTAATTCTCGTTAAGATGCGAGTCCGTTCAGTTGAACAGCTAGATTGAAGTGCGTATTGTTTAGTACATATAGTATCAATGTTGGTACTGACGTGAACTCGGGGTTGTCCTTGGTGACAATCCCCACCTCGATCTCGTTGGCCTTGAAGTCGACGCAGAGCACGTGCGAGAGACACGACACGGCCAGCTGCACCGCCTCGTCTGCTGACAGCTCCGACCGCTTCTTCAGCTGTAACACACACATACTCACTCACACCAACTCATCACACTCGCAACCATACAATTAACTCTTGTTACTAATCTTTATAGGGTTCCGTAACCAAAGGATGTCAACGGAACGCTATTACTGACAATATGTTGTCTATTTATCTGTCTTAACTTTTAATGTCTGTATCTTGTGAGCTGTATAAATAGCCAGTTGAAATATTCACAGAATATGTAATGTTAAGGCGGATGTACTATTAATAAAATGTAAAAGTAATAAATAAAGAGGGTTCCCATACAACAAACATACTTTTGTTTTTGATTTATAGTGTAAAATACATAGAAGCATAAAACTAGTATACTTGGCATGATTATATAGATATAGTACACACTTTAAACTAAAACTACTAATAATAAACAGAGCCATGTAACAAAACTTTTTGTTTCAGTGTAAAGTGTGTGTCCCTCTCAGTGTGGGAGTGTCAGTATTTATTTATTTTTTATAAAAAATGTACAAAGTGAAAAGCGT
This sequence comes from Agriopis leucophaearia, assembly GCA_949125355.1. Lineage (NCBI taxonomy): Eukaryota > Metazoa > Arthropoda > Insecta > Lepidoptera > Geometridae > Agriopis > Agriopis leucophaearia. The sequence goes on from OX421273.1 coordinate 17,201,107, forward strand.
GTTATGATATAAAAGAATCATAATGTAGTGATCGTACTTTGCAATGCAATGCTTCAGTTTACAGTGTAACTGTTTGCCGACGCAACATCACGAGTACTGTCACTGATCATTATTTAAAACAAACTCATCCGATACACATTCTCTGCTGCAAATTTCAATAAATATATTCGATGGTTCATACAAAAATCCCATAGAAAAAAAAGTACCTTTGTCCAGAATGGTTATCAAGAAAGGTGCAATCTCTACATACCTTCTTCTCAAGGTATGCATTAGCGTCGGTGGCTTTAGCGCCGGCCGCCACCGCCTTGTACGAGCAGTAGTACCCGGAGGGGTCCGTCTTGTACACACTCGGCCCAGTCTCCGCGTCGTGCGCGATCACCATCATGCCTGCGACCAAATACATGTACAACTCAATATGTACTGGGTACCTAGTTCCGGCGAATACTTACAAATTAGTGCATTTTTAATACCACAAACCACAACACTTCCTACTCTTTTTTTAAATTATATAATAGGCTTGCGCTTGGCCGCCAACTCGTCTGATGTTAAGCGATGATGCGGCCTACGATGGATCTCGCTTGCCTAGAAGAAACAGATTCACTCTTGACTTAAAGACATACTCGTAAAAACGGCGCCGCCTAGGGACTAGACTATGTTCAATCTGCTTTTTGGTAACTAAGTTAGCCTCGTCAACTCTGGGACTATCTCGAAACTCCAAGCATGGTTATAAAAAACGAAAAAAAGAAACCAACATTTTTGTTAGATTGTAAACTCACTGTATTGACCTCACCTACATGATCAAGCAGCTGTTAGCTTTAGCAACCCAAGGTCATGGTTTGCAGTGACAAGGAGTTGGGCTGGTTTTTGTGGGCTATGGTAAAGGCAACGCCGGAAGCCCTCTGATGGTAAAATTATAATACTTACTGCATCCGAGCGGACGCATCTCCGCGTTCTGTGTGTACACCTGCGAGATGTCTGCAATGCGACGACACAGGATGTGCACCGGAATCTCCGTGCCGTACTTGTACTGCCAGTTGGCTGCTTCATACCGCGCGCGCTGCACCTGGGACTTGCTGTCCGCTGCACGTATCAATGGAACACAATGAGTCACACTAATTTTGCTATTGTAACCCCAATTGGTTTCCATGCCTAGGGAGTTGTTTGAGTTGCATAAACGACTGCAAATGTGTCGAAGACTCCACCTCGTCATCTTCAGCCAAATATTCAAGGCTTCCACCAGAAGCACCACTGAACATAATATATGGTATTCAGATATTTTTGTGTAGATCTGTGCTCGGTATACATACTGGAACAGACAGGAGCTGTCCAAATTGGCAGAATTAGTTCAAATGCCAATAGTATGTGTGTGTGTGTGTGTTAAAAAAATATGACCACTTGTTAGTGATGATGTTGTCATCATAATAATGAGGACTTTCTAAGATACTCAAATATAAGGATGTAAAAGTATTCAAGCTGTCTTCCATGTTTATGTAAACCTTACCGCAAGTAAGCTACTACTGCATACAGATCTTTGTGCTTGGAAAGGCACTACCTTAACATCTCGCACCACCTAAAAATGTACCACTGCTTATATGTTTCGGATAGCATTGGAATCCTTGGAGTCGACATTACTTCGAATGTACAGTTTCGCAGTCACATTGCGAGTAAAGCCAAGCTTGCCTACAAGAAACTTGATGTGCTCAACAAGGCGAAGCGGTACTTCACGTCGAGACAAAGACTTTTGCTTTACAAAGCGCAAGTCCGACCTCACATGGAGTTTTACGCGTTCCTTTTTGCCTTACACCTGCAATATGTGGAATGAGCTCCTACGGCATTTCCGAGTAGCTTTAATATGGGGTTCTTCAAAAGGGCTGTTAATAGTCTTTAAGGGTCGGCAACGTATCTGTAATGCCCCTGGTGTTGCAGGTATCCATAGGCGACGGTGATTGCTTACCTTCAGGCGGCCCGTTTGCTTGTTTGCCACCTATGGCATAAAAAATAAATAAAAAAAATGTAATGTAAGTTGTATTGCCATGGTGACAGTTTGTAGGCTGCACACAGTCTGTCACATACGAGTAGCTAACAACTGAGCTCACCAATCATGCCGGTCATGACACATCCAATGTGGTTGGTGAGGCGGAACAGATGTGTGACGGAGGCAGGGTCCAGCAGACGGTCCGGCACCTTGCGCTGCGCCGCCACCACGGCTGCGTCCGTGCCGCGCAACGCCACCGACGTAAGACCTCCTTGGTTTATAGCCTTCAGCGCATATTCTGGAAACATGCCACCACCACGTACAAACCACCATCAAAGAAGTGCAGATGAAAAACGTATTAAGATTTAATTTCCATAAAACTCTAGTAATATATGACTAACCTACAGGTAGTGAAGGTGTTACCAAGATTTCAGTTTGATGCAGTATAAGGCATGACTTAACATTTTTTGAATTTCCTACATATACATATAATAATTTTACAATAACTATAGATAAAGCCTTACTACAGATTTGCTGCTATTTATGTGAAAAGTAACAAACCCTGTAATGTTAGTTACCGCGTTAATGGCATTTGTAGCTTGGGCCTACTTACCGACTTGGTAAAGTCTTCCTTCTGGGGAAAAGATAGTAATGTGTCTATCGAAACCTGCGCTGCTTTCTCGTGCCATTTTGTGTTGATATTAATAATTAAAAACAGAAATAATCTTATTTTATTCAAAAACTTGCACTCCACAAGATTTCTTATTTTGACAGCCGCTTTGCTTGCCTTTTCTTTCACTTCACAGATGAAAAATCATTATTCAATTTTCAAACATCATCCCATGCTTTGTTTTCTTTTACCCTTTTTAATGGAATAACTAGGAACCAATCACAAAATTATTCTTGCACAATCTTCCATTCAGAAGCTCTCAAGTTAACCTTAACCAATGATATTATTCTACAGGCTATATAGCCTCAGAAAAATATTTAAGTATAGCAACATTTGTGACTCAACTTCAATATTTTGGGGTTTCATGGATCTTGCTAAAAACCGCGTGCAAATCGAATTCTTGCTGCAAATATAAGGTAACGCAACTTATCTCTGAGAATTAAATTAAAAAAGCCATCATCATCATCGTTCTTTCAGAACAAAACACATTGGGACAGCCATTCTTCAAAAATTGTTTGTTCCGTAATTTGTTTTGTAAAAATTGTTTGTCCTGATAAAAGACTTGAGAGAGTGTGAGGTTTTTACATTCGAGCAAATACAAAAATTAGTTTAAAAACCGTTTGTTGAGTACTCCCTTAAGTTTTTGCTTTTTGTCTTTATTATAAGTTTTTAGTTTATCCGCTGTAACATTACATCATCTGTGAAAATTTCTACCAGCTATCAACTATTACGGTTCTAAAGATACAGCCGTTTAATGGTAGGACGGACAGACAGACGGCATTGGCTTAGTAGTAGAGTACCATTTTTACCGTTTGGGTACGGAACTCTAAAAACACTATTATTGCCATAAACAGTTTAAAAAAAACCAAGTCACACTATCTGGGCTTTGCAAGGCAAGAGTGACTAGGTACCTATCTTCTATGTCTGCGTGCTTCATCTTCGACGACATCGTCGCTTACCAACAGGCGAGTAGGTGGTCACACGCGGACTTATTCGCGATAAAAAAAAATACCATGCGAAATGTTTTTTTCACGTTGACACCAAAGTGAATAAAGTACGGAACACTAGGCATTGAGTTCAATAACATTGTTTATCTGTCAATTTCTTTAACGATTTCGTTATGTTTTATATCTGTGCTCAGTAGATGTCAGAAAGGCGGAGGAGTTGGTTGTGTTTTTGAATTTATGTTTTGAATTATTATTTTCCTATTTCTAACAATTTCGTTAATTTATCAAATAAAACTTTTATTTCTTTGGAGCGTCTCGACAAGATCAATAGTGTCTGATTTATCGTTTAGTAGCGGATCGATATTTAAGTGATAAAAATGCAAGAAACCGTTACAAGCCCTACGGAGAGGAGATCCCTATTGTCATCGTTCCTGGAGGTGCTGGAAGCCCGCGAGCGCAAGGCGCAGGCCGACCGCCAGCTGCAGGAGGAGAAGTACCTGCGCAGGACGCAGAGGATCTATGATTATCATGGTTCGTAACCTCCACTCTGCCTACCAACCATCCGAATGTTTTGCCGCGTTTTTGTTTAGCCCGATAGCTCATCAATTGCAAAATATTATAGAAGCTTACTGGGAAAAGCTACAATTAAGTAAATAAAACTAAATAAGTAGTACATAACTTTACGCGGGAGTAAACAATTAAGGATAATAAAATTTGGATATGACTACTTAGATTTTGTTGTGATCATTAAAAAAATAAGTACATTACTACTTAGTTTGAATTTCCGCGCATTAACTGAGAAAACTACTATACAAGCTTCGCCTGCGACTGGGCATGTATGAATTTACTACACCTCGGGGTCCACATTTGCACATTTGTCAATAAATGTTTGTGTTGCCGGCTGCTACAGTAATCAAACAATAATATAAAAATCTGTGCGAGTATGGTCTCTATGGACTCCAAAAACGGCTGGACTGATATTGATGAGACTCACTGACATATAGCTGATGTTATAAGGAGTAACTGAGGTTACTTTTAATGAAGGTGTCCAAGCGCCAGCGCAGTGCAGTGCGCTGATAGTGTACTACAAAAGTAGTATTAATATTCTCAGAAAAAACTTTAGATATGTAATTATTGAAAAAAATGTGACATTGAATTAATTTGTGATGTCATCACCAAATCAAATTCATTAACTTGATATATGGTTACAGAAGGATGTGGGAACCTGCCATGATTCCTGTCTTGGGGAAACCCCCACCTCACTCCAGGATTATAGAATGAGATTTGTTAGATGACGTAAAGACAATGGCAATCACTATAAATTGATATATAAAAAACCCAGAATCATTTTGAAGAAGCATGCTTTAAACCTGGTGAGCTTCCTACACAGAATGGAGTGGAGTATGGTGACAGTATAAACATAACAAAGAACATTCCTAACAATACCTACCTGCTTTTAAATATAAATATATGTATTCAAATTGGTTGAGACGTTTGAATAACTTTGTACTTTCAATTAATAAATATCAATTTAAAAAACGACTTCATAAAATTTTTAGAACTGAACCAAATTTTAATGGGACCACATGGGAAGCACCACCTTTCAAATAAAAAAAAAATTATCAAAATCGGTTCACCTAATCGAAAGTTCTGAGGTAACAAACATAAAAAATAAAAAAAACAGTTGAATTGAGAAACTCCTCCTCTTTGGAAGTCGGTTAAAAATTGAATATATTTTCAAGTGTGTATGATAATAATTACACACAGTCCTCTACCAGGGTACACTACCCTGGGGGCACTGGCATTGTGTACGCAGTAGACACGGTGAGTGCACCTACTGTACATGTCTGTGATGTAGTTGAATCAATGGTCCAACTGGCACGCTGCATCAGTTTGATCTCAGTGGACTTGCCAGTTGAACATTTACTGTACATGTCTGTGATGTAGTTGAATCAATGGTCCAACTGGCACGCTGCATCAATCAGTTTGATCTCAGTGGACTCGCCAGTAGAACATTTACTGTACATGTCTGTGATGTAGTTGAATCAATGGTCCAACTGGCACGCTGCATCAATCAGTTTGATCTCAGTTGACTCGCCAGTAGAACATTTACTGTACATGTCTGTGATGTAGTTGAATCAATGGTCCAACTGGCACGCTGCATCAATCAGTTTGATCTCAGTGGACTCGCCAGTAGAACATTTACTGTACATGTCTGTGATGTAGTTGAATCAATGGTCCAACTGGCACGCTGCATCAATCAGTTTGATCTCAGTTGACTCGCCAGTAGAACATTTACTGTACATGTCTGTGATGTAGTTGAATCAATGGTCCAACTGGCACGCTGCATCAATCAGTTTGATCTCAGTGGACTCGCCAGTAGAACATTTACTGTACATGTCTGTGATGTAGTTGAATCAATGGTCCAACTGGCACGCTGCATCAATCAGTTTGATCTCAGTTGACTCGCCAGTAGAACATTTACTGTACATGTCTGTGATGTAGTTGAATCAATGGTCCAACTGGCACGCTGCATCAATCAGTTTGATCTCAGTTGACTCGCCAGTAGAACATTTACTGTACATGTCTGTGATGTAGTTGAATCAATGGTCCAACTGGCACGCTGCATCAGTTTGATCTCAGTGGACTTGCCAGTAGAACATTTACTGTACATGTCTGTGATGTAGTTGAATCAATGGTCCAACTGGCACGCTGCATCAATCAGTTTGATCTCAGTGGACTCGCCAGTAGAACATTTACTGTACATGTCTGTGATGTAGTTGAATCAATGGTCCAACTGGCACGCTGCATCAATCAGTTTGATCTCAGTTGACTCGCCAGTAGAACATTTACTGTACATGTCTGTGATGTAGTTGAATCAATGGTCCAACTGGCACGCTGCATCAATCAGTTTGATCTCAGTGGACTCGCCAGTAGAACATTTACTGTACATGTCTGTGATGTAGTTGAATCAATGGTCCAACTGGCACGCTGCATCAATCAGTTTGATCTCAGTTGACTCGCCAGTAGAACATTTACTGTACATGTCTGTGATGTAGTTGAATCAATGGTCCAACTGGCACGCTGCATCAATCAGTTTGATCTCAGTTGACTCGCCAGTAGAACATTTACTGTACA